>CM021102.1:405601587-405884548 GCA_007115665.2 Sequoiadendron giganteum | reverse complement strand
ATATATATATATATCTTTATCTTTATTTATTTTTTCATTTATTTACATTTCAATTATAATTATAATTATAAGTATAAATAATTTCTATTTAAATATTATTATTATATATTATACTCATAATAATATGAAATAGAATAATTAATATTATCATAGTAATAAAATTAATATTCAAAAGAAACTGATATAAAAATAATAATAAATAGGTTAACAAGAAACATTGAATAATAAATACATCATCGTATATGACCAGGAAAAGTGATGGCTTCATTAAGAACATTGGGGTTTTTGCAGGCAATGATTCATAATGCAGCGACCAGGAAATAAACCATAATTAACATCGATCATGACTATGGTAAATAATCACAACTTGAAATTAACAAACAATGCACTTACCTCAACAATGATTACCTTTATAAAAGAGACAATGATTTACTCATTAAGGGAACAAATTATCAATGATAATGTAGAGTGCGACTAACAAGTTCCAAGGACGCAATTAAAAATAAAAAGTGGCAATTAAAGAAGATATAGAAAGGAGCGATCCTCTAAAAAGGGTGAGATAGATACCAAAGGGAAAATCCGTGAACAAGTGAATAGATATAACTGTTGGTAAATCATGCTCTAAAAAGAAGATGATTCCAAAATAGATGAGGATCGATTTGGAAAAGAGGAAAGGGTAGCGATCAAAATTTGAGAAATTAATATAGTTTCCTGAGCAGATCAAAGCCACTCTAAGGAACCATTGATCCTCCAATTTGGCTGCCATTCGATTGAGGAGCATTCAGATATTCAACCACCATTAAATTGCATGGTTTAAGAAGGCTATATCAGAAACAACGAAATGATTAGACATCCACTCATTCCATCTATATATGTGCATAAGGATAGATGGATAAATCAAAAACTGCTCCCTATTCATGGTGTATATTCTTCACTCTTAACATCACTATAATTTGTAGGTTATAGATATATTTACCAGAATTAATATCAGAGATTTACTTCTCTTTATCAATCTATCAATTATTATTATCAATAAAGGCTAATAATCAGGTTAAGGAAATCTTGAAGGCTACCATTGAAACTATTTATTCTAGGTCCATTTGAGTATTTCATCTTAGGAGATTAAAGTAAATCTAAGGTATATCATGAAGGGAACATTACAATGACACTAATTTGTACTTTTACCCTAATTTTGTCTGAGTTAAAAAGATCATTTTTTGTCTTTTATTTTACCTTTTATTCTACTATGGATGCTCTAGGTGATGCATTTATCATACTTTCTTTTGAAATATTTTTCGGTCGTTTTACTGAAACACAAGCTAAGCTTATTTGTTTAGATGTACCTCACAAGATTTAGGCATTGGTGGCCCAATTACTCAAATACAAGGGAAAGAAGACATAATATAATGAGCCTCCCACGTCTTCTAAATAGGATAAAATTGAGAAGAATAAACCCATATGTGCTTATTGCAATTACAACAAGCATTGATGAACATAGTTGTTGGAAAATATAGATTGATGGGTTTAAGAACCTTCAAAATAGCAATACTACAAACTGATTTCAATAATGTCTTATAGTTCATCTTCTTCCTTAGTACCATCATCATCTATATAGTTAGGAATAAGTAAAGTGGAAAATATGATGGAAAAGATGAAGGGTGATCCCACAATACTGGTTTACAATTTTTGGTCAAACTAGACATTGAATTGATTTTTTTTAGCTAAATCTTCACTTTCAAACATCTATAGCTACTAAACCATGAGGAATTTGAAGATGATACAAACTAGTGATTTGTGACATTTTGTCTGTAGATTCTAAATATATATTTTTTAAATTTTTTGAATCATATTGCATTTCTTTTTCCATCTCCTTTAAAAACTAGTTTTTATCAATAAACACCATTTTTAAAGAGTGATGGTCATTGTAAACAACATAACTTTTTTTTATGAAGGATACAATTCTATTTTTTTCGAATTTAGCTTTGCAACTACGATATCTAGCATTTTCATTTAGTTTCATAGTGCTTTATTGATTTTTTTTTCTTAATGAAGTTTTGAAGTCAAACCAATTATAATTTAGACATATGCGGACCATAAACAACATAACTTTTTTTGTATGTATCCAAATTCAATTTTTTTTTACTCGATCAAGGACATCAATACTATTCGAAACATACTTGTTAGAATTTTTTTTGATAATCGACTATTTTTCCACGTGTGCAGAACATAGAGCTTGATTTTTAGTGAAAAACCTATTCACAAGAAATTAAAAAAAAAATATAATAATCAAATTAAATATATTTAAAATTATACTTTTTGAAAAACTTATAATAAGGACTACATAATTACAAAACTAGCAAGGTTCTATCCAAAGGGGTTTGATCTAAGGTGGCTTGATCAAACACTCTTCAATTGGAATCCTTTAAATGAAACTTTTCAAAGTTTAAATCATTATATTTTCAAAAAATATGTGATTTCAACAAAAATCAGGATGTCCCAAAAAGTGTAACTTTGGGCATCTACAAGTTTTGACGCAAGAAGATGGATTCTTTATTATGGAGCTTCAGATAATGCAAATTCATCATAGGGTATGTTCTCTTCATTTGAGCCTCGTACTTTACCATACATCCTGACGAGGAACAATACACATATACATATGTTTATGGGAAATGATCTATTGACTAAGAGAAATAATTTTGAATGATGTACTTTGTTTTCCATCTTTGTCAACCAATCTTTTTTCCATCTATCAGATTACACATTGTGGGGCTTGAAAGACTATTGAATCCACACTTGATTATGTGGCAATTGGGGACTTTAAGAGTAGAGATATCATTTCTATCATGATGGTTGATCATGCATCTCACCTATACACCTTTTCATACTTTGCCCCTAATGATGTTGTAGTTCCTTTGACTAATACTCATACTCATTCATCTAATGTGAATTATATTTTTGAGAAACTTGGTCACTTGAACCTTAGAATTTTTGAGACTTGTATTGATATAAATCATCTCCTCCACCTCTTACTTATTTGGAGATTAGAGTTGCCATGGGTTTAGTTCAACATGATCATTCGTCTTTTAGATTAAATATTGTGGGATGACTACTTGATGGTATTCTACATTTATTTTGTAAGTCCCATCTTATCTATTTGGAGGACACACTCAAAGGTATTTGTTTCCTCTTTGATGATAGTTACAACACACCTATTATCACATCATATTTGTCTTTAGATATTTTTCTTCACGAGTCTTCACAAGTTTTGGGATTGATTTCACCTCATTGCATTGTGACATCTTTTGATTCTAACACGTTGATATGTGAGCAATTTATAGAGGCACATATCATGAGACCTTCTCTCATATCTATTCTTGGATTTGGAGTTTATTTTTCATACACCATTATATTTGTTTCTTGCTTGGGGGATACATGTTTTCTAATTTTGAACACCCTTCAACATTTATCTTTGTTTATTCACCATTGGCACATGAGCCACTTCCTTATAGGGGGATCTATAATCTCACTCTTTCTCTCCTTACGGGGGGTTATTGATTGTGTATTTGTGATGGGTGTAGTCCTTCAAGGTCATGTTGAGTCCTTATTCCATCACTTGTACATGTTTATTTTCATGTTTTTCTCTTTTGGAGAGGGTTTTTTTCTTAGTGGTTTTTCTCCTTTACTTGATTTGTGAGAGATATTTTGTATATGGCACCCACACAAGACCTCTTGCTCCAAGAATCCATCTTTCAATTCCTACATTTCATTTGGTGTCTCATCTAGTAATACACCCTAAGGGAGACAGTGAGCACAACAATAACAGTCTAACTAGTTTCCATTTAGGTCTTATTAACACTTAGTTAAGTTTACTTAGGGCACTTTCAGGTTCTTTAATTATTTTGTCTCATGTCATATGATTGTGACACTTGTCATGATCCTATATTGTCCTATCTCTTTCACCTTTCCTATATAAGCAACAATCCTCTTGTACATTATGTATAATTGTATCTTATTACATTGCATAATCTAGCATTCATTTCTTGCTACTCTCTTGTGAAAGGTTATTTTTTGTTTTGTAGGTGATCTTGGTTGATTGAGTCTATTATGTGACTTACACAATATATTAGTTAAAGTTGCATATCGATACCCTTTTCCTTATGTTCTAGTTCCACTTTGATTAGAGTAACCTTTTTGCAATAACAAACATACAAATGGTACATTTTAGCTAAGAGTGGGCACATAAAATGAGCCTTATCCTTTCCTATACTAAGGGGTTGTTCTTGAACCTCAATTTTACCCCTTTCTTAACTTGGATCAAATTTGTCGTCTTGAAAGTGATCTTGATTACTCTTGCACTTGTAGAAATGACCCCTTTGTATTTAAAAATTGAATACTAGTTTGGGACCAACTTTACTTATCCTCATGACTATTATGTGTTGACTCAAGATGCAAAAGTATTTCACTCGACTCTTGGTGTTGTATTTAAATGAGCAACCCTTATTCATTTTAGGCATGCTAGATCCAATTTGATCATTAATGTATATTTAGATCTCTTGCATCCTAGACCTATCATGTACTACTTTCAAACATTATTAGGAACATTTATCAAAGTAGTTGTATTCACACAATCATCTAAGGAATCTTGTATGTTTGAGAATATTATCCTCAATCATTTATCAAGTTGTTGAATTGATATTTTTATATGTTTTACACAAGGGAGTAATTATCCTTGCCACTTACAAACCAAAAAGCATAGGAACCAAATTTCATGCAAGAACAATCTAAAAACAAAGGCAAGCTAAAAGAAAAATATGACATAGAGATTGGATCTATAGGTATAGATTAGATTTGTAGTCACATAAATGATTGAGATCAACAAACAAAACATTGAGTAATTCTAATTTTTTTTATTTAAACATCATTAATATTTTTATACATTAAACAAATCATCATTTGAAACATTTATTTATTTTCAATGTCCAACCTTCATCTCTCAACTGAAATAAGAAATTTGGAATGGATGAAAACTTTGATTTCAGATATAGCACCAACCAACTTACTCTTATTTTGAATTTAAAAAAAAAAAAATTTAAAAAATTCCTAGCAATAATTCCACAGCAATCCTAAGAAACAACCATCAAAAGATGAGTCGAAGATTGTCCAGATTGAAGAAAAAGATTTCCTCTCAATTCATTCCCAACTCCTATTATTTAGACTATTTATTTTTTTATCCTAAATATGTTCGAGAGATTTTATTTTCGCTTTTGAATTTTTCTTGTTTATTTAATGACTTAAATGGGTAAGCAAACGTGTACACAAATATTTCCCAAGTAATAAAGAAAAACTAGAAGTCGTAAAGTAATAAATCCGGAAAAGAGATAACCTTCCTTCATTTCAAATTATCGGCCAACACAACTCTTTCCCACCAAGCACATCACAGTATAGAAATCAAAGTTGAGCTGGCATGGCTGCGGCCTTGCAGACTCAGGTTCAGTTCCCACTAAGTTCGGGTATGACAGACTTCTATTCTTTGCCTTCAGATAGTAAGTTCACGAGCTCCCACCTTCTTGTTTCCCGCTCTCTTATCAAATACAAAGGACGCCTCCTTATCTTATTTAACAGTAAGGAAAATAAGATTAAAGAAAATAAGATTAAGCTATCAGCTAACAAGCGTACAGGCCCAACCAAGGTGGCTTCCGTGGATTTACATGCTCAAGTTAATGGTGTCAATATTGCTGAAGATGCCACCCAGGTATGCATTCTCGTTCGTCCATATAAACTACACATGTAAAATATTTTTTGATTTGGTAAATTCCTTTGTGTTTTTGGGTAACCTTTTTCTTAGTTGCTGTGGCATCTCCGTGACTTCCACCTAGCCCAATTTCAACATTTTAGAATGTCTCCGGGCATTTGAACCTCGAGCTTCGTTATGAAAGAGGAAGGTGCTTTTATCACGTTGAGCTGGTCCTATTTGGTTAATAAAAATGGAAATTAACAAGGCTCACTTGCACATCCAAATTTGGCTTGGTTGATCAATACATGCGACCTGGTAAGGTCCCATCGCCTACTGCTCAAGTAACGCAACTTGCATTCAGCTTGTAGTCATTTAGGGCTTTTGTTTGTCATACTTTTGCATCCACGCATTATCAAACTCGAAACAAAACACCCAATTGAAAAGTGTTAGGAATTATACAATGCCCATTAAGTTAAAATCAGTACACAAATTTCCTGGTTCAGTACAATGCCCATTAAGTTAAAATCAGTACACAAACTTCTGGAAACTTTTGTGGCAAATTTGGAAAGGTTCCCTGCAGTTTTTAGCCAGTTTCCAAACAGTTTCCAGAAATATTATACGATGGAGTTCAGGCTTGTAGAGAATTCCCCAAAATTTCAAATATCCAACCCTGTTTCTTGGAGTATGCCAAGGATTATGATAATGTTTTCTTCAAGATTTTTAAAGAAGTTTCAGCTATTCTCATACATTTCCTGTTGGTTTCTTGTTTTCCTTCGTTTCCTTAAGAAGTCTATTCCAAAGTTTCTACTGTTAGCCGAGTTTGCCTTCACCACTTCTAATATTCATATTTACGAAGTTTCCAAGTACTTTTTTCTGATTTTTGGTGCCACATAGGTAAGACGATTTGCCAGTTAAAATAAAATGTTTAGTTATAGCTTTAACTATCAATTCTGAGATATAATAAGCCATAAACAATATACCATCAAAAACATGTTCACATGCACAAGCACCAATATAACTTATTTCATAACATGGAGATGCATAGGATGTTTAAAATAAACTCTGTTTTCATACACGATGGAATCAAAAAGTCATTGTAAAAATATTAGTTTGTGTGCCTAGATTAGGGTGACTGCTATCCTTATTATTATTGCGTGCTCTTACTTTCATTTACTTGTAAGTAGCATTGGTAGTATAAATTGCACTTTGTTGGGACCTATACCTATCTACACCCTAAATCTGCATTTTCTGTTTTGCCCTAGGTTCTGATTAAGATAAGTAGGGATTTTGAAAGGGCCCAAACCCTTGAACAAAAAGACAGATTAAGCATTAAGTACAACAGGACAGCAAAAGATAACCGAGAGAAACAATGATGACACAACAAAAAACAAGATACTACAAATCCTTACAAACTACCAACCCAAAGTTAGGGTGGTTTGAAGCCAAACTGCTCCAGCGTTTTTTGCTTAACCATAGAGCAAGGATCCTTTTGCCCTAAACTTCTTTTTTTGGAACAAGGAAGATTCATAAGTCTGCAGGCAGATCCATCATCTAACCCAAAACCTTAAAAGAGGTATCCATCACAATACATTCCATAGGAGCTTTCTCCTTATTTTCTTTCTTCTACGCATCTTCAATGGTAGTAATGCTCTCCTCAACAACAATATGCTTTTGTTCCTTTTTCTTCCGAACGAAATGGTATTTCTAGTTGCTTGAGCAACTAGTAGTGACATGGCCCACTTTACAGTAACAATGGAAAATTATTAAAGAGTATTTGAATTCAATTTGCTGCATCCAATTGCCAAATTTGGAAGGTAAGGTAATCTGAGTAGGGAGCACCTTGTTTTTCTCGAGAGGCACACAAAATCTACTTGCAAACAACAAATGGTTCTTGAATTTTGTGACTGTATCAGTAGCAAAGTATTGCACAAGAGAATTGGCAACAAACATAAAAACCTGTTCATCCCAATACTCCAACAACAATCCCAACAATCTAACCCAAATAGGAAACTTGATGGTGTCGTCATTCATTGGGTTAAATCTTGGAGACCAAATTTGAAGACAAAGGCCGTTTTGTGTTAGAAACCAGCGACCTTACTAAAGAGTTCTTGAGCAAACATTTGGATTGGAAAATGAAAATAAGAAAAATTTATTCAACATAGTGACTATCTCAAGCTGACCTCTTAGTTTCCAAATCTGAAGTACCCATCTTCCAACAACATCAATGTTGGGAGGATTATCATAGAATCTCCAAACAAACGAGTTCCTAAGCCAAGAACCTCCACCTTGGCCTCAGCAAAATGGAAAACCCTAGGGTGTTCACCATTGCCAACACTCCCAATAGCCACATCACTGTTGTAAGTTGTACGCACACCCTCATTAGGCCTAGAAGGCTGCAAATATGAATCTAAAAGGGAACTTGAAGTACCAAGCTTGCCATTGTCGGGAGAGGGAGACACCACCAAAGAGGAAGTAGAGCCCCCCAAATGCAACCTTGAGCTTGGCGGTAGGGAAAAATTCGCAACCAAAGCCACGACAGAGCTTCCAAACATGCCATGACTCCCAAACTTGTCCCTAGTAACTACGAGATTCTCACCACAAGAAAAAATAACTCTAAAAAGAATTTGGGTCATAAGGGGAGGAATAGTTGCAAGGGAAAGAAAGCCCCTACACAACCCCAATGTAGAACCGCCCTTTGAAGCACTCATGCAAAGAGCCTCCTTAGAAGCATCAAACTCAAAGACCTTGTCCATACCACCCCCTGGGACCTGAAAGATCATGATGGAAGACACCTCAATATTGTCTCACACCATTTGTCCCACATCAGCTGAATTGCCTGTCACTGAGATAACACCCACTTGGCACTAAATGGTTTAATCATCTTTATCCCTGGACCCTTCCTTCACATAGATCTTCATTTTTGTCAAGTGGAAACCCATTTGGACTAGCTCATTTGTTTTACCCCATCTCTTTGGGCATTGCCTCCCATTCAACCCTTTTGTAATACATTGCAAGTGCAAAAAAGACAATATTTCTGTTGTAAAAAAGAAGATTGAAGGGAACAAAACTGGGAATTCCTCTAGTTACCATTTGAGAGAGGTGGCCCCACAATTCTAAGTTGGGGACAGTACAGGCTAAACGGTGTCTTTTGCAGGTCAATAAACATTTATCCAATCTCAATGAAATTCACAAAAAGCACTAAATATTGCATTCATCCCACATTTAGTTTTAGGTTTAATTAGTTTTAGATTACATTGAACAAGGGTGCTGGTATAAGCTTATGGCTTTACACATATCTTTGGATAATACAAAAATCAAATAAATAAAATGTAGTTTGCCACAAGGAAAAAAGGCTCTTTGAATAAAATAAAAGTAAACTCTACATTTACAAACATATCACAGTTCAAATCTATAACAAATGGAAACAAAAAAGTAGTTTTACATTTGAAATAATGGAAAAATAGATTTACATCCATAAACAGATCAATTTAATTAAATTTCAAACTCGGTCATAAATATTAAATTAGTGGTGAAATAATATATAGAGGCAACATATGATTTAAAATAATATACAGAATGTAAATAACCTCTTAAAACCGGGTAAACAAATTTTTTTTCTAATTTCACTAATAAGATACAAGGAAATACAATTAAATGACAAAGTAAATAACTTTTCTTTTCATTCTAATTGAACATTTCATCATAAAGAAATAAAAGACACGATACATCATTGTTCTATTTTCCAAGTAAATAATAGAGTACGCTTTCATGATTACTTTTCTTCAAAATAAAAAGCAAGGTAAGAATCTTACAAGTTTCAAACATAGCTCGGAAGCTTTTGAGCAAATAGGAATAAGACTGTCCAGGATCTTCCCTTTCAAACCTTGGTTCATCAGAAGTCTTAAGGTGGAGGGAAAACATCACTCAGGTGCTTTTCCACCATCCACGGACTTATATTGCGGTCCCCCGCACGTTTACTATTAAGTAGACGGCCCTCCCTTCTTCGAGGAGATTGGTTGGGTAACCGGTTCTGTATGACCAACTGAGCATAGTGTGTAATCCTACATAACTAAATCCTTGTGTCCTCACAATCTCAATCTAGCATGTACCCTGGATTACTGTGAACTGACTGTGTAATTCGTCTCACAGTCTAAGTGGATGTTAGGTATACTACACTACTTTGGCCAAAGCATTTCGGCAGTACTTATACTGACGGTCATCTATCACTTGCACTAAGTCAGGTTTGGTTTGACTTAAGGCTGCCTTATCCTACGCGTAGGTTGAGTCCTTCAGTGGGTAGTCAATCACCCTAGACTTCCTCCTTCAACTACTTAAACAGGAAATGGAGTACAGTCAACAAGGGGTCCCTCTGGTACTTCCCAACATGGAAATCTTTATCCATGGAGCACGTAGCTTTCTCTAGTTAACCTATTTAACTCTAAAGCTTTAGACTACCTTGGTTCTGAATCCACCCTCGTCCTAGTATTAATAACTAATCCCTTTCCTTTACTTAAGGAATTCAAGCAGTATTCAAGCAATACAAATTATAAGGTACTTTACTAAAAGTAAACAAATAATTCCCTTTCAAATTCATCTATGATTTCAAATGATTCATTTCAACATGTTTTTAAGTTATTCCAATTCATCAAGTTCTCTAAGCTATTTCAAAAGCTTTTCTAAGGAAATTAAACTATTCCCCAATTTGACCAGCTCTTTAAGCTATCTCTTAAATTCAATAAGCCTTTTCTAAGGAATTAAACTATTCCCAATTCAGCAATTTCATAGAACATAGAGGTTTCTTATTATTCTTCCTTTCATAAAGCAAGACATAATCAAGCAATCTAATCATACATTTTAAAATAAATAACAGAAAATCTATCAACATATATCTCATGCCTGATTTCCTTTTGCGTATGAGCTTGATCGGTAACTTCAATCCTTGCTCCACCGTCCTTCGCAGCCTTCTCTTAGCTTAAGCAAAAACTACTTTCAGGTAAATGCAAAAGTGTTCTCAGCAATACTGTCTCTCAGCAATGTCTCGATTGCAAATGATTTTCACAAAATGGCAATGGCTTTCACAAAAATGGCAATGGCTTTCATAAAATGGCAATGGCTCTCATAAAATGACAATGGCTTTCATAAAATGGAATTTCAAAACACAGAAATACCACAGCACTGTATTTCGAATTTTCCAAGGCAAGGAGAGTGAAATGAAAAATTGAGTGTCTTTCAACAATGAGTGAGAACCTATTTATAGGTTTCGAATTCTCATGTTTCCTACCTTGTAGGCATGAGAATTCGACACCTCTCATTTTGAAAATGTCAAAATCCGCAGTGGCAGTCACACAACAAAAGAGTTGATGATTCAACATAATTTCTCAAGAATGTTTCAACATATCACATGCCAATTTCGTGGATCAACCACGTACAGGTTTAGTCACTGGGAAAAGCCCTCAAAAATGGCGAACTGAAAGAACAAATGGCGTTTGAATTTTGCTGCTGAAAACGTCAAGGGTTACGCACAGACAGTTCAGGCCTCCTTCCACCCACGCGTCCCAGACCGGTGGCGTTCAAGCATCCGCGACCAGGTCTAAGCTACGCGAGCTGGGCGCGGATTAATCTCCATTGTTTTCCACTGTTTTTCTGGTTCAAACAGTCGCGCGATTTCTTCCCATGAAGAAATCCGCGATTTTTCAGTTTATTCAAACATTAACTTTAAATCTTTAAAAAGTCTATAGTTCATACTTACATTTCCATAAATGATTTTTATAAATTTACATTGGCCTTTACAAAATTTCGAAATTCTTTTTCCTTTTAATATTTTCCAAGTATTTCAATATTTCGAAATTCCTTTGTATGGTTTGCAAAGTATTTACCAAAGACTATGAAAGTCTTATTACCTTTATTTCCAAAGGTAAATAAACTCAAATACCTTTATAAGATAAATGTAAATTTAAATGCCAAAGATTATAGTTTATATAAAATCTTTCCAAAGTTTTAGATATTTTAATATTCTCATTAAAATGTATTAATATATTTTGTATTATATTCAATACAATATTATTATAGTTTTTAACTTACCTTTCTTTAAATATATAAATATATCTATATAATATTCAAATATTATATTAGATATATTAATATATTATATTATCGATAAAACTATAATAACATCGATATTAAATATATTATTAAATATATTAATTAACTTACCCAGTTTACACTTAAATATATCTATACATGTTTATTTTCAAATCTCCAATTACGTGTATTATAGGCCAGTCAGAGCACCTCTAATAGACGTAATTGCATAAACACGTATTTATACATTTAACTGTAAATTCCAGGCATCAGTAACTTATCAGTTCACATTTCACATTCAAGGCTCACAGAACAGTAAGTCAGTCAATCAAGGAACACCACTCATAAAGCATGAAGAAGTAATCATAACTCCTAAGCCTAAGGATGACTTATCATGACAACTTAATCTGACTCAGTTCCTAAAATCCTTAGTGAAGTGTGTGTATGCTCATACGATCAACTTTACCGGTTAGTCGACCAAGTTCCTCTTCCTGAGTGATATTTCCCCTCCACCTGGAGGAATAGCTCCTGTTCCTGCATCCATGGCACAAAACCACGGCAGTCAAATGCTCACAATATTTGCAGTATATATAATTCAAATATATAAAACAAGACTAATTATTTTCCTCTATTCATTGTTTCAAGAATAACATCAATCAAGAATACAGAATGAGCCAAACATAACATGTAAACAGGATTTCATATTGTCAACAAAATTCAATCACATTTATTCATTCAAAACCTTCCTTACAATCAGAATGCTCTAAGCATTACTAGAATAGTAACTATACAAATTTCGGGGTGTAACATCTCTCAAGTGCTTCCTCAGAATCTTTAGTCTTTAAGAAATAAATCCAAGTCTTTCTAGAGTAGTCATCAATGAAAATTACATAATACAAGAAACCACTCAAAGAAGCAACAAACATTGGACCACACAAATCAGAATGAACAAGATCTAGAATGCATTTGGATCTACTTTCACTACTATGAAAGGGTCCTTTAGTATTCTTACCCAATGCGCATCCTCAACAAGTACCTTCCTGCTCCTGGCTGAGTTTAGGAATGTCGGTGACCATCTTCTCCATGGTTGGAAGTGCTCAATGAAAGTGAATGTGAGCAAGTATTTTATGCCAAAGCTCACACAAACTTGATGTTTCATGCAACAAAGCTTGTAGTGGACGAGTGGAAAGTCTGTAGAGACATTCTTGCCGAACACCAATCGCTCGTGCTGACTTGATGCTAAAGTTCTTCGGCCATTCAAGAACTTTACCTTCAAAGAATGCAACTTGATATCCCTTGTCCTCCAAGGTTGAGATAGAGACAAGGTTCCGCTTGATGCCTGGTACAAATAGTACACCATTCAATTGCAAGGAGATATCGGAATCTAAGTGAAGAGTGGAGGTCCCAACACCTTTCACTGAATAACATGCATCATCTCCAATTATGACTTGAACATTTGTATCTCTCATCACCAAATTTGAAAGATGTTCTCTAAATCTAGTAATGTGACGAGAGGCACCACTATCAATCAACCAAGTGTTGCTATCTGTTGGAACATTGCTTGATAAGGCAGAATAGAATAGAAATTCACTTGAATCCTTTTGAGGAGAAATCTCACCCACATCCACAATTGAAGCATGTTGTTTTGGTCTAGTTGGGCAATCCTTTGCATAGTGACCAAACTTGTCACATCTGAAGCACTGCATGTGGGAAAGATCCTTCTTCTTCTTAGATGTAGGAGCACCATCGGATCTTCTATCTTTATTCCTCTTGAAGTAGCCTTTCTTTTCTTCTCTTCCTCTCTTCTTCGAAGATTGAGTGGCAAGTACATGAATCTCCTCATTGGTAAAACTTTGTCCATTGCCTCTTGCTGCTAATCTCGATTCCTCTTGAATGCAATCTGCCCTCAAGCGATCAAACTTAGGTAGCTTTGATCTCGCACTAATGCCTTGGATATATGGTTCCGAAGATTTAGGAAGACCATTAAGAGCCAAGATGGCCAAATCCTTATCATCGATCGTATGCCCAATGGTAGAGAGTTGATCTCTCAATTCAATGATCTTCATAAAGGACATGACAAAATCTCCTTTTGCCATCTTGACATGATGAAGTTGTTGCTTCAAGGCAAGAGCTCTGCTTGTGTTATTGAACTCATACATTTCCTCCAAGGTTTTGAACATTTCTCTTGTTGTATTCAGCTTGGAGATAATTGGCACAAGGTGGTCTTTCACCGAATCAACCAAAATATTTTTCGCCTCAATGCCATTCTTCTTCCATTGTGGCTTCTCATTTTCATTGGAAGGTTCAAGAACTTCGCCCTCCACGAACTCAGCAAGCTCATTTTCTTCCAATGCAAGCATCACTCTAAACTTCCAAGAGGTGAAGTTGGAAGCACCTTCAAGCCTATCTTCAATCTTGAGCCCGTTCACCATTTTGAAGATTAGATGGATGCAAGAAGATAAGAACAAGAGTGGATGAAAGCACTACTTATATAAATTTGATCACGATCTCCTTTTAACCTGCTCTGATACCATGTTAGGTTTAGGATCAGAAATTCAATAAGCAGAAATGCAGCACATAAGACAATGAACACAACAAGATACCCTGGGAAAATCATCCTTCTCGAGGGAGAAAAACCCAGCAAATATATCGATTATATATTGAAGTAATAAGAGCAGAAATCTGCTTACAACTCAGGCACAACACAATGCCGAATTTGATACAATGAATAATAGCGCTTCTCCTAGATGCGCTAATACAAATGAATATGAATCTCCTTGAATTCAATCTGCTGTTGCAAGATGATGATCTGCTGCTCAAGTGCGAACTTCTAGAGATGCGAATATGAATGAATTAACTTGATGATTGAATGAACGAAAGTGATCTCATATATATACACTTTGTGGAGAGGTCGCACCCTTTCATGGTGCAAGGTCAGCCTTAAATAAATAATAAATAAGTCGGCCGCCATAAAGAAGTCGGCCCAAAAATAATAAATATTATTTCTTTAGTGAAGCGCCTCTTCACTTATATCGATCAACAATAAATTTAATAGCCAATAGCCTATATTGAATTTATTCCTTCAAGTTCGTGGTTGGAAGGATGAGGCCTGAAGCTGTTCTAACATCAACAATTAATACCTCAAGACAAAGATCGAGATATCAACAACAATTTAAACAATCTTTCAGATATGACCTCATTCTATTCCATAAAAAAATGAACATAATGTGAAGAAGCATTCGGTTCACAAAGGAAAGAAAAGCTTAGATGTCTATTCAAGTTCAAAGACTTATATATAAACATAACATTACATTCAAAGCTTAATGCTCATAGGCAATGAATAACTACATAACAAATGAGTCTAAAATGATCCTTATTTTCTCTTACATCACGGTGCAATTAGAAAACCAAAGTTTGGATCCCATAAATGTCCTCTAGATACATATTTATAGATCCACATTCTTGGATCTTTTCAGTTATTGTAACTGCTATCTTTCTAAGCGAGAGTTTAACAAATCATTACCCAACTCTTACATGGCTGAGCCTTATGAGTATTTATGACCATTTTTAGAAATGTCATAATTACATCACGCTTATCAATTTGATTTTGACGGGTTAATGCATTGTCATTCCTTGTATGCAAGACTTGTGGCTACCTGTACATGTGGGAAAATTGCAACCTACAAGCTGTGCATTAAATTGCATATCCCTAGGTGATCACATTCGTGCGAACTAGTTTAATTAAGCAATTTCATCCAAATGTTGGGCTCATTCAACTAGAAATCCAACAAAACCCCATCACATCATCTGCTAAGCTCATTAAATTTGAGGCAATTGGCAATGTCCTCGCATCACTAATTACTACCAAGGATATCTCCCATAATTTATCTTGCAGACATGACAACTATCCTCTTTTTCTATAAATTGGAGGAGTTCCCTGCATTCTTCGCATACCAATTTCATCAACTCAAGATGTTGAGCACATCTAGGGATGCTACTTCGAAGGGTGATTTCTTGGTAATTGAGGGTATAGAATGCAGTTTAGTGAAGTGATTAGTAGCGGATCAGCTCAAAGAAGTATTTCTCATCAGGAGTGATGTTGAAGAGGGGGTTAAAAGGAAAATCATCGAAAATAACTTCCTCCCTCGGGTGCATGTCCACAATTCTGCGCTTTTGGAGCATTTCCTATACAATATCACTTGCACCTCCGACAAATTGGAATGGGGTCTCAAAGTTGTAGAGCATTTGGTAAGGCCGACCTATCTTGCCAGAGTTGAGGCTACTTTGGGAAACCTCAGTGAGTACCCACGAGTAGGCTTGGTGGGAGATGCCATATGTATTGCTACCACTCTTCAGCATGAGAAAGCCAGACAAGCCATTACTCTCCTTTGCGTTGGACTGGAAAGAAATGAAATGGGGATGTTTGCTCACTTTGTCGAATTGAATGGAAATTTGTTCTCTCCTACGCAATTAAATGAAATAGTATCGGGTCTTGATGAGGTTTTGAGTACCCCATCAAAATTCGACATGGTTGTGAAAACCTTATTATTTACCGCTTTATAGTCTTCCTTTGAGATGTATGCCGGAACACTTAGGCATAATCTAAAATAGGCCATTCACAGAAACTCTTCACTATCAAAGATAAAATAGGTTTACGAAACCCTATCAGGAACCAACATAGGTTTTGAAACCTTGTAAAAGTTTTGAAATAGTGCTAGCTCTGTGTATCATTTTGCTTTTCTCCTTTCATTTGGTGCTTTCCAAGGTTGTGAAAACCTTGTCGAGCTCTGACGTTGCTTTCATAACTTGACCAGAAAGGAAAACTTTAAACTTTACTTTGAAATGTTGGGCCAAAGAGAGGTTGTGACAACCTCATTAGGGTTTGACGAGGTTTCAAAACCATAGGAAAGACAAACGATTTTAACTTAGACAAAATTTCCAAGAATGCATGTGCAATTTGGGGATATGATGAAAACCACGATAATAGAGAGAAAATTTGAATTTTACATAATTAAATATTTAAAATTTATTTAATTATCCAAGATGAAGGGGAAATAATGTTAATTTAATCAAATAAATAAATTATTTAATTAAATTCAGAAGACAAATTGATGAGACTTGATGATGGAAATGATGATGTTTCAGAAGAAATGTTTTAGTCAAATTTAGGTGTCTATAGAAGCATTTGGGCAACATGACTTGCCATGGCTTCACCATTGTTTTAGAGAGAACAAAATATACAAAATTGAAATTGAGGATAAATATCATAATGTCAAAGTATATAACCTTTGATGACATCAATTCGTAGCCCCTCCAATATCTTTAATTTTCAATAGGTGAATCTTATTTCACAAATGCCATATTTAAAGATTGATTTTCCACTAGACATCTCAAATGAGAAGAAATAAATAAGTGTACCAATTCTATTTTTGAATTCATGTCAAGGACAAATCAAAGAATAAAAAGTATGTAGTCAATTATATGAGCATTCCAATGCCACTTCAAAAAAGAAAATGGTACCTTGAAGTACAAAAGCAATATTGAAATGGATTCTAGGGAGTAGAATATTGGAAAAGCCACACACAAGGTTAGTACTAGTAATCTTTGTTAACACACAAGTGTCAACATATTGAAGTGGGGGATATGACACAACAATCCCCCAAGTGTCAACAAATCGACGTGTGAGAGTCAACAATGAAGGGGGACTCCATAAATTGCTCGTGTTCAAGCTTTTGAACCAACCAATTGGCAATGACCAAATCAAAAAATCCTAGATCTATTCATTCCTTTACTACATTAAATTCCTTTCTTATAATTTTTGAGAGAATTTCATCATGCCACTCATCAATGGTAGGGCTAACCAAGGAATTCTTATCACTTTCCAATGCCCAGTTAGCTAGTCTATCAATAAGGAAGTTTTCCTCTCTATAACAATGAGTGCATTCAAAGAATTCCGTCTTCTTGAGTAAGATTTAGATTGATTCCATCAAGTAATGCAACTACCAATAGTTAAAATGATTGTTTTAAATTACATTAATTACTACCATGGATTCACCTTCAATCACTAACTTCAAAAAACCCCTATTAAAAGAAAGAATTAGTCCCCATAAAAGTGTTTGAATCTTGGCCTTATTATTAGTTCCAAATGGGAGCTTTTTAGCCACAACTAGGATTACATTACCCTTATAAATCTGAAAACACATCCAACTCCTAAATTTCTTGGATTACCCCTAGAAGCCTCGTTAAAGTTTAGATTCATGAAAGAATGAGTCGAAGTGCACCACTTGCCATTCCTTCTTGAGTTTGAGTCCAAAACTTTTATGGATCCATGGAGAGGAGGAGCTTTCAAGAACGAACATTTCTGTAAAATTTCATTATCCAAGGAAGAGAAACATCTATTTTCTTGTGAGGAGTGAATTACTGAGGACATTAGTTTCATTGAAATTGCTAAATCTAATTTATTAATCACCTTCACCCAAGAATTTGTGATACCTTTAAAGGTTCTAGAGTTTTTTTCTCTCCAAATATGCCAGATAATCATAGAAGGTAAGACTCTCCACAAGCAACCAAAAGTGGAATTATGGATTAAGTTCAGCCAGCCTAAATAAAACTACAATAAAGAAAAGGGAAAAGCATAGTACTAGTTTAGCCTTCTCCAAACCCAATGCCAATAGTTAGCTACAAAACCACAATGGAGAAAAAGATGGCTAGTAGATTCATGTTCATTACAAAAAAAACATTTTAGGTTTACTATTATTCCAAATATTTGTAATCTTTCTCTTGTCAAAAGTTTATTTTGAGTTGCCAGTGAAGCAAAAGCACTAGCCTTGGGTAAACAAGATTTCTCCCAACTAAATTTAGGGAGCCATGACTAATTGTAGTCAATAGAAAACCTATTGAGATATCCTGATTTCACCGAAATAATAAAAAAATTCATTTCCCATCCACTTAAACTCATCATCGTATCTAAATAGAAAATTTTCATATTTGATAGAATCTCTCCAAGTAATTTCTTTTGATTTTCTTGAAAAGGACATTGAGAAAAGCCTTTCCATTTGATAGATGTTATAAATTTTGACCTACATATCTCAAAATAATTTTCAACTTAACTTCCCCATTCTGAAAGAAAAAATACCTTGGCTTCATTAAAATTCGTTCTCTTATGAAGTCTATCATAACCATTCTACAAATCGTGCCAAAAAAAGTTGTTTCTCCATTTCTAAGTATCCATGGAAAATTATTAGTAATGATAGTTCTACATTTGATGATAAAGTTCCACATTGAAGAGTCGAATGGAGGAGCTGAAATGGTGAATATTCTATAGCTTTTTCCCAAGTCTAATTACATAGACTGTAGGATTTTACACCACTTATCACCTGGAGAGGAGTAGATCTTCCAAGCCATCTTTGCTCCCAAAGCAAGGTTTTGAATATTCAAATCCCTAATGTCAACACATCCAACCATTTTTTTCCTACAAACTTTATCCCAAGCTAGTAGGGGAAACTTATTCTTCTCCCCATTCCCACACCAAAGGAAAAATCTTAAGGTCTTGATGATTTCTATCACTTTCATCGGCATGGGAAGGCGAGGCATCATGCAAATAGGGATAGCAGATAAAGCTGCTAAATCAGGATTATCCTACCAACAAAGGATGACCATTTACTTTTCCAACCAGCAAGTTTTCCATGAATAGAAGACACCACTTTATCCCATAATCCTATTTTGTTTTTCCCAAAAAAAGTGGAATTCCAAGTAAGTGCCATGCAAGAACTCTCTCTTGAAATCCAACAAGTTAAATACTCTTCCCATAATTAGAGGAGATTTGTTAAAAAATAACATTTTTGATTTGTTGTTGTTAGTAGCTTTACTTTAAACAATACAATAGATCTCTAATATTCTTTTAATAATGAAATCTTGCTCAAAATTTGAAAGGCCAAAAAGAAGAGTATTGTCTAGAAATAAACAATGAGATGTTGGCTTAACATTTTCCGCTACTTTAATTACTTTCTAGCCACCTTTGTCAAGTTCTAATATGATAATTCTGCTTAATGCCTTTGCTAAAATATTGAACAATAATGGGGATAGAGGGTCCCCTTTCCTTAGGCCTTGCGAAGAATTCAAGTATCCTACTAGAGTGCATTCACCAAGATTGAAAATATAGCAATAGATATACATTCTATAATCAATTTGCACCAACCCAGAATAAAATCAAACTTCAAAATTTATGTAAAAGTGACCAACATACTCTATCAGATGCCTATAACATATCTATTTTTATGGCCATAGCTTGGACCTTGTTCATCTTTATTGAATGGATGACCTCATGTTCTATAAGTATGCCTTCTAAAATCTCCCTACCAGGCACAAAGCATCCCTATTCTACTGAGACAATTTTGGGGAAGATAATACTTAACCTAGAAGCAAGTGCCTTGGTTAAGATTTTATATATTGTATTACATAGGGATATTGGTCTATAGTCCGTGAAGGAGGCTGCCCCATCAGTTTTTGGTATAAGAATAATAGAAGTGTTGTTATACACTTTTTAAACTTTCTTATTTCTCCTTTCTTCTTCCATAACTAACCAAACATCCTTCCCAAAGAAATCCTGACATTTTTGGAAAACAATTAGAGGAAGGCCACTAGGATCCAGAGCCTTATCACCATCCATAGAAAATACCATCTAATGAATAGGTCTCTCTTTCTGGCTTATGAGATAAAACTCCAGAAGAGGCATGGAGTGGCAGAAATCCTTAGGTTGGACATCTAAGATGTAATGCGTAAATGTGCATTCCAAAGGAGAACAGAAATAAACTGGATCTAAAGTTTGTCAATTGCATTTTTCTGAGGTATGGAGATGGAGCTAAGGGTTATAAGCCATGGATTCCGTGTGAATATTGGGCTGTGCATATCCATGATGTGATCTCTAAGGAAGACAATTCTGAAGATTCTGGTGATGGTATGCAGTCCACAGAAAGAATAAGGAAGAAGGTAAGCTTCAAGAGACAGCCTGAGATCATGAGACCTCTGCAATAACTAAAATCATCCAAAAACATTTCAAACCCAGCATGAACTGGTATAAAAGTCATTAGGACAAAAATCTTAGGTTAGTACGATCAAAATCAGCCCAAACATGATCAATCTAATCAAGGGAAATGGGGAGCTTTCAACAAAGAAGACCGGACAAGTATAGATACTCCTTTTAAAATTTTGGTTACTTTGTCTCTTCAGTTGAAGAGCCTAGGACTGTTGAGCAATCCATCATTGATGATGGAATTCATCATTTGAGGAAGGGTAGTCCACAGAAAGAATAAGGAAGAAGGTAAGCTTTGAGAGACATCCTGAGATCATAAGACCTCTTCTTTAACCAAAATCATCTGCAAACATTTCAACCCCAGGATGAACCTGTACAAAAGTTACTAGCACAAAAAAGCTTAGGTTAGTACAATCAAAATCAACGCAGACATGATCAATCTGATCAGGGAAAATGGGGAGCTTTCAACAAAGAAGACCAGACAAGTATAGGCACTCCTTTTACAATTTTGGCTACTTTGTCTGACTTTAGTTGGAGAAAAGCCTAGGACTGTTGAGCAATCCATCAATGATGATGAGATTCATCATTTGGGGAAGGGAATAGGAGGAGGAAATGAGGACTTTTGAGAAGAGAAATGCTTGGAGTTTCCAATATCTGCTTGCAGGAATGATGCGGAAGCATCCAGCAAGAGACATGTTCTCTAAATCTGGTGATGACCTGTACGAAAGCTTCCCTAATATAGTGTGGGCAGTTTCATAATAACTGGCAGCTATTAATGTGATATTTTTCGTATGTGATGTGGATGGTAATTGGTCTTCTTATTTTAGCATAGTGGTAGCTAATAATAGTGATAGACTTTAATGTTGATGTATAGGTGGATGGAAGCATTAAAAATCGTGGTGGCGCCTTCTATTATGAGGAATTAAGGCATCTTAAATAAAAAGAGAATCTTCCGTTTAGAAGGGAGAAGGATGTGGGAAAATAAGGAAGGGAAGAGATCTGCCTTGTTTTGAGTTGTCTTTGAAACAGCAAGTAAACATTAATATGGGCTGTGTTGGAGTGGGAAAAACAGCCTATTCTTTAGCATTTATTTAATCTTCATAAAGGAGAGGAGGTGCTACATAGAATTGGAGAGAGAGAAAAGATGAGAAAAAGGAGGTAGTTGAAAGATCATGTAAATTACTGATTTTGCAGAGTTTGTTCATTTAACAGTTTGTAATCTTTTTGAGTTTAATATAAGAATGCATATTTGTTATCTTTCTTTATATTTTTTTGTTGCATAGAGTTTTGGTATGAGATTATGGACAGGCTGCAAGGATTGACTGCCCTTAATTGGGTACCCGATCCTTGATCTGCATCAAGGAAGAAAAGTGTAGGTTGTAAATAGGTATTGAAGAAGAAAGTCAGGACTGATTGGAGTGTTCAAAGATAAAAGTCTGATTGATAGCTAAATGACACTTCCAGGTAGAGGGAGTAGATTACCACAGAACTCTCTCATGGCTTGGATTTCTCTATATTAGTATGGAACTTGATTTGTAGCATCATGGGATCTTGGGGTAGAAAAAATGGATACAAACTTTTGAAGAAAAAAACAACTCATTTTTACATGGAAATCTAAAGGAAAAACTTAGAACTTTATTGAATCAACCAATGGGATTTATTGTGAAATTGTGGAATGAAAAGAAAGCATGGTGTTCAAGTTCAAGAAGTCTTTATGTGGACTTAAGCAGTCTTCAAGGAAATAATATCAAAAGTTTGACATATACGATTGGCCAAGGCTTTAAAGGGATTGATGCCAAGTGCCAACCATTGTATCTACATCAAGCATAAAGGAATCTATTTTACTGTTATTGTGCTATAAGTAGATGATATTCTTCTTCTAAATGATATCAAAGAGCTTGTTAAAGTAAGTAATTGCCAATTCTATAAGGAATCTGACATGACAGACTTAGGATGTATCTTCATGATACACTTAGCATTGAAGCGAAAATGGATTGTCTGAGTATGAAACTTTCATTGGACCAAAAGAGGTACACTCATGTTATACTTCAAGAGCTTGGTAGGATGGACTACAGGCCTGGAGGAAACCCTTCTGTGGGATTCAAGTTATCAAAATGGCATATGCCCTACGATAACCAGGTAGGAGTAAGAGATGGAAAGAAAACCTTATGCTAAGGCCATAGGATCACTTATGTATGCTATGCTTTGCACCAAACCACAAAAAGTGAGAATGGTAAATGGATTATGACAAACATTGAGAGGCAGCATTGAATTGCTGTAAAGAAAATAATGAAATGCACATATGGTTCCATGGACTTTGGGCTATGGTACCGAGGAAAGAAGGGTGTTGAATTTTATTCAAAAAATTTGTAGAAAAAATCAGTTGAATGAGAAAAAGCCAACCAGTGTTAATTAGGTTATGGTTATTTTTTATGTATCTGCTAATGAGATTTCCATATAAATGATTTGGTGAAGTAGTTTATGTGAGGACTTTGGATTCAAGCAAGGGGGATTAGTTTTTCATTGTGACAACCAAAGTCCCTTGCAACCCATGCAAGTAGAAGGAGCATAGAATTTAAGTACCATCTTGTGAGGGAAAGGGGAGACGGCAATATAGTTATCATGATTTAATGCAAGGCAAAATAAATGCTGAAGATAGTTTGGCAAAATCAGTCAATGGAGAGAAACTCACTTGTTGCAAGGAGTCCATTGGAGTGCTATCCTAGAAAAATTACTGCCAAGTAGGAGAATTTTGGAAAATGTGCTCATCATTTTTCCTTCTAATGCATAATGGGGTAGCATGTGGTGCGTGTACCCTTCATAGTGCCTTCATGGATACCTTGTTGCATGTCTACCACACACATGGGTAGGTAAATGTCCTGTTCTGTCGAAAAAAATATGCTATGGAGTGCTATATTATGCCTTGTAATCCATTGCTGCTATATGGAATTAAATAGGGATGGAGAGCATATGCCGAGAAGCTATCTTGGTGCTCAAAGAAGGATTGAAATTGGCAAGATGTACTTGTATCATTGACGTTCTATGTGTATATAGAAGTAAAAATAATTGTGCTTATCATCTGACTTGCAAAATCTTTGGTGTCCAATTGGTGAATAATCTCCTCATCTTCTCTCTTATTTTGTTACTTTTGTTCTCTTTTCCCATGCAACCTTATTGATTATAAGCTCTATTATTATTATTTAGCTGCCAGAAGGTTTCTTTTTTTATACTTATTTTTTCATAGCTCTCGAAGCTCAGATTCCTTATATTACAATCTTGCATGCAAAATTTCCATGCAAAGCAATGTTATCCTCTGCTATCACTTAAAAACATTCTAGTGGAAACTAGTGACTTTCTCATGTTTGCAGAAGTTGGTCCCTTTCCATGTCTAATTCAACTTACATTGTAATGTTCCATTCCATGTCTAATTCAACTTACATTGTAATGTTCCATTCCATGTCATAATTTAGCCTTTACACATGGAAATGCCACATAATCTCTAGTCTCTACAATTCTTATTTGTGTTTCTCTAAATGCTTTGCACTCTTGAATTTCTATAAATTCTTCTATCCTCACATATTTTGACTTCTTTGAATGTAATGAGGAGTATCACAAAGTTTCTTCTTCTTGCAGAGACATCAAATGTTCCGATGATGCATCATCATGATAACATTCAATCCAGAAAATACAATTTCTATACAGTATAAATCTTAAGCAAGAAAGATTTTTCTTAGCTTTTGTCACTGCGATTAACTCCTCCTGGATTCTTTATCTTAGGTTCCAAAATATGAATTAGAGCTTTTTAGCTTTTCAATCAATTTTGCTCAAAATGACACTCATGAATACTAAGCTTCTTTAGGTTTCACTTTGCCCTCCTTCCTATCAATTCAAAATTTGTTTCCTTATTACCTTTGTCGTAAAGTGAATCTATGGTGTTATTCTAAACAACTATTACGATGCAAAGATGATATATATTTATATCCAACATTACAATTTTTCATTAAGAAACTCAAATCAGAATTTGTCTAAAAGCTTTGTATATGACAAACTTAATTGAAGAAATGTGAAATTACTTGTATTATTATTTTTCCCTAGGGATAAAATACATATTAGGTAAGGAATTTTAGAATAGAAATAACGGGGCATTATGAAGCACATCACCTTTTCACTAAAAATGCGGCTCCATTCAGACTTTGATTGTAGTGCTGAGATCTATGTCTTTGTTGTTTTCAAACAAATTTGGTCCAGTTCAGTCCACCAAATAAGGGAGGCTGCCCCCAATCTGGCAAGGTTTTTCAATACCTTTACCCTGCAAGAGGAGCGAGGGAAAAATTAGTGGCTTTCTTGACACTGCTACATAATGGATGACAGTGGTTTGAGCTACCACATGGGGCTTTTAGTACACGTTTTTGTTCTTTATGGTTATACATATTAATTCACCTACATGAATGCATCTTACAATATTTAATGTCCCATGGTAATGGAAATCCAGCTAAAGAAAGTAATAGAGGTAGTCCAAGCATTGATCTTCATGATCATCACCAATGCACTAACTTGAGAAACACAAATTCATCTTATAGTCAATTGAGATTGAAGGAGAGCCATGATATTCTGTAATATGCTAGTGGAATGAAAGACAGTGGAAACAATTCCAATGCTCTAAGGTTCGCAATCATCATATTTGAGACCTCATACTATACTTTTAGTAATGTTATTGATGATTCACCAAAGGCGTGTCCATAAAGGCAGATGAGGAAACAAGATAAAGTCAAATATATTATGTCCCGCTTGGATCCATGCTTACGTTGTTATTCTTTATTTCAGATGCCTAAATGTGGTTGAAGTGTATGAAAGCAATCCCTAACAATTTATATAGGATGTAAAAAGGGAAAGGTTATTAAAAAGCTTCATTCTCATCTTCTACACCTTTTGTTATCCAGAAGTCTTCCTTGACACTGGTGGCTGTCCATGTTCTGACTAGGCTGACACATCAAAATTTCAAATCACCTTTTATATCTTCATTTGCCTATGCAAATAGAAAGATTTCAACTCGACCATAAGCTTGTTTTACATTGATATTCAAACCCAAGTTACTCTTGGCTAACACACCAGCCACATCCTAATCTGAAGAGTGTCAAGTAATGGTGAAAGTAAGATATTACACATATTCAAATCTCCGTATGTCATTAATGCTGTCGAAGAGTTTCTCAAGCAGAACCAAGGAAAGTAGTTTTTTCCATTCTTTGCAAGGGTTGTTCAACCACTCCAACTAGCCACTCCATTTATTATTTTTGGTGATAAACCTATAGATGCTCTTTAATGCAAGTCTTATGAACTTTGAAATTTAATCATTGCTTTGGAATTCTCAGGTCCGCTATGGTAGACACTTACCTTTTGTGCTGAAAAATCTTACATGCACATTCCCCGGAGGACAAAAGATTGGAGTTGTGGGGCGTACAGGAAGCGGCAAATCCACTCTTATTCAAGCTGTGTTTAGGGTTGTTGAACCCACAGAAGGTAAAATTATTATTGATGGTGTTGATATCTGTTCTATAGGTCTTCATGACCTCAGATGCAAACTCAGCATAATCCCTCAAGAACCAGCAATGTTCCAAGGAACAATCCGAGACAATCTTGACCCACTTGGAGAATACACAGATCTAGAGATATGGCAGGTAAACTCCATAAAACCCCAATTACTCTTTTACCTGATTAGTTTCAGAGAAGCATGCGTGGTTGTATGTGTTGCAACAAGGAAAACTCTTTTCCAGGGTTGTTTTTTTTTCTTTCTTAAACAAGGTTTGTTTGTTTGCCATTGTTGTTTCAGAGTCTAGATAAATGTCAGCTGGGAAATCTAATGCGATCAAGGGAAGAAAAACTGGGCTCAAGAGGTATAAATAGCACCTTTAAATAACCCATATCATCTCAGGTTTAAATTAGCCTATACTTCCCATTCTTTTCCAACATTCATACTAAAACACTGGGAATGGCTGCTACTGGTGAATGCCATAGCGACTGTTTTTTAATCTGTCAAGAAAAAATTGCAAAATTACAATCAAACAGAATCTCCAGAAAACATATGTATCTTCTGAAAGTGTTCAATAAAAGGCCTCAAATGACGCTCACAATTTTAGCTCGTAACTTATAGTATTTAATCGTTACAGTGACTGAAAACGGAGAAAACTGGAGTGTGGGGCAACAACAGCTGGTGTGTCTGGGAAGAGCGTTGCTTAGACGAAGTCGAATTCTAGTGCTTGATGAAGCTACTGCTTCTGTGGACACTGCAACTGACGCTACTATACAAGCTATTATCCGCTCCGAGTTTGCAGATTGTACAGTTATTACCATTGCTCACAGAATTCATACTGTAATTGACAGCGATCTGGTTTTGCTTCTCAGTGAAGGTAGATTAGCATTCTTTAAATTGTGATTTTGACATTATTACACACGGAGAAGTTGATGGACATGTATTCCTTGTATGAACAGGAACCCTTTTGGAATACGACAGTCCATTGAAGTTGCTGAAAAATAAGAATTCGGCCTTCTCCAAACTAACTCAGGAGTACTCTACCAGATCGGGCAATGCTGAAAAGTTTCAGATAGAGTTTGGAATAGAATAGTATGAAGCTTTTCCTTCAAAATTTAGTGTCCTTGAAACACCCATTTGAAATTTCACACATTCAATTTTCGATCATACCATTGCGAATCCAAAATTAATAGCAGCATATTAGCCATGGGATATTTTTAATTTTTCAAGTAGACATGTGGCAATGATTCCACTGTCATCTACTAGAAATTGTGCCTCTGCTTGGATTTGGTTCTTACTTCCACGAGGATTAGATGTTCAAATATACAGTAGACAATTAAGGTTAAATGCACTTCAGCGGTAAGCTCAAATAGCCATGTAAATAGGAGGCTGATTTTAATCCATAGCCATTGCTGTGATTGTTTTCATTTGCTCGCAATAGAATTCACACAATCTATTAGGAAGGACCTTTAAACCTTTGCCTATGAAAGTGTCATTAGCATGCTAGTTAAAACTAAATAAAACGAAAGTGTCATAATCCTACTTTGAAACTTAAAATTTGAATGTATAGTCAATAAATATCATGCATATTATTGTTAAATTTGGTTGCTTTGGACAATTTCATCAAATTTTCTTAGGACATAAATTATATTAATACTAACACTATTTTTGAAGAGTTTGTGATTATTACGATGGCTCATCCTAAATTTTAATACTTAATTATATCAACTGAGATTTAACATGAGACATGTACTTTGAAATCCTTGATCCCCTTAAGACATCCTATTAGGACCCCTTAATACATCCTATTAGGACATAAATTATAGTAACATTAACACTATACAAACTATTTTTGTATAGTTTGTGAATTTTATGATGACGACTCCTAAATTCTAATACTTAAATATATCAATTGTGATTCAACATGAGACATGTACTTTGAATTCTTTGATCCCCTTAAGCAAAATTTGAAAACTTCTTTGATTTCCTTAAGACATTATTATTTCACATTTGTATAATTTCACATTAGTGTCCTATTAATGTCTTGACTATGAATTGAAAATGTAAGTACAAATATTTAAATGACCTATTAATTTTAACTTTAATTTCAATTTCACATTTGTATATAACTTCACATCAATGTCCTACTAATGTCTTGACTATGAATCTTTTGTAAAGTACAAATATTTGAATGTCCTATCAATTTCATATTTGTATAATTTCACATTAATTCCCTATTAATGTCTTAGATAACATACTTGTGTTAAATTATTTTTTAACTCTTAAATTATAATTTAATAATAAAATATTGTCTCATGAAGATAACTAATTTGCTCAAGTTAAAATGCATAAATGTACATGTAAATTACTATTTAACAATTATAGTCCATAAAATACTAAAAGTAATAAAGTCCATGAAATAAAATATTAAGTCCATGAAAATACTAAAACATATATAGAGATCTAGTCCATGAATTTTTATCGAAATATTGAAACATGTACATATGCAGTCCATGAAATAATGAAACGTGTGTATATAGGTCAAGTCCATGAAATGCAACCCATTAAATAAGCTAACTCCTATTGTCTCTATAACCAAGAGACCTCTTCACTCCACGTGGACTACCTAGATGATCCAAATCACTATGTACAAAAGAAAGAAAGTTGTAATCAAATTTAAGACGATTAAAAATGGATTAATTCAATTAATTTATAAAATCATATTTAAATTAACGTATGAGATTGCTCTGCTATAGGACCTATCTCATGCTATAGAATAAAAAGTATTTTAAAACATGAACATATATATTCATTTTTAAATTTAATTTAAGTCATTCACAATGTATAATTTGTAATTTACTTTAAATATAATCAAAATTTTAAATTACCATATGGCGTTGCTTTGCATTCCTAGTTTAGGTGGTATGACATCATCAAGATGGAAAGTGCTAGCAACAAAGTCCTACAAGGTCAAATTTAAAGCACATATGTATAAATTAGGTTAAAACATATACATTCAATTGTACCAATAGGTATTTTAATCTATTTAAAATGCTTACAAATTTTGCACATGTAGAAATTTTTTTAAACTTGAAATTCAGTTCTCTTGAATTTGTTGTGCATCAAATGGACGTCCAATTCCCATCCTCGTGGTGGTTTCAACGTGTACATAGACATTTTTTTTATATTTAAGTACATGTGTGTTTGATATATTGAATTCAAAATACGAAATTGTAAGTATAGTTTAAAAAAATAATATACATGTATGAGTGGCTCATGCAATACGCCCTACAATGGAGGAGTGCGCGAAAATCCCTCTAGTGGAATATTAAAGACATGTTCAGTATTGAATTACAAATTAAAAGCAAGTTAAAATTATATAATAAATTTAAAAAATCAATCAAAATACCCCATATGGGTTGTTGACTTGCACTGGTTTTGATGTAAAACAAAATCAACGAATAGAAGATGCCCTTGTGGTGACCATCTACACCAAATAATTTGATTGTTAAAATATTACAATTTTTTTGATATATATGCACTAAAAACACATGCTTTAAAAAGTTATAAATTCAACATGTACATGTATATTTATACCTATGTTGAAATATCTGTAGGGCGATGCTCAACAGTAAGAAAATCAACATATGAACCAATATCATCAAAATCTCTGTGTGCACCTGAATTGGGTGTAGCCCGATTAGGTCAATAACATACCTGATTACAACTAGTACATACACAAGGTGTCGACATAGGTGGAGTGGTACTAGGACCAACTCTATATAACACTTCTCCATAGCCTTGCTCTCTAGCTCTAGCTGCCATCAGATAATTCTGGTCCTCAAGGTTGGTTGTGAGTGCACTCAAAGCTCCTAGTGTGGATACCACCACACGATAATGCATGGGTGCAGGAATGACAATAGAAGGAGGATCTACAAGAGGTTGAGTAGGCATGTTTCTTCTTTGATCAAACCATGCCTCCAATCTCTATTGTGGCATGTTGCCACCAACACCTTGAAATGATTTGATATCATTTAAATAATTAGGTTTTTGGCCCAACATAAACTTTGCATATAATTTTCTTAAAAAATATAGAAGGACCTACACATTAGCTTGTGGTGGATGGTCAAATGCCATCCACCATCGATCCCAAAAATTAGCAAACATTTGTGGATTTCTACACCACCTCATTGATATTCTTGGTTTGTTTGCAAGAATTGGTTGGTTGCTAATGGGGTCGACAAAAAATGTTACAAGATGAGATTTTGTTATTTTAAGGTCTAGGATCTATTTGTAGGAGAGTCCATCAGAATAAAATTGTCTCCTCTCCTCTCTCCATCATCAATGACTATCTAATTCCACATTGATGGACCTGACAGTATCAAGAACATTTTGCATATGCAAAACACCTCAAATGGGATGGAATCAATGATTCATTTTGAATTGCATTGATTTGACCTTGAATAGATCTAATGTTATCATTGATCCAAGCTCGCAAATGAGTCTCATTGGATCCAGGGGTGGAGATGGGGGAGGTGGAGGTGGAGGGAGTGGAGGTACAAAGTGTTGAAGTGAAGGGGGTTGAGGTGGGGGATTGAGGATATCCTCAATATCAAATTGATCCATGATATAATAGTGAACCTGCAAAAATTATATAAAACTAACAAACAAGTACAAAATTACAAGAAATAGTTAAATTAAACGTACATGATTGTTTAAATAGGATACATACACATACATGCATACATACATACATAATTCAACTTGATCATATACATACAAATTTTAAAATTTAAGATACATGTTTAAAAGAAAAATAGGATACATACACATACATACATCATTCAACTTGAGCATACATACAAATTTCAAAATTTAAGATCTATGTAATTTTAATACATGTACATACTAAAAAATAAACTTAAGACATACACAGAAAGGTAAATTTCTAAATTTAATCCCCTTAAACCATTTTAAAAAAAATCCCAATAATCCATGATATAAATGACCTAATGATACAAATGAAAAAATGTGTAAGGTTCATTTATGTCTAAGGTATGTAAGTGAAAAAACAAATAATTGTTAATGTGATGTGAAATCTCATTAAATTACATTAAATTAGGAGAAATGATGGCTTAAGGGGTCATCGTAGGATGGCTTAAGGGGTTGTAACAAGATGGCTTAAGGGGGTTTAGGAATTAAGGTTCTAAGACAAAATGATGGCTTAAGGTGATACAATTTGGTGAAGTTTCCCAAGGAAACCAAATTTCATTAAATTACATAAATTATTTTTTAAATTGTACATTTAGGAGGTAATTAATAACATATGATGGCCTCCTATTGTTAATGTATAATCACTTTATCATGATGGAAAGTAAGGGGATCAAATTTGGTGAAGTTGGTGTGGCATACTTGAGTAATACGATTTAGTAGGAATTTAGAGGCACACATTTTCATTATAAATTTGCTCATTAGATCTCCGCATTAGCATCTTTGTGCTCAAGGAATGACAACAATCTTGTTTGATAATTATAGGTGCTTGGCTTGTGACTAAGATACATGTCTAGGTCTTGTCCTCTTGTCTTATAAACAATCTTGTTATGCTTTTTGGCACAAAACTTTGTCACAAATGGGTTAAGACACATATGCACATAGATCCCTACAAGTTACATTAGAATTAGACTAGGTTGCATTGGAAAGACTAGGTCATACAATGAAACCTTGTTCAAGACCAAGCCACAAACATGGCCTCATTACATAAGCTCAGATTGTTCACTCTTAGTAGATGAATGACCTCAAATTTTATATTATGTTGAAAAATGGTCCCATATTTGAATCAAACTCAAGCTTTAATGGACCATGGATCTAGTCAAAATATTTATATTAAGGAATTTTTCAGATGCCATTAAAGTTGACTCTGCTAAATTGTAACTAGAATTTGAACTTATCATCGAAGAATTTGACAATGTGTTTAGTAAAAATTTTGGTTTAAAAATTACTTTACCTATCACTTTGGGATCCATCACACCTAATATTATGTGTGAAAACAACCATTTGACAAAATTTTATAGGGGTCCTAGCACTAGACGATGGTACATGTTGTGAGCTAAAGTTCCTAAGGGTGCTAGTGTATCCACTTATAATATATTTGATATTGAATCTTTATAAGGACTTTCATTAGGATTTCCTAAGTTTAGGGCTCTTGTGGGGTCCTTTTGTGATCATTAAGGATGTTCAAATCATTAAAAAATGGTCCTAGACATATAAAGGGTATAAACACTATAATGAATATAAAAACATAATCTATGCAGTTGCAAAGGAGGAAAATTGTGATAGTTATGATCACTTTATGGAATTAGATAGAGATTTATTATACTATTGAGATAAATTCCTTTTACCATGCTATCTAAAGAGTTATATCTAATATATTAGAATGGCTTGACCTTTTGTCATCTCACTTGTGTTTAGATGGAATAATTTCTCATTTAGTTACCATAGTCCTTTACATTTGTTTATGTAGTATAAATTGTGTATATTGATTTGCAAAAATATCCTTGTTAGGGGTTTTTAGATGACCTTGGAACTCTCATGCTTGTGCTGGTGTGACATAATGAGCCCTAGATTTATGTTTTGATTCATTTCTAGTAGTCTTAAGATAAAATCCTTCATGGCTATGTTAAGTTGATTTGATTGATTAATTTGATTGGTTTTGATTCCAAATTCGTCGATTCAATCAAATTTTAGGTGTTTACTTGAGAGTTTTTTAAACCTTTCCTTTAAAGGAGGTTCAAAGATTACATTGGTAGAAAACTATATGTATGTTAATAAGTAACTAGAGATTAGGTGTTTGTGCATGGGTACATATGGATGCCATGTGTTGCAAATTCTAGTTGTATGTGGCTTAGAGATGAAACAATTAATAATAAGTGCTAAATAATGGAATGAAATAATTTTTGAAAAATCTAGATTCTTTTCTCAAGAAAATTAAGTATTATCTAATTTTGAAATATTTGCATACATATTTAAAACATAAAACAATGCAGATGAAAATATTTTAAACATAAAGCAATGCAAATGAAAATATCTTTTTCTATATTTTTTCCTCAATCGAAGTATTATCTGATTTTGAAATATTTCCATCATATTGACAATAAACATTGCAAATGAAAATAGTTTAGGGTTATTTTTTTGTGTACTAGGGTAAGTTTTTTGGTTTGAAGGGTAAATATTTTTTTTTGGATTCATTTTAGGTTTTTTTTTGTGTTTGTGGGGTAAGTTTTTTGGTTTTCAAATTGAATCTATGGTTTATATGCTTTTTTGAAGATTAAACGAAATATAAACACCTAAATTATAAAATAAAGAAAAAAAACCAAAATACCAATTGCCAAATACTAAAAAATGAAAAAAAAAGCAAAAATCTTACGAGGACACAAAAGAGGGTATAAATATTCTTCTCACCCAAGATCCCAATCTTAGCTCCACTATTCACAAGTGGAAAATGAGGTCACAAACCTTTTCAAAAAAAAAAAATTTCTACAAAACATGATCCCACTTATTACAAATCAAGATCTCGTTTTGTAGCAATCAGGATCCCATTTTGTATAAATATGGATCCTGTTTCTTAAATATAGGTTTATGGTCCTGCCACAAAACGAGATCCCATTTTAAATTTTAGCTCGGGGTCCTGAAGCAAAATAGGATCTTGATTGCTAAACAACGGGATTCCGATTTGTTTTGCCCGATTTTAGATTTTTTCTAAGGCCAAAGTTTCCATTAGAAGTGGAATCAACTTTGTGTTTTCACTGAATACATCATAACCATACAATGCCTTGAAATACTAATAGACATATAATGAATTGTGTTGTAGAAATATTTTCCTAAAATAACTTAGAAATATAGTTTTTCAAATATCCTTCCGCCCACATGTTCACAATTCATGTTTTTCCATATGTTTGTGGATGGTAACTATTGCATGGAGTAAGCTTGGTACCTATCAAATGAAATAACTCTTGCTAAAATGCTCTAAGAAATATACTATATTTATCATTGATCATGCTTTTAGGAAAACCATGTAATCTAATCTGTTCATTAAAAAATAAATCAACAACTTGAGTCGCTTTCCAATCAATAGAGATAGAAAAAAATTGCATATTTATTCAGTCTATTTCATAAAACATAAATGCGATATTTCCCTCAAGTACCTTAGGTAATTCGATAATGAAGTCGATAGAGATATTTTCTCATTTTTGTTCAAGAATGGGAAGTGATTGTAGCAGCCCTGCATGAAGCTCTTTATCTCCCTTATTCCGTTGAAATGTTACACAATCTTTGATATGTACAAGAACATCCTTTTCGATACCCTTCCATGCAAATATCTCTTTTAGGGGAGAAGACCTAGTACCCGCCAGGGCTAACTTCGCGCAATCATAGAATGTGAACTGTGCGTCGAATCGGAAAAAAAATATTATGGGTTTTTTTTGCCCATGAGTTAAGAGCTTATAACTAAGCTTTTGGCTTCTGGGCAATTCGATAGAGTGTGGGAGCGTCGGATATGTGCGTGGAGGTCAAAAGGACACCTTTTAGAGGCGTCGTCCGCTCCCCACCACCTAACGTCCCAGTACCCGCCAGCTACAACCACCAAATTTTTTTTTCAAAAACACCTAAATATGTCACTATTAACATTTAAATAAAACTATTATACCATTCAAATTCACTCAAAAGTCAATGGGCCTAAATCACGTTGGCACCTTAAAAAATTATTTTCATGCCCATTACAAATCACTCCTACATATTAATCTCCTTACCCTAGCACCGAACACCAAACACATTACACCCCAATTAATCTTCATTTGGGGTCCAATGTAAGCATATGACTAATGTTTTTTTTCGGTGGGCACCATCATTTTTCCGCACGTGCTCTCTGGAAGGTTCTCACAACGAAAGCGACCGCCGACTGGTCTCCATGCACATGGAAGCGAACGCCGTCTGGTCTCCACGGCTCCTGCACAGGTAACATCAAACATCATTTTCCTTTGAAAATGCAAACAATGGTACTGGTTAATCATTTTCTTCTGCATTTTCATGACCCATGAAGGGTTTATGCGATGATTGAAAAATTATTACTGCTTGTTTATTAAATAAATTATTCCTCTTACACGCATTTCCGTCGTGTGCTATTTGATTTTGTTGGCTCATGGTGCTGGTGTTTTACACATGGGTTTTTCTAGGGTTAAATGATTTCTTCTCCCTGTTTTACCGTGTACTCATGACCTCGTAAAGTTCATTGTATCATGATTTTGTCTGCAGAAATGATAGGGGAATTTCGTGGGTTTGACCACATGTCTGCAAAAAATGATTAATGGTCTGCATCGACCTTTTTATAAAAATCCCATGTGAATACGAGCATAAATCGGCAAACCCATTTAATATACACCATTTTTGCGAATACCCTTGCATTGTTTTTCCAAATACGGGTTTTCTTGGGGTTAAATGATTAAATACGACCTGGTAAAGTCAACTGTATCATGATTTTGTATGCAGAAATGGTGAGGAATTTCGTGGGTTTTGACCACATGTTTGTAAACAATGATTAATGGTCTGCATCGACCTTTTTATAAAAAACCCATGTGCATACAAGCGTAAATCGACAAACCCATTTAGTATACACCATTTTTTGTGAAAACCCTTGCTTTGTTTTTCCAGATACTGGTTTTTTGGGGGTTAAATGATTAAATACGACCTGCTAAATTCGACTGCCTCATGATATTGTCTCCAAAAATGATGAGGAATTTCTTGGGTTTGACCAGATGTCTGCAAATTTCTAAAAACCCTAGTGTCTTCCTACAAGTGAGGAATTATTATTATGAAACCCTTGGCTAATTTCTTGTGCACATTTCTGAAAACCCAAGTGTGTAAACAATCTACTTCTATTAAAATTTATATCATATTGTTATTGAATATAGCACAAATTCTTTCATTTACTGTATAATATATATATGTGTGTATGTATGTGCACACACACACACACACACACACACACACACACACACACATATATATATATGTATGTCTGTATGTATGTACATACATACATAAATACATACATACATATATATATATATATATGTCTGTATGTATGCACATACATACATACATATATATTTATGAATGTATGTATGTATGTATGTATGTATGCACATAGATATATATATGCCTTCGATCACCATGAGAACCTTCCAAAGAGAGCACGTGGTAAAATGATGGAAGATAATGGGGTAACCAAATAAACATCAAATCCATAATGCAGAATTCACTCATATCATCTCTAAAAACCTACGTAACTGGCATCTACAAATTCATTTTTTCAAACAAATTCAAATTTCAAACTCAACAACCAAATTGAATGCATTCAATTTCCACATTCGAATTCCTAAATAAGAGGGGGAAAGTAGCCGGTTTCATTTGTTATCTGTGACAACTTGTTCTCTGCATCCTCTACACATTCCTTTGCAGTTTCAGTTTGGTACTTTATACACATTCTACTTATAGTTATTTTCATGAACTGTGCATTCAACATTTATATTTATGCAGTGTCTTCTTACTTTCATGAACTGTTCATTTAACATTTATATTTATGCACTGTCTTTTTACTTTACTTTATAAGTAAATGAGAGGTCTTTTTTGTTGTCTTTACAAGATCTGCAAAACGAATTCTCCTAAGTTTTGCAACAATTATTTTATATCATTTTCTACGTTTCCTTTGCCTGTCCAATACAAGAGACTAGCATTTCAATACATATCCTTTTCCTGTCCAATACAAGAGACTAGCATTTCAATATGTTTCCTTTCGCTGTCCAATACAACAGACTAGCATTTGTTTATATTTTTATACATTCCATTGCACATATAGCAGGCCAGCATACATATATTTGTCATTTTACATTCTGTGTCTCTTGTTCATTCAGCAAATCAATATATATGTGTGTATCATTTGTCTATCCTTTGGGAATGCAAACAATGGTACTGGTTAATCATTTTCTTCTGCATCTTATTGAATTTGTATAAGAATGTGTACAATGTTATTTATATATACATACCTGTAAAACACATATTAAGCAGTGTGTTTCAAATTGTAAATGAATCTATGCAATGTTTTATACATTCATTTACAAATTATGTGTCTGTTGTCTCTTGTTCATTGAGCAGAATGATATATATGTTTGTTTCATGTAACTATCCTTTGAAAATGCAAACAATGGTACTAGTTAATCATTTTCTTCTGCATCTTTCATGACCCGTTAAGGGTTTATTCGATGATTGAAAAACTATTACTGCTTGTTTATGAAATAAATCATTCCTCTTACACGCATTCTCGCCGTGTGCTATTTTATTTTGTTGGGTCATGGTGCTATTTTTTTTCTCCCACATTGCATGTATGGATGTATGTATGTATGTATATATAAAGTTGTCTATCCATGCTGTGAGGTAACAACAAACATCATTCTCCTTTCAAAGTGTATGTATGTATGTATGCATGTATGTATGTATGTGCAGCATACATACATACATACATACATACATACATACATACATACATACATATATGTGTATGTATGTATGTATGTATGCACATTGTACACATTCTTTTACAAATTCAATGAAATGCAAAAGAAAATGATTAACCGGTACCATTGTTTGCATTTCGAAAAGGATAAGCCCAGGATACAAACATATATATCAATCTGGTCAATGAATGTATGCATGTATGCATGTATGTATGTGCATGTATATGTATACATACATACATATATATATATATATATATAATGTATGTATGCACATACATACACACACATATATATGTGTATTCATACAGTATGTATGTATGCACATACACACATATATATATGTATGTATGTATGTATGTATGCACATACATATATATATATATGAATGTATGTATATATTTATTTTTGTATGTATGTATGCACATACATATATATGCCTTCCATCGCCATGAGAACCTTCCAGAGAGAGCACACAGTAAAATGATGGAAAATAATGGGGTACCCACCAAAAAAAACATTAGTCATATGTTTAAATCGGACTCCAAATGAAGATTAATTGGGGTGTAATGTGTTTGGTGTCCAGTGCTAAAGTAAGGAGATTAATATGTAGGAGTGATTTTTAATGGGCACGAAAATAATTTTTTAAGGTGCCAACGTGAATTAGACCCATTGACTTTTGAGCGGATTTGAATGATATAATAGTTTTGTTTAAATGTTAATAGTGAAACATTTAGGTGTTTTTAAAAATTTATTTGCAATGTATATAAGAGATTTTCTGCAATGTATATGTATGTATATGTTTATATGAATACATGCATATATGCTTGTGTTTCTATGAATGTTTATATGTATGCTTATGTTTGTATGATTGTATGCATGCATACAAACATGCAAAAAATCACAGATATATAAGGCTCCCCAAATAAACATCAAATCTTAATATAATGCAGAATTCAATGATTAATTATGTGTTCTTGTACATGCATTATTTCAAATGTTGTATGATGTTTGTATGTTACTAGCCTCGGTTGTGACTACCCGTGGTTGTAAACATTTTCTTGTAGGCACAAGAGAACAAGAAGAGGTGGTGCAACAATGTTTAGGGTGGGGAGTTTGATAAATGTGTTTGTCAACACACCAAATAATTAAGGATTTTTTGTTCAAATGGCTCTATGTTTCAATTATTTTTCTATATTGTTCACTAAGTAGTATGTCTTTTTTATTTACTTCAATAACTATTGTCCATGTTTGTTTGTTCTAGCAGACATGTAAAATGGCTAGGAGGCTTTAAAAAGCATGTCAAATTGCAAGATTACATTTCAGGTAAAGTCTTTCAGGACTTTACTTTGGTTGTGACCCGGTGGACATAGTGTCCAATTATAATGCTCATTTTTCATATTCATTGTAAACTTACATTTAAAATTTACAATTAGATTGATTTCTAAGTGTAGGTGTTGAAAATTTTATAATTTCAAATAGATTATTTTTTGGATATGCTACATATAGATGTATAGATATATGCATGCATATACTTAGTTGTGTATACATACGTACATATATGTATGTATGTGTATACATACATACATACATATTTACATATATGTATGCATGTATTCATAACTATGAAGGTTGTAAAGAGCATGTCCAATTAGACGATGACATTTCAGGTCAAGTATTTCAAGAGTTTACTTACATATATGTATGCATGTATATATATGATGTTCATTTTTCTTATTCATTGTAAACTTACACTTATAATTTACAATTAGATTGATTTCCACTTACACTTACAGTTACAATTTTTATGTGTACATAACTATTTGTTGTCCAATTAGACGATTTTCATTTACATACATTTCTTAGTGTACATTTATATTTCCAACAATGTTAGTTAGATGAATACAACAAACACATATCCAATAAAATGATTGATGAATACAAACAACACAAAATCAATTTCGAATCACAAAAGCATAGATCATTAACTTTAAACATGATTAAGACAAAGTTGGGAAGAAGACAAGGAGTCTTCAGTCTTAGAAAAAAGACACTGGCAGACATCAAAGTAATATAAGTTGACTACAAACCACCATTAAGTTCTACAAAATTGGACAGTTGTATCCTTTGGCTATCCAATACAACAGACTACTATCCTTTGGCTGTCCAATACAATAGACTAGCATTCAGTTTTACAAAAAATACTCTAGCACACTTTGAGGTCAAAATTTTGACAACAAAAAATCCTAATTAGACATCCACAGATCTGATTAAGAAGTGGTGTTTCCTTGGGGTTCAACTGACTCTACATCAACTGGAGAAGATGTTAAGGACTGCGGATTGTTCTGTATGGCACTTGCGATACAAGCAAGCAATGCATGATTTTCCTCTGGAGTGAGTTGTAACTATGGAGAGTAGCCTTCAGAAGACCCATTTTGTATGCTACTAAGAGCAGCAAAGGCTGGAGCCAAAATGTTAACCATGTCCCTTAAAATTGGATGTTGAATTGGAAGAGGAGTTGTAGGAGTACTCTTACTTCTGTTTCTTTCTGCTCTTTCTGCCTGCTTTTCGTTTTCCTTCAACTGTCGAGCAATCTCTGCTTGCTCCCTTTAAAGCTCCTTTTGATGTCACTGCCTCAACTTCTCCTCTGCAATTTTCTATTTTTTTGTAGCACGCTCCAATCTGTTTGCCTCCCTTTGTGCGAGGATTGCTTCTCTTTCTGTCTTCTTTTCAGCCATTTGCTCCCTTTTCCTTTGCTGTAGTTCTTGGTTTCTTCATTTTTGTGCCTCTTATTCATTCAGCAAATTGAAGAAATCATCTGATGTCAAAATTTGAGACTGCCTACTAAGGCGTAAGACCCCATTGTGACCTATATTAGATGATTGGTGCACCCTTTTCATTGGGAGTTGCAAAAAAATGCTTCTCCTGCTTGCTAGTTGCTGATCAATGACTTCTGTGCATGACACATACCCAACCTCTTCGTCACTTGAGTCATTACCTTCGAGTCCATCCTCATCATCATTTGCAGCCTCCCAATTTCTCCCAGTTGTGAAGTAATGTATGACATCTTCAGGATCAACATATGGTGGTGATGGCATGGACAACTCTTCATCCACTTGACTGAAATTGAGATGTACCCCTAGGTTCAAAGCTGCATCTTGAAATTCAGATGGTAGATTGAGACTCTCTTCATTTACAACTCCCTGACTGCATGAATGAACTGCTGGTTCTTGTTCAATTTCTGTTGCTTCAATATTTTCTGGGCAATATCCTTCTTCACTTGTTGGATTGGGGGGTATGCTTGCAGAAAAGGTGTCCACAAACTGTCCAATCTGATCCTCATTCCAACCTGCTATCCTCAAACATGTTTCTGCTGCCATGAACTATGCCTTAGCATCAGCTATATCACCCTCTATTTTTGCTCCCAATGTGGTTCCTTCCTCTTCAACCACGAAAGCTTGGCTTGGCCCCATATCGAAGTCAAGTGCATGTCTATTCAATGGCCAAATTCCCGTTCTTCGAAAACCACTTGCAATGTTATTAGAGGTCAAAGCTTGTGCAAAAGCTTTGTTGGCAAGTGTTGCCAACTCTACCCTTCCAATGTCAAGTTGAGGATTTTCAGAGAGCCATATACTCCTTTGTTGTTTGAAGTAGTTCTTAAATGGTGAGAACACACTAACATCAAGGGGATGCAATTTGTGGCTGCAATGTGCTGGAAGTGTGAGCAGATCTATTCCCATAGTCTTTGCTTCTTCAATCGTTTTGAATGCAACATGGCTGCCATGACCATCAAAGATGAGAAGTTGTCTGTTGGATGGTGACACCCCTCCTGGGACATTTCTTGCAAAGTGTTTTAACCATTCCACAAATAATTCTTCGGTCATCCAAGCATGCTCTTGGATTGCCATGCATGCCCTTGGCTCATAGTTAACAATATAGTTTCTAATGTTCCTTTTGGACTTGAACAAATAGTAACCAGGTATAGCTTGACCTACTGCATTAACACAAGCTAGAATAGTGATCCATTCTCTGCTTTTAGCAATTAATTGTGGAACACATTTCGTCCCTGTTTTTGCAATAACTCTCATTGCACAATTTTTGCCAGCCTGCACACCTGTTTCATCGCAGTTCCATATTTTGTTGGGACCATAATTATGTTTGTTGTACAACTCCTCCAAGTTATCATAGAATGAAGAAACTATTTCTGGGCGTAGCATTATAGCTCGATCTGTGTCCAGTCCTTCGAGTGTTCGAATTGTTAGATCAAGATGCCTTTGACGAAAGCCAACCCACCATGACCTCCCTGGTATCCCATTTGTGAATGGGTTAGGCCTTGCTCCAACCATTTGGGCCACCATTGACTTAAGTTGTGACACTTGAAGGCCATGGCCAATATTAGCCATATCTTTACACCACTACACAATTTCAGCTTTTTCTTCATCACTTAGGATTGTTCGGGGCCCCCTTTTTTTGTGGATGTCACACTAGTGAGCCATGCCTGCAAACTGCTAGGCGAGATTCCCCATTTGATCGTTGAACCTCTGATTGACATTCGATTGTCCTCAACATCTGCAATGGATTTTTCCACGTCATCCATAGACCAAGTTTTCATGCACAAATCTGGGGTTGTCACATGGTCAACAGGTGGCGGTTCCTTTTCTACCTCAGTATTATGAACAACAGGTTTTAAACCATCATTTTCATTGGTCTGTTTTGCATTTTCAGAAATATCTTCCTCGTTGGTGTTCACTGCTGGCTCTTCATTAACAACATTTGGAACATTGAATGTCACTCCACGAGGTACTCTAATCATGTGCCTCCCAGTCGATCTCTTCCTCTTCTGGCCTAGTGCCATGATTAGTAGTGATCCTGTACATTGTAAGCCATAAAGAGTCAGAAAACTGTGATCCTGTACATGATACAATGGTCTTTACAAGACCGTGAGTACACGAAAAAACAGGGAGAGGAAATCATTTATATATATATGTATGTATGCATGTGCATACATACATACATACATACATACACTTTGAAAGGAGAATGATGTTTGTTGTTACCTCACACCATGGACATACAACTTTATATACATACATGCATACATATATATATGTATGTCTCTATGTATGTATGTGCATACATACATACATGCATACATACATACATATATATATAAATATATGTATGCATGTATATATGTATGTGCATGCATACAAACATACATACATCCATACGTGCAATGTGGGAGAAAAAAATAGCACCATGACCCAACAAAATAAAATAGCACACGGCGAGAATGCGTGTAAGAGGAATGATTTATTTCATAAACAAGCAGTAATAGTTTTTCAATCATCGAATAAACCCTTAACAGGTCATGAAAGATGCAGAAGAAAATGATTAACCAGTACCATTGTTTGCATTTTCAAAGGATAGTTACAGGAAATAGACATATATATCATTCTGCTCAATGAACAAGAGACAACAGACAAATAATTTGTAAATGAATGTATAAAACATTGTACAGATTCATTTACAATTTGAAACACACTCCTTAATATGTGTTTTACAGGTATGTATATATAAATAACATTGTACACATTCTTTTACGAATTCAATAAGATGCAAAAGAAAATGATTAACCAGTACCATTGTTTGCATTCCCAAAGGATAGACAAATGATACACACATATATATCGATTTGCTGAATAAACAAGAGACACAAAATGTAAAATGACAAATATATGTATGCTGGCCTGCTGTATGTGCAATGGAATGTATAAAAATATAAACAAATGCTAGTCTGTTGTATTGGACAACAAAAGGAAACGTATTGAAATGCTAGTCTCTTGTATTGGACAGGAAAATGATACGTATTGAAATGCTAGTCTCTTGTATTGGACAGGCAAAGGAAATGTAGAAAATGATATAAAATAATTGTTGCAAAACTTAGGAGAATTCGTTTTGCAAATCTTGTAAAGACAACAAAAAAGACCTCTCATTTACTTATAAAGTAGGGTACAAAGACAGTGCATAAATATAAATGTTATATGAACAGTTCATGAAAGTAAGAAGACACTACATAAATATAAATGTTAAATGCACAGTTCATGAAAATAACTATAAGTAGAATGTGTTTAAAGTACCAACCTGAAACTGCAAAGGAATGTGCAGAGGATGCAGAGAATAAGTTGTCACAGATAACAAATGAAACTGGCTGCTTTCCCCCTCTTATTTAGGAATTCGAATGTGGCGATTGAATGCATCCAATTTGGTTGTTGAGTTTGAAATTTGAATTTGTTTGAAAAAATGAATTTGGAGATGCCAGTTACATAGGTTTTTAGAGATGATATGAGTGAATTCTGCATTATATTTGGATTTGATGTTTATTTGGGGAGCCTTACACCTGTATTTAATTGTGCAGGTACCTACAAGAAATGAAGTAAATACATATATCTGCCAAGGAGTGTGTGGAAAACTGTGCGTTTCAAATCCCATAGAGTTAATAGGAGATTGTGATTATGTCATGTAAAGCACCATTAAGTGTGCATGTGTAGGTGTAAATATAAAATGTAATGAGGGACAAAATTTTGCAAGTGGGGGTATTTGTAATAGTAAATGTTTTAAATTAAATTGTAAATGAGCCTTTTTATGTGCAAGTTGACTTTATTTATAAACGAAAAAACATGTTTAGCTGTCTATTATGATTGGTGAGTTACTCATTGTGTTATGAGAAACTATTGGTGTTGTTGTAATTTTTTATTTGTTCAAATAAAGTTTTGTACTGGGTCAAAGTTAATTTTTTTTTGGGGGGTGGAGTGAGCATGGAGGTGGTGGTTATTGGATGGGGGGTGGTAACTGGGTCTTCTCCCCTATATGCCGATATGTTTTAAAGAAATATGTATGTCCCTTTAATGGTGCATCATAAAATGCTTCTAATATTTTCTTCTTCATCTTTGATCTAGGAACGATGAACACTTTGTTCTTGAAAAAGATTAGCTCATTAGCTATTGTGTACTTGTCATCCTTATCCACTTCATCATGAATTTTAGTAGCAAATGCATTCTTAGCATACTTAGCTATTGTGAGGCCCACTCTTTGATCTACTAGATATTATGCTATTTTACTTTCTTTTAGAGTGATACTTTATGATACTGTTTGTATAGTGATAATTGAGATACCTAGCTTTATATTTGATCATTTTGAGGATTAAATTTCATGTGTAGAATAGACAAATTATTGTTCAATAACTTGTATGTGTGATGGTGAATTGATAGTTTTGATACATATGCTATTTCAACATTATAATGGTTAATGTGATTAGATTTAAAATGAATTTATAAAATAAAAATTATTGTTTAATTATTGAAATGTTGGATGAATATTCTTATGTGAGTTCAATAATTATGAATCTTGGAGATTATTCTAATTTAGAATTAGAATATGGTTGTGATTTGGAATGCTTATGAAAATTTGTAATGTTAATGTGCATGTTTTATTTCAATTTCTTCGGCTATATAATTTCATTGGATGTATTCATGTGTGAAATTGAGTGTTTAGGTAATTATTCCATGGCCAATGGAATTGGAGGTCTTCAAAGAACCCAATGTGACAAACCTTGTAATGATGACAATAGTCCATTTGGAGGGACTATAGTCTCAACGTAATGCAATATATGTGATGTTTGAGGCATGATGTATATGAGTGTGAGGTCTTAATAGATTTGAGAGAAATTTCAGATTTAGATTTATTTGAGTCTAAAATAGGTGAAAAGAGGTTTTATTTTGTGTAGATTTATCATTTTAAACCCATAAGGTGTTAACAAAAAGTGACCCATCTTAATTTCCTATTAAGAGGGGTGATGAGTTTTGAGTGTTATGGGGAGTGGATGAAAATATTCCAATCACATCCCTATTTTTCTCCAAGTTCCTTAATGGAAGGAGATGTTTGGGGAAAGAGTTCTCAAGTGGACTTTTTCTTTTTAATTGGTTGTTTGAGTCTTTTTAGGAAGGAGTGGAAGAGATTCCTTCTTTCATTTAATGTCTTCCACATAAGGGAGACTTAGAGGGGGTGTGTTGGGGGATGGGAAGGTGGAAAGGGTCACCTCCTTGTTGGTGAGGATTCTAAAGGGCACACAATCCACTGAGAAGGGGGGTGAATCACTAGATCCAGTTAATTACAACAATTTCTGAAACCTTCAAAATTACTTTACAATTTTTCAAAATGAAGAGCACTAAACAATACAAACTAGTAAGTAAAGCAATCAAAGCACCACACAAGATAACACATAACAACAATTTTTTACGTAGAAACCAAAAAAAGGGAAAGACCACAGTGAGAAGCTCTCACAAGTAGAAATATAATAATGAATCTTTATAATATGAAGTAGGCACCAACCAACTGGAAACACTAATAACCAAATGATTTACTAGGCACCAACCTACAAGAGACACCAATCCCCATTGGAATGAAGACACCAATCCTTGTTGGAACAATACAACGAAAAGTAGGCACCAACCTACAAGAACAAAAATAATAGCGGTTTGAAATATGACACTAGAAAACCCACTGATACTGACACACTCTCTTTTCTTCACACTTATACTATGACACAACTGTACATCCCACTAAGTACTTTCACTATAATCATTAATGGATGCACTCCATTACTTTCACAGATACATACTTGAACACATTGATACACTTAGATGCATTTGAATATTTGAGATATATACATTACACTACATTAGAACTCTTCTATGTCAGCTAGGGATCCACACCAACCTAGACAACATAGGATGGACCTAAATTCAAATTACATGAAACGTGTAATATAAAGGTTCAATATTTCTGCCAAAAAACTTGACATCTTGTGCTACCAAGGGAACCTTAAACAAGTCCTATCCTCACACCACATGCTTGAAACCTTACCACATGCTTGTATCCATTACCACATGCTTGTAGTCATTATCACATGCTTGTATCCATTATCACACTTGCCTTGAACTCAAAATAGCTTGATGAGACTTCTGCTATTTCAAATTCCTCGCACACTGAGTCACACCATTGGAAACTCAAGGACATGATAAAGCAACTGTAGGTATACTCTCCTTCAAAATTTAAGAGCTATAACACTTTTTAAAAAGAAATGCCACCCATATTAAGTAATCTCTTTGTCCAAAAGATATCCTTCTTGATCATTACAAAAATTTCTAACTGCATACCCAATATGGTATGATAAATTCATGGACTATCTGAGACCAGTCACACCATGAAAAACATGATACAAGATATGATTGATTAGACAATGTACACAGTGTCAACCAATGCACTACCATAACCTTTAGATTGTTGTCAATACTTATACTCCTTATACTCCTACAATCTTTCTTTAACTTTGACAACCTTCACATCTAACAGTTTTGACACCCTTTGATAACCACTGATAGTAGCAATGACCTGGCGACGTTAGTTTGACATCAATGACAACCTATGATTAACATATCCCAATTGTGACTCTATTTATCTTTTCCATTTTGGTAGTTGAGGGGTATTTTGAGGGTTGCATTTTTGGGATTTTCTTGAAGGAGTGGTGTGCAAAGGATTTCATAAGAATTTGGAAGGCTTGGAGCTCTTCTCCAAATTATCTTCCTTAGAAATCTTGAGAGGTAGGATTCAAGTTCTTTATGTGTGTTTTTGTTTGAAATTGGTTAAATGATTGTAATGATTGTTGTGAATTTTCTTGGAATGTTTCTTGTTTTTGTTTTGTTGTTTAACTATGGGATGGGTTGTTATGGGGATTTCTCTCTCACTTCATTAGAGCTCCCCAAGTGTGGGGTTTAGAGAGGGAAAACCTCACATGGGGAAAAATCCATCCTTTGAGAAGGTGGAGCTTGGGTATGAGTACCCATATTTTTATTAGAGCATGGTGTTTGGGTGTGAAGTTTTGATGCAATGAGAAATGTGATATGTGAAGAGAGGTGTTGAAAAATATTTATGAACTTTCTATGTTTTTCCTCATTGGGTAGAGATGTCACCTCATGTCCCCCTTATGAATCTTGTGAAGATTAATTGTGTGTGCTCATCAATCATTTGGTTCAAGAGTGTTTTTATTTGTGTGTGAATTCTATTGCTTTGGTGTTTTGTTAAATGCTTGTGTGTTTTTCAGTTCTTATGAAGACCTCCTAGCTCAGGGGTGGCTAGTTTTTCCAGTAAATTGTTGGGTGGTGAACACCACAAATGGCCTTGGAACAATTGTTGTATTTTTAGGTGTAGGTTGAAATGTCGAAGAATCTTATAGATCTAAACTAGTTTCAACTATGTGATGTTCTTATGTTCATGTAAAATGATAATTGAAATATTTATTCTTGTAGTTGTAGGAAACTATTGTAAGAGTGAAGCAGATTGGGGTTAAAATGTGGGTTGCAAGAAAGGTCAGTATGAGCAATAGTACTTGATTAAATATAAATACCTAGATTATTTTATTTCAAGTACCTCAATATCAATCATCGTTTTGATTATGTAATAACACATTCTAATCATTACTTAATTATATTATTGCAAATGACATTATGAATATTTAATTTTAAAAATACATAACTAAGTAGCTATTTTCAATCATAGAAACACATGTTTAATTAAAATGAGTCATATATATATATATTCAATTTCAATGTCAATTACAATATCCAAGTTGACTTGGTTCATAAGACCACATAGTAAATACAATATACAAATTTTACATCAAGGTTACATCATTGACCATGATAGTCATGAAAACATCCAATGTTTCCTCTTGATGCTCGTCTCCACTAGTGGATGAGAAAATGATTCAAGCGCTTTACCGCCCAACCACAAAGATTACGCTTCCCTAAAATTCTTCCAACTTGAAGAATACTCGACCCTACATGGAAAGTTTAGCAAGAGAATAATTTGCAAGGTGGAATCTGATGTGTGCCCAAACATCAACATGCATCTCTATCTATGAATTAGAAAAATGCAAGATCTATGGTAGGAATGGCAGAGAGTGTTATCACAAAGTCCATACATACATAATGGGCTAATTGCTTGGCCAAGCATAAAAAAATATGTGCAACAAAAAATGATAGGTTTTGGATAAAGCAAAAACCTATACTCTCTGAACTCCATTTCAACACCCATCTCAGAAAGTAACTTTCAACAACACAATTATTCCATAACAACTATCTACCCTCTAACAACATCTACCCCAAGGTGCTCTAGTCTACTTAGGTGTTGTTCTACTCAATAAAGAACATTTCTAACACACTTATCTATGGAAAATTAATTCAGTCTACTTATTTCCCCCTTTAATAAAATTTAGATAAATGATTCAAATGAAACTTATCAATACGTTATCCATTCATTTCATACACATGACACATGATTACATTCAAGTAAATAAGTATTCATTTAAGAATACATTAAATAAGTAGAAAAATAAGGTATGTCACAAGTATGTGTATGTATGTAGATGAAGGTCTATGTGCATAGACATATATGTGCCAACTTAAGTTATTAATTTGTGCATACATTCTAAAATAAAGCCATTATATCAGATTGCTACCATTTAGATAATGTTTATATTGTCATATCATTTGTCAAAAATACAAGTAAAAAAATAGAGAACAATTTTTTTGAATAGTTTCCACATACTGATATGTTTGTAACAAAACAAAGTTGTTTGCAACAAGACAATGTTGTTTATAAAAACCGATGTTGTTACAACTAAACAGATACGATTTATAAAAAAGCGATGTTGTTTGCAGCTAAACAAATATTGTTTATAATAGAATGATGTTATTTGCAGCTAAACAAATACTATTTAAAGGAGTTTACAAGTTTTTATTCCATTAAGTTTCATTGAAAAAATTAGGATATCTAGTACTAGATACAAAAGAACATAATTTGCATCATTCTAGTATTCAACATATAAATGATACTAGTTTCATTTGTGCCATAAATGTATAGATTGACATGCTTGTCGATTTAAGAGCAAAATAATCATAAGAGTGTTGAAACAAATTCATTATTTCTAGGGTTTTAGAAAAACCTATGTTTCCTATTGAGGTCTACAAGAAAAGATTAAATGATCAAATCACTTGTCACTCTAAGGAATGACCTTCAATTAAATGACATTTTTAGTTTTACCCTAACAATATCAATGGTCGATCTTGGATGAATTCCTTTTAATGGCATATATATACATATATAGCTCGATATGCAAGACCTTACCTATGATTAAAAAAAACATGCCACCGGTCGATCTTATAGATCAATACACATAATGTAAGAATAGAACGATATATCTTTGTTCCTTCATCGCTCATAATGAATGATGCAACCATATTATACAACAACAATGATTTTCTATGGCTTAAAGGCTTCAATTCAAATCCTTACACCCGAAGGGTGTGGATTCCAATATTTAGCCTAGCTAACATGGAAATCAATTACTATGAAAATGAATTATAGAGATATTACAGTCGTTCCCTATGAGAACGTTAAATGATTTCTCTACATCGTATTCAATTAACTCAAAATTATGTATTCAGATTATATTTGAATAACCATAAGAGGCTAATAAAATTAGGTTCAAAGGGAATACGGACATAGACGATAATGATACGACTCACACATCTCAACCTTGCTTAGCTAGCATGTCGATAGGGTGGAAAATGCACAAGAAATAAACATGCAAGGGTGGAAAATAGGCCCTAGTATCCTAAAGTATGGTCAATCTTACATAAGCAACCAAGCACTAAGATGAATACATTTGCAAGTATTTGTTATTTATCACTATTTCTAACAAAATCGACATTTTGAGAAAAAATGACTTAAATTTTATGAATAGAAATTACTGAGAAGTCAAACATATTCTCAAACAAAATCTATTTACCTCAAGGTCAAATATTTTTCTTAAGATTTCTCTTCTGTTTCCCACACAACTGGGTCTCTTGCTTTCTTTTTCTTGGATACCCATCACCATTGCTCGATGTTTTTTTCCAGTGATATCTTTTCAAAATGGAAAGATTTTCTCCTTCTTATCCGTTCACATGAATATGGGCCATTTATTTCATAATGGGCATTAATTTTGTCGCCCACTCTTTGAATTTAATTAACTTGGCCATAATTTGAATTCAATCCACTTTGTCTAATATTTCCTCATTCGATTTTATTCGAAATCAATAGTACACAATTTAATAAATCTGGTCCATATTCGATTCTATTCAAAATCATCAATATACAATTTAATAAATTCAGTCCATATTCGATTTTCATATGGAATATAAATATATATATATTATATATATATATAAATTTATAACATTTGGTCATTCTTATATATATGTGTGTATGTATATATATATATATATATATTTGTATTTGTATATTTATATGTTTATATGTTCATACATCACTATAAGAAAGGGTAGACCTATTTTATTCATATAATAGCGTGTAAATGGAATTCTTATCCTTTTAATCATATATTTTGAATACATATGTATGTGTTTAATCATACTATCATTTTCTTTCAAATTTGAACACATTCAAGATCAAAATAGACAAATTTGAATATGAAATATGAAATCATATGTTTAACATTCCACAATCCTTTTTGTTTTCAATCATTGGATCACTTTGAATCAAGTAAATAAGTTCTTCTATATGAAAAATTTCAAATACTAACATCATGTCATGGTGTGTGCATCTAGATTCCATCAAGCTTACTGTTCGATCTGGCTAAACGATCCTACTTCCACTATGTTCTCGTCCTTCAACCTATTATCCTACAATTTCACATAGTTGCACTTACATAGGTCATCAGTAAAATTTAATCTTGATAAAATATAAGATAATTCAAAAGATCGCATAGTCAACGATGGTCAACTTCTTTCAAACTTTCCAAAAAAATCAAATTTTTCATTCGACATATTGAATTTTCCCCAATAATTCAATTTATCATATTATAATTTAAATGCAATAAAAATTGGGTTATGAAATCCTTCCTGTATTGGAAGAGACATCATCTCGATGTCTATTTAATCAAAATTTAGGCATATCTGTCTATTTCAACATCATATCATACTGTTCCAAGCTAAAATATTATAATATTCAATCCAAAAAATTTAAACAAAATTATCAAGTCTCTTTCTAAGAAAGTAAATGTGGGAAGGAGCATTCTATTTCTTCTGCATCCTCCCAAGTAGCACTGTCTTCTGAATACTACTCCCATTGGACCTTAAATTAAGAAATGTCTTTTCTCTGCAACTTAACATTGCGTCTATCCAGGGTTGTAATGGGATCCATTAGCACCACTCCTGGTCCTGTACCTGCAAGGATTTCCAATCAAACACATGACCTACATCAAGATGATATGGCTTAAGAAAAGAAACATGAAACACATTATAAAGTTAAGCCAGAGTAGGTGGTAGAGAAAGTCTATAAGAAATTCGGTTAATTACTTCTAAGACTTCAAATGAACCCACATATCTTGGGGCCAACTTGGAAGACTTTCCAAAGGCAATGAAAATTTTATGAGGCTCGACTCTTAAGAAGAATTTATCTCCTACCACAAACTATTTAAGAATTCTATTCTTGTTAGCATAACTTTTCTATCGGCCCATTGCCTCCTTCAGTTTTCTCTTAATGACTCTCATTTGTTCTTCCATTTCCTTGAGCATTTCAGGTCTTACTACGATATTTTCTTCCAATCTATCCCAACTGATGGGTGTATGACACTTTCTCCCATAAAGAGCTTCAAATGGTGTCATTCCTAGAGATGTGTGATAAGAGTTATTTTAAGAAAACTCTACCAAGGGTAGGTATTCTCCCCACTTATATTATGGTCCATGTAGTACATTTGGAGGAGGTCTTTGACTACCCAATTCACCCTATTTGTCTTCCTGTTAGTCTGAGGATGATAAGGTATTGAAATTTAACTTGGTTCCCAATGTGACATTCAGGGTAGTCTAAAATCTTGAGGTCATTTGGGTGTCCTTATTAGAAATGATAGTCTTTAACACTCCATGTAAGCGGAAGATCTCTTGGAAAAATTTCTTGGCCAGTGCCAATGATCCATCCTTAAGGTTTCTTATAATGAAGTGCACCACCTTGGTCACATTATCGATCACAAATAAGATAACATCATGTCGAGATTCTTACTCAAAGGTAACCCTTGTACAAAATCCATATTGATCACCTACCATTTATACTCAGGTGTGTCATGAGGATACAATAGCCCCACTAGATGTGCATGCTCAACCTTGACTCACTAACACTCTGAGCATCTAGCTACGCACTCCACTACACCATTCTTGAGTTTAGGCCAAAAGTATAGAGTTTTCAATTATGTGATCATCTTGGATACTTCGAGGTGTCTTGAATAAGGTGCATTATGAATCTCTTCTAAAACCAACTTCCTTAGCTCTCCAGAGTTTGTAATATACATTCTTCTCTGATATCTCAAAATTCCATTTGGTTTGATCTCATACCTATCAAACTAATGATTTGAAGGATTCTCTAGTAGGGCCCTCTTCACTCTTTCATAGTGCTCATCCCTTGGAAAATATTGTATCACCTATTGTATCAAATTAGACCTAGTCAAGATCATAGCTACCAAATGTCTTCATCTACTAAGAGAATCATCCACTCTATTCACTTTTCCTTTTATACTCAATTTCCAACCACCTTATCTGTCATGCATTAAGGTTTGGTTGAGTAAAAATGTATCACAATCCCAAGTGGTCTATCTTGAGCTCAAATGGCTTCCCTAAGAGACAATGCCTCCAAATTTGTAAGGCATGAAATATTGCAGCCAAACATAAATCATGCAGTGTGTAATTCACCTCATGTTGTTTAAGCTTCCTCAATTCAAGCATTACCACTTGTCCATCCTGCATTAGTACTACTACCAATCCCTCTCATGAAGAATCTGTGATTACTATGAATCTTTGATTAGGATTAGGGATGGTCACCATAGGTGCTATCGTGAGCCTCTCCTTTAGGAATTGGAATTCCTATTCACACTTCCCAGTTCATTCAAATCATGTTCCCTTTGCTTGGAGTGATGTGATTTGAGATGCAATCTGGGAGAACCCTTGCACAAAATTACTATAGTATCCTACGAGGCCCATGAAGCTACAAACTTTTGACACATTTTGAGGCACCGACCATTCCATGATTTCCTTGATCTTTTTAGGGTATACAAAGAATCCCTCAACTAAAATAATATGGCCTAGGTAGTGCACCCTATCTTGATAGAATGACCATTTGGATAACTTCCCAAAGAGTTTCTTGTCTCTTAGCCACTGCAAAACTATCCTCAAATTCCTATCATGCTCTTCCATAGACTTTGAGTAAACTAGGATTTTGCCAATAAAAATTAGAACAAAGTCATCCAAATAGTCTTTGAAAACACTATTCATGAGGTTCATGAAAGTTGTAGGTGTATTTGTCAAACCAAAGGGTACCATAGTGAACTCGTAATGTCCATATCGAGTTCAAAAGGCAGTATTTGGAATATTCTCTTCCTTTATTACCAACTAATGGTATCCTAAACTGAGATTGATTTTGGAGAACACTATCGCTCCCTTCATCTAGTCAAACAACTCATCGATCCTCGGGAGTGGGTATCGATTCTTGATGGTTGCCTTGTTCAAAATCTGATAGTCTATACATAGATGGAAGGTTCCATCCTTCTTTTTCACAAAGATAACTGGTGCTCCCCAAGGAGACACACTAGGTCTTATGAGCCCCTTGTTCAACAATTCCATTAACTAGGCTTTTAACTCATATATTTTGGTGGTGGTCATCTGATAAGGTGCTTTGGATTGAGGCTCAACTCCTAGTACAAGGTCAATGGAGAAGTCAAATTCTTGTTTAAGAGGTAACTCAATGAGTTCATTAGAGAATACATCTCATAACTCCTTAAGAATAGGGTATTCATCTAGATATGGTTCCTTGCTATCAGGGTTATTGTTATGCACAACAAAAATAGCACATCCCTTCTGACAAGCCTTTTTGAGTTGCATAAAAAAGATCTATCTAAGCTCTAAGGGTCTTTGTATCCCACAAATATCAATTGGGTTCCAATAATCATTTAGACAACTAACTACTTTATCTTCACAATTCACTATTGAATTATGCTCAATTAGCTAATTTATTCCCAAAATTACATCGTATGAGCCTAAGGGTGCCACATATAGGTTGAAACAAGTTTGGAAGGTTGGAAGCTCTAACTCTCTACACAAGAGACATGTATCTACCCTCCACTCTACTTGATTACCATACTAGAATGTCCATGATTTTTCCATGTATCCACATCTAATAGGTTTCTTGGATATTACTCTAGGGTCTATGAAACATTTAGTAGCTCTGGTATCAATTAAAATAGAGACAATTCATCCATAGAGCTTACTTGTCAGCTATATTGGTGAAGCCTAATACTTTACCTGCTTGTTATCCATTGAAGCATGCATCTAATGATGTTGAGACTGATGATAGTTTCCTTCCCTTCACGACTTCAACTGCTGTGGAAATTCTAAGGCATAATGATCACCTCCACAAGTATAGCACCTATTGCGAGGCCCTTTATGAACTTCTGGGTTATCCTCTCTAAAGGCTTTCTACTTTTGGTCATCCTTGATTTTGTTATTATTTTCCTTCTTTCTCTTTCCACCATTACCTCCTTCACCTTTCTCCTATGACTCACTTCCCCTCTTGAGATTATGGATTTGATGGTTCTTGTCTCCTTTAAATGAAGCTTCTTGTTCCCAAACCGCGACTTAGGATTTGAATTGCTATGGAGGTTGGACAGCTGCTGTAATTTCTTCTCTTGTTTGGTGGCCTTTAATAAAAATTCATTCATGGTGAGAGGATCGTGCATGTCCACTTCTACTCCAATATGGGGTCTAAGTCCCAATATGAACTTCTAGATACAGAAACATTTGTCTCCCTAATATTGGGGCACATACTTTAGTAGGTTGGTGAACTTTTCCCAGTATTGGGTCACAATCATGCTCCCCTAAGTTAGGTTTTGGAATACTAACACCTTCTTGTCGAAAAAGAGCTATGGTAACCACCTCTTCCTAAAATATTAAAGGAAGAGTTCCCAAGTAATCTCACCAGGCTGCAAATTCCATTCTAACTTTTCATTGTCCCACCAAGTAGTTGCTTCACTAGAAAGTTGATATGTAGCCCATATCGCTTTGGTCTGGTTCGATAGGTTTCAGACTCCAAACTATTTCTCCATCTCAATGATCCATACCTCAGATCCTACTCTGATAGCCTTTCCATCAAACTTAGGTGGTTCTACTCTTTTGAGATATTTTCCAAGTTGTTTCTCAATTTTACCTCATGGGCCTTCTCTTGGACCATCATCCCCTTGATTGACTTATGCGTTCCTATGAACTTGGTCCTCATGTTCCATTCAAATCTCATGTTCTATGTGGTCCATATGAGCCTCTTTCCTATTCAAAAGCTCTAAAATATGTTCCAGCCTCTTGTTTGGTCCATTGTCTAACCCACTACCACACGTCTCTTGGTTGGTGATCACCATGTTGAATCACACTCAACCTACATCACATTTCACATATATCATAACTTAACACTAGGTTCTACAAACAAACATTCTTATTCTACATAACATTACATACACATGCATATATCCCTCATTCATTGAAGACATACACATTCATGTACAATAAACATATTTTGGAGTTCTTCATTTGAACACACCAAAAATAACACCTTGCTCTACTTATATTAAGTGTGGGTGAATAGACCCTTATTTACAAAATCTTCTAGTTACATTATTCAGTCTTCTTTTTCTCAGAGAGAGGACACTCCTCTAGTTGCTCATCATAATTTACATCAATTTTCTCAAAAGAGGAGGGTTGAGCACACAAGCTCTCCTTTTTCTCTTTAGTTAGTAAGGGTGCATTTGGTCCACACCCTAGATGCCAATCTTTGATTGCAGAAAGCTTCTTAAGATTAGGATTTCACTTCAATTCCTTAATCTTCTTGCCTCTCTCTAGCTTAAGTCAAGTGAGGGCTTGAGCTAGAGTCTCATCATCGGGAATCTCGGGTTGAACCTCAGTCTTAGTGTTTTCTTCCAATACAAATTTCTTGTTCGAGGTCCTAATAGATTTCCCTTTCTTTTGTCCTTACTTATACCTTCCCATACTTGCATTCAATCTAGGTTCATTCAATCCTTAGGAAAACTCAATTTGGTCAAGAGTCAACTATCCCCTAGGCAAGGCTATTGTGGACTCCAAAAGGCCTGGACTTGAACGCTAAGCTCTGATACCAAATGTAATAACCCATTCTAATAATTACTTAATTATATTATTGCAAATGACATTATGAATATTTAACTTTAAAAATACATAACTAAATAGCTATTTTCAATCATAGCAACACATGTCTAATTAAAATCAGTCAAATATATATATATGTATATATATATATTCAATTTCAATGTCAATTACAATATCTAAGTTGACTTGGCTCATAAGGCCACATAGTCAATACAATATACAAATTTTATATCAAGGTTACATCATTGACTATGATAGTCATGAAAATATCCAAGGTTTCCTCTTGGCACTCGCCTCCACTGGTGGATGAGAACATGGTTCAAGTGCTTTACCGTCCAACCATGAAGCTTACACTTCCCCTCAATTCTTCCAACTTGAAGAATACTTGAACCTGCATGGAAAGTTTAGCAAGAAAATAATCTACAAGGTGGAATTTGGTGCATTCCCAAACATCATCATGCATCTCTATCTATGAATTAGAAAAATAAAAGATCTATGGTAGGAATGACAGAGAGTGTTACCACAAATTCTATACATACAATATAATGGAATAATTGCTTGGCCAAACATAAAAATTATGTTGCAACAACAAACAATAGGTTTTAGATAAAGAAAAAACCCATACTCTCCGAGCTCCATTTCGACACCTATCCTGTAAGGTAACTTTCAACAACATTGTTATTCCATAAAAACTATCTACCCTCTAGTAGTATCTTCCCTGAGGTGCTCTAGTCTACTTAGGTGTTGTTCTACTCAATAAAGAGAATATTTTTAACACACTTATCTATGGAAAAGTAATTCAGTCTATTTATTTCATCCTTTAATAAAAAATAGATAAATGATTCAAATGGAACTGATCAATACATTATCTATTCATTTCATACACATGACACATGATAACATTCAAGTAAATGAGAATGAATTAAATAAGTAACAAAAGAAGGTATGTCACAAGTATGTGTATGTACGTAGACGAAGGTCTGTGTGCATACACTTATATGTGCCAACTTAGGTTATTAATTTGCGCATACATTCTAAAATAAAGCCATTATATTAGATTGATACCATTCAGATAATGTTTGGATTATCATATCTTTTGTCAGAAATACAAAAAGTAAAAGAACTGAGAACAATTTGTTTGAACAGTTTCCACAAATTGATATGTTGTTTGTGTATACACCTAAAAATGGTCTAGATAATCTAATTAATTAAATATGGCTTATTTGATTAATTAATCTTAATTTCATCTACTATTAAATAAATAGAAATATTTATTTATATAGTTCACATTTAATTCTTCTAAATTCTTTTATTATTTCATCTTAGTTAAATAAACAAAATTAAATACTTTTTTTTATTTAATTATCAAATTCTCTTATTTATTCTATCTTAATTACATCATTCTATCTAAATTAAATAAGTATGTTCAAATACTTTGTTTTATTTAATTATTCATTTTATTCCATATTTAATTTAATAAATAGACTTCTATAGTTTGTTTTATTAAATTTAATATCTTATTTCTTTCTAAATTTGAATAAATCCAAAATATTCAAATTAAAAACATATTCTACAACATATCATATCTACCCACCAAATTAGATATAATATGTCTCATTTAATTCAACTTCACCTTCACGGGCAAATTTGGAGACAAATTTGTAGGCAACTCCATCTTCTTCCATCAATTCTTCCTATCATCTGGCTAACTATTTTTTTGGGAAGGAACAAACTCCATAATTAGCTCCAAATCCTTCATCCTTCACCATTGAATCTTCACGATTGAATCCAAACCTCTGCTTTGCCGCCCCTTCACAAATCTGTTGTCGGGAATCTATAAATACAACCTCTCTCCACAAGAGAAAAGATGCCAAATTTGTGCAATATTACTCTGTAGAAATAGAATTAGAGAAATAGAGCAATCAAGTAGTAAAGAAATTATTCTTCAACAATTAGTATATCATTAATCATAATCATAGTTTTTTATTTAGCTACATTTGAGCTTGCCATAACTTTCATTTAGTAAGATTCATGTCAATTTAGTTTACATTTTCATCAATATCATTAGGCAATTATCATATAGGATTAGTTTCCTACATTCTAACGACATCTCATTCTCTATATTGTTTTTTTAACAGTCACAGTGCTTATCCGATATGAGAGCCACAATGATTTAATAAATTTTTGGAGATAGAGAGCAATATGATGCTTTTAATGGATTTTTGGTTTTTAATAGCTTAATTGTTGATTAAATATATTGATATAATGTCATATTAAGAAGTGTTATTTAGTTATTTTACTCATAATTATTCCACACTTACATTTTGGCGCCCACCATGGGGCTCAAACCCATGATTTAACTTTTATTTCTGAAAAGTATTATCATTAGGTTTCATATGTGTTTCTTTTAGCACGTGTGATGACTGTTCTAACACATTCACCAAATTCTCCAGTGCGTTCGACAACTATTTCAACGTATCAGAAAATTACTCCAGCGCGTGTTATGCCTTGCATAACCACCCCATCTTTTGCCTTGGTCAAAATGGGTCCCCCTTTGTGTTTTTTTGTACTTAGTTGTTTTTGGAACAAAGTTTGGAGTCTAGTTTTGCCAATACTTTGTTTTTCTTTGATTTCTCTGTCGGAGTCGGAACTGGAGATGAATCAGGTTTTGAAAGTTCTTTCGAGGCGTGTTTTTTGGTTCTATCCCGATAGTCTTTTCTTTGCCTTTGTTTTTACTCTTTGGCGGAAGCAGAGCCGGAGTGGGAATTGGGATGGTTGTTATCAAAATTTGCAAAATCAAATTCAATTCCGATCCTGCCTTCGCTCCCTTTTTAATGTTTGTTTGTCTCGGTTTTTTTGTGTTTTGTTTTATTAGGTTGGTCTTTTACTTAACTTTTTGTTTTTGTTTTTGTTTTGTTTTTAGTTGTCGGACGCGGAGTCGGAATGGGGATAAGGTTTGGAAATTTTATGATTTTAAGATCCTGTTTCCATTTTAGTTCCGACCTCGCCAATTTTTTGTCGTTGACTTTTTGATTGAAGTTGCATTGCAGACCAGTGTTCGTTCTCTTACAGTTCTGACTCCGCCTTTACTACGTTTTAATGCATTAATGGTGGTTGCTGATGTAGGTAGAAATTCACATATTTTTCTTTATTAAGGGTTAAAGTCGATCATTATTGTTATTATCACAAGTCTGAGAGCGCAAAGAGCAATAGCAGAGTTTGTTTGAGAAAATTGATCGAGATAGAGAAGGGATATTGTGTGCGAATCGATTCAGAAAGTTAGCGTGGCTTTGTTTGCGTTTGAGGTAGGTCTTTTATCTTTGTTGCTCATTGTTTATTTCCTTGGTGTGTTTTGCTTCGTATCTGTTTGTGTGTTCAATCATTGTGTTTTAAAGTAATTTTATGATTATCGATGTGATTGAATGAGCAGGTTCTTGTTTTGGCTTGTTTTGTTTTGCTTTAATCTTTGTTGTCTTGTTTTATTGTGTCATATCTTTCTATTTTTGGGCATTGTCGCTTTCACGTCTTAATCGTGATCGCGTCGTGTCATTTTCGATTTGCAGTAGATTAGATTAGATTAAAGGTTTTTATTATGGCGTGAGTTAGATTAAGAATTTATAGTGAGGTAGATTAGATATTTTACAGTAAGTTAAGGTAGATTAGATTTATTGTTTAAATTAGGATTTCGTCGTTTGGGAGAATGGCAGGGTTTTAAACCCGTGCTCTGGTTTTATCAAGTTTGTTAGATTAGGGTTTCATCGATCTCTGCAATTACTTTAAATAAGATTTAAATAAATGGCTCTAAAATACAATTGTTCCCCATGGTCATATGAGGGTAGAGTTTTTAAGCTCCTTTGCCATTTTATGGTGACCTAGGTTTAATCATGAAGTTATGATGAAAATGAATAAATTTGATGATGTCATGATTAGCATAGGTGGAGGCGGGATTGGAATGGGTATGGGCATAAGAGTTTTGTTTTTACCAAAGTTATCAATTGCATTGCTATCTCGTTTTCAATTCTGAGTTCTAAAAGGTGTTCTTGAAGTATGTGATAATTAGCGGAGGCGGGATCGGAACTGATCTTGAACTTAAGAATTTTGTTTGTAAAGGTTATCAGTTCCGTTTTCATCCCGTGTCCGGCTCCGCATATAGTGGGGAGTCTTTTGTCGAAGTAACGATAACTAAATCGGAGGTGGAGGCGGAATGGAAATAGAATATGAAAAGAAGAGAATTCAAAGAAAAACCAAATCCCTTTTTCATTCCGATCTCGGTTCCGATAACTTCCCCGACTCCGACTCTGACTCCGAGCCCATTTGTTACTAGGTGAAGTTCCTATATCAATTTTTGCTCCGAGTCCACCAGTTTTGTAAAAGCGCTTGTTTTGAGCTTCTGTCTGGTTCCGACTCCGATGTATATATAATAGGTATGTTTTTAAAACATATTTTATAATGATTTATTTGAAGGTCTAATTAGAGGTTTGCTTGCAGGAGATTTGAGAGATGTCAGGAACGTCAGGAGAGGCTGCTCGAAGGAATCAACCAGTTGGAACGTCAAAGACAACACCGAAAATCAAGAAGGTGAAACCATAATAGCTACCTTATACATTAAGGTATGATCATAGGAATCTGGTGGTGAAGGCGAGCAAGGTGGAATCAGACTGGTCAGATATCACAGATACTAATCTGGGCCAGTATAGTTTTGAAGAATTACATGAAGAGACCTTTGCAGAAAGGGAAAACTTGACAGGGAGAACTCAAAGGATTGTTGACTCCGGTCTTGCACATATCATTGTGTTTCCTTTGTCAGTTCAGTGTCCAGAGTTGATATGTACAGTGGCCAGTACTTATAATCTAGCTACAAGATTATGCATGGATTCATAGAATAATGTGATTATAGATCTTACTCCGCAGATGTTCCAAAGTATATTTAATGTTCCTGATCCCAAGAATTTAGTGCAGTTAACTGAGGCTAAGGCATTGGAGAAATACAGTAAGCATAAAGACTCCAATAAGTCTCATTTAAACAAAAGATGGTTAAGCACCGAGAAGAAGTCTTTAAGAAAATTGGTAGACCAGCCAAAGAGGGCAGACTTCAAGAAGGAGATATCTGATTTGATATTGATGTTGTCCAGAGTGTTTGGGAAGAGGGATGCCTTCCATTTCAAGGAATGGATGTTTCATTTTATTCAAGTGATCTTTCAGGGTGATTATCAATTTGATTGGTCAATGATTGTTTCTGATGCCATACATGATCAGCTCACAAGGGTCAGATAGACCAAATCTTTCTTCATGACTTCATATGTGGTCTATGCTATGGCAAGAATGGGGATTTTCCCAAGATTAAACAGAGTAGGTATAATGGGAGTCTTGGATGGACAAAGGAAGGTGTGGGAACACTACGATCAATTATCCCTTCAAGTTGCTGAGACTCACTTCAGGAGAGTCAATGATGCCTTTTTATATGTGGTTATCAACCAGTTGAGTGGAGATGCAGGATACAGGTTAAGCCAAGAAGCTATGGCATTCATTTCTGAATGGGGAAGTTGGTACATCCAATACCCCAAATTTACATACTTCAGATTGTTTGGGTTTGAAGGTCATCCCCATTTACTTCCAAGATGCTGCAGCAATAGAATAGTGCTTATGGAATTTATATATCAAGCCATTGGAGTTAATGCTAGATTTGGGATGAAGCACAAGACAGGATGCCATAAGTTTCCTATGACACTGGGGGAATATGGCTGTCAACACTTGAAGGCAGCTAAGGTGGTTTGTAATGAGTTGATACAATTAAAATTGGGATTGTATACAGCTCGTAAATATTTTGATCCAAAGAAGAAGATGTATGCTTTATTACCTTCAGTGTTTACTAGACATTTTAATTTGTTGGAGGATTTTTGGTGTGATATGCAGGATGAATATGACTTAAGGAAGAAGAATTATGAGAGATTACCAGTCTCACTTATGGTAGAGCTGGGTATTAAAGATAATATTCTTGACACTTTGGTGGATGATGGAATTGTATTAGATCCCTCATATGAAGCTTTGAAGATTGGCACCAAAAACTTAGATCCAATAGACTGGAATGAGGAAGAAACTATTGATATTAAGAAACTGGGAAGAACAGTCTTGGATAGAAGTGTGCAATGGTTGATGATGAGAACTCAAGCTCCTCAGGGACCAATCCTCAAGAAAGGTAAAGGGTATAAGAGGATTAAAATAAAGTCACCTTCCAAGGAACCATTAGAATTCTTTCCTCCTGATGTTGAAGAAATAGAGTTGGAGGTAGTTGATAAAGAAGAAGAGACACCCGAGGGAGATGTTCCAATTGAATCTGTTGTTCCTACGCCCGCATTGGGTGAGTCATCTGCACAAGCCCCACTCACAAGAAAGAAAAGTAAAGAAGTTCAAGGAGTACTTTATGCCATGGCTGAAGCTACTAAAGGAAAAGAAGTGGAGGAAGAATTGGTAGAAATTGAGACAGACTCGGATGAAACTCTGTCAGAGAAGAACTTGCAAGAAAATGTACCTCTAGATTATACTGTTGAGCAGATTCTTACACAGGAAGAACAATGGAAACAATTTAAAGATGCTGCCAGAGAATCTGATGCAAGGGTTGCTACGGAGAAACAAAAGGAAATGGAGGCAAAGTTACAAGCTGATGCTCTACTTCAACAACAACAATCAAAGGTAAAAGAAGTTGAAACAAGGACATCGACTGATACAATGGAGGAGCAAATGAGGCAACGAGAGCATGAGATCAAGGTCAAGGTAGAAAATGACAAGCTGGAACTGATATAGAAGATCCATGATCTCGAGGAGGAGAAAGCAAGAAACCGAAGGGAAAAGGAAGCCCTGGTTGCTAGACTAAAGCTTGCAGAGGAGGCTCGACAGAAAGAACAAGAAGCTGAAGCTCTAAGAAAAGAAAAAGAGGCTGAAGAGCTAGTAAAGAAACAACAAGCTGAGGAAGAAAGGGAAAAGGTAGAGAAACTTGTAGCCTTGGAAATGGAAAGGATAGAAAAGGAAGAAACTGAAAGGAAGCAAAAAGAAAAAGAGGCCGAAGCTGCAAAACTTAAAGCTTTAGAGGCAGAACGGTTGGAAAGAGAGGCCTTAGAGAAAGAAAAGTGAGAGAAGGATTAGATGGAAGAGGAGAGATTGAGAAAGGAAGAAGAAGACAAGAAAATACAGGAACAAAGAGATAGAGAAGAGGCTAAGAAGTTGGTGCAGATGCATGTGCTGCAGGAGCAACAAGAAAAGGCAAAGGTTGATTGTCAACCTGAGGTAGATATTCAGCCATCCTCTACCGTTGTTGCTTCCTCTTCCATAATAATGACTCCAATTGCTCCTACATGGTTGAAATTAGATTTGCAGAAGAGAGCTAGAACACCTCCTCAACCTCTTAATTGGGAGGACATGATGAAGGACGTTTAACAGGAAAGGCCTAAGAAGAGGGCTAAAGTTTTGCATTCTACCATACTCATAGATAAAGGGGAGATAGTTGTTGAATGTGTCATGCCTATGATTGAAAAGGAGGTAGGGGATATGCAGCTCATAGACTATCAATTGAGTACGGTTAACTTGGGAAGACCCACTAGAAATCAACAAATGAATCTGATTGATGTGGTGGCTTCAACGACAAAATCAAGGATGATTAAGGACAAACAAAAGAAATATGAGCTTAAGGCTCAATTGGATCAGTTACATTCATTCTTGAAGAGTGTCTCCTCTCCAAGGTCACAACAGGTTGCAGCAATTGAGACTCCTGTTTTGCTAAGCAAAAAGGAGGTTGATGATTTGGTGCAGGTTAGAGGTAAGGCGGAGATGGTTGACAAATGGATAGACAAAGTGAACCGGGAGGTAGGTGAGGTTTTGGAAAAAGGATTTGAAACCTATAAGGAGGCGGAAGGAGTAATAAAAGAGATGCATCAATATATTGAGGCATCCGAGAAGTTAGAAGAAGAGTACAAAGAGTATAGTGAAAAGTTAGAGAAGATAAATACATTGCCTCTAACTACTCTTCTAGAAGAATCTATACTCGAAGATGATAATAAAGATTTTGTAGAAAAGACTTCTCGTATCCTTAAGTTTAGGACTGGCTTTTTGAGCAAGCATAAGGATGAAATTCAGGAAGCAGTTAATAATTTAACTGAGCAGTTGGAAGAGTTGGAAGCGGTTATGGCTATAATAGTAGATGTGAATGTAATGACTAAAGATGGCATGCCGTTGAGTCAGGTTAGAGAGAAATGGAATGAAAGATTCCAAGGACTCATGCAGGAGAAAGATGATGGAGAAGACTTAGTGATAGATCAGCTTGTAGAAGTCAAGGAAGAAATAAAAGCTGCAGGGAGAGAGTTGGTCAAGGTAAAAAGCATGAAATAATTTGCTGCAGTTGAGTTGGATCGCATCAAATTTGAAGATGACTGGATTGATGGGCCAGATATGGATATGCTGCAACAAGTCTTCACCAGTTATGATGAGTTCATAGCGGATCCAGCTTCACATGCATAAAATCTTGCATGCATGATATTCTTCTTCCATGCATGACGCATGATGATCTTCTTCCTTGCATGTTGCATGCATGCGGCACTGACAGTCTGAAGAATGCATGATCTTCTTTTCTTCTATTTCTATCTTCTATTGTTGGATCAAACTGAATGTATAATGTAAGAACTCAAGATCAAAGTTGATCTGAGTTTCCAAGAAAGTTGATTGTTCCTAAAAAGGTGGAAAGCCTAAGATAGAAGTAAAGTTCGAACTTCTTTTTGTATTCTATAAATACCAGATGGGTACTACATTGTAAGGGTCGGCTAATTGAGAATTGGATTGGCTTACCTAGTGCTAAGAGATAGGATTTTATAGAGCTTTTTGCAGAGATACATTGTACCAGATCTTGTTTATAGTTAATAGAATTGCAGGTTTATGAAATATGGAGTTTGCATTGAATTGTGTTGTTTGATAAGGTTAATGAGTTATAATTCACCTGAATGCCAGTGATTGTGCTGAAGCATGATAGTTTCTTATGTGGTGAAAGTCATTAGAAGAAACCAAGTTTAAAGATTATCTTGTTAAATTGTCATTGAATTAAAGTTATTGAAGTCTGTTGATCTATAGTTTGAATGATGAATGAATGTGTGTTGTTTTGAAATCTTGGAAATACTTGTGATAGGCGAATAGAGGAATTGAATTAAGCACCTAAGATGTATACGATGGTACAGTTATACTGTGGGTTGTGTCATGCTATGGTTTTTGTGATCGGTTAAGAAAACATTCATTGTTAAAAGTATATGTCTGGATATTAGATAAATTTAATTCATACTTACTGATTTACCCCCTAGATCTATCTTTTTCTTTTATTTTAAACCCATTGATTTACAGGAACTATTTTGACAAAGAGAGTCATAGCTTGAATCCTTTGTTACCAGCACAGGCCCCTTGAATATTATAGTTGCATGAACCAATTGAGTGACATCAGATGGTTGAGAACCAACTACCAAGACCTTGGGAGTTAGGCCACTACATGTAGTCTTTCTTTTTCAGGAGAAATAGAGTAGAAATATTCTATTTTAATGTTGTTTGTGTCATTTTAACCATCAATAGCGCATTCGCCAACTATTCCAGTGCATCAACTTTGCAGTGTCGCTAGTCAGAGGATTTTTCTTTCAACACATAGACCTACTGTTTTAGCGCATTCATCATTTTTTGCAGTGCATAAAATTTTTTAGCGCGTTTAAAGTCTGTTATAGCGCGTCTAACCATTGTTGTGGTGCATAAGATTTTATTTTACATAATTTTGAAAATTTGAGGTCTAATCACTGTTTTTCTGTGTCTCAGGTACATAAGACACTTGTCAAAGACAAAAGCTTGGATAACATATTCCGGTCAAAGAAAAAACTCATAAATTACTAATGGTGTTTGTAGGGCTTTAAATTATCTCATTTTAAACCCCTTTGGTTAAGATAGTGCATCTAGCTTAATTAAAAATTAGTTTGAACCCCATGTGTTTCGTGTTTCAAAGGCAATAGGATTATGCTCTCCCCTTTACTGGGTGATCAAAATGCTAGAATTTCCATTTACGCTTTATTAAATCCTTTAGAAGGCTTTCCATAGTGGGAAAAAGTACTCACCCTATGGGAACGACCTAAGTGGGAACAACCAAAGCCAAGTTTTTCAACCCATTCTAATCAAAAGTGAATTTTGGGGAAACCCATATTCAACGAAAGTGTGAATGATAACCATCCCCAAAATATTTTTTCTAAAGATTGGGAGGTCTCCTGAGGGAGTTTATCTATTGCCCTGTCGAACGAATACCCTATCTATGAAATTTAGTGTAGAATCCAACTATGTTAGTTTCTAAAAACTTCATATATCACGGTGCAAGGGGAGGGAAGAATCCGCCCCCAAGACACTCACCATATAACTATCAGAGACCTTGGCCAAAAGTGAAGGATTTGACTTTGGCTAAGACTCAGGAAAGGAAAAAACATGGGCACCCTCTAGGGGGTGACAAGGCTATGTGAGTTGACATAGTTGCAAGCTGTGGGCTATGATATTCTAAGTGACCCATTTGAGTTAGAAAAGTGCTTGATTTGTTTTTCTTTGTGCCAAAAACCTTTAAAAATGAGAAAATCAAACCAAATTCTAGAACACTCACTATATGTTTAAAGCATAGAATCTAAAACAATTGTGTACAATCTGGCTTTATTGTGTGAAGTCATTTTCAAAAGGTATCATCCAAATAGATCATCAAAATCAGAGGTTTATAAGAAAATATCCATCCATTTGTCTTAAGTGGTTAGGAAATTACGCCCTGGAACTAAATATCTTGCAGAGAAACTAAAACAAACATACAAAATTATGAAGATTCTGACAATTTCTTGTTTAACGCATTTGCTATCTATTCTAGCGCGTCTGCCATATGTCTTAGCGAATTCACTGTCTGTTCTAGCGCATCTATCCTCTGTTATAACACTTCGTCCAACCAGTCATCAAGAGTATATTAACACACCTACAATATGTCTTAGTGCATTCGCTATCTATTCTAACAAGTCTACCGTCTATCTTAGCACATTCACTGTCTGTTCTAGTGTGTCTACCTTATGTTATAGCACATTTTCTATCTGTTCTGGCGCATTCACATTTCGTTATTGAACATTCATTATCTATTTTAGCGCGTTTTCCTTCTATTATAGCACATACCTAGTCTGTTTTGGTGCATTCACCTTCTGTTATAGCACATTCACAAAACAAGAAAACAAAGAGCTAATTAAGACTAGTACCAAACATAATACATTGAGACGAGGATCTTTGTCAAAGAAAAAATATTTCCTCAATCCAAATAGTGTCTTAAAACTCAGAAAGATAGGACTTACAAGTCAAAGTTTTCCAAATTGAATCGAGATCTTCCAACCAGAAAGTATCTAAATTATCACATAGATTTTGGATTATTACGTCAAGTTTCTTTATCAAGATTTTGACATCCTACAATCAAGAAACAAAACATAATAATTAGTTTTTTAACTTGGTCATATCAATAGAATTTATCATTCTATTTGACTTAAGTTAAGACCTTGACACTCATCCAAATAAAAGGATCAAAGTTTAGTGAGAATAAAAAACACTCGTATGCCAATCTTGATGAGATCACAAAGACAAAAATTTAAAGAAAAGGAAATTGAAAAACGAAACATCATGGATGAAGAAAATCCTTGGAGTAGACTTCACCAAAATGACACAAATGAAATAACCCAAGAGGATATCCAAACAAAACAACAAGATCCAAATTTTGATAAATTTATGGAAAACGTTTTAGAACAAGATATGGAAAAATACCTTTTGATGCTAGCTGAATTAGGTGCGAAAATTCCAAATGATTTTGATGTCAGTTGGTCAAAAGAAAAACCTAGAACAATTAAAACTAAAACACAACACACACAACACATAAAACACAGATCAAGTTGTTGCCTTAACACATCAAATGCAAAAATTGCAACAACAACTTCAAGATATGCAAAGGGGAACCATGAAAAGGTATTTATTACAATACATTTGTCCTTACCCTTTTGATCCAAGTGTGGATATGATACCATTTCCTAGACATTGTGAATTCCCAAAATATGACAAGTACAATGGTAAAACAAATCCAATTGACCATGTGAGGGAATTCAGAACCATGAGTTTATAATTTTCACAAGAAGAAAATTATCTAATGAGGTTATTTCCAAGGAGCCTAGGAGGTCAATGCATGGAATGGTTTTCTAAACTACAACTAGCAATTCAAAATTTTGAAGAACTAGTCAATAGGTTTATCTTACAATATTCTTTTAATATTCAACATGATGTCACAATAAAGGACCTTTACAACATGAAACAAAAAAAAGGTGAGACATTCCTTTCATTTCTACAATGATGGCGAAGGTTATTTTCTAGGTACCCTTGTTCTATACCTGAAGAAGAGAAAATGGAACTATTCATTGATAACCTAACTGATGAAATGAGTTGCAATAGGCTCGAACTACAATGTCCTCCCACATTTGAAAAAGTGATTGAAAACGGCCTTAAAATCAAAGAAGCTTTGGTCAAATGAGGGGTGATAAAACATTATAATGAAAAATCAAACAACATAAATTCCTCAAATCATTATGGCAACAATGACAAGCCTAAATTTTGGCAAACAAATAGAAATACTGGAAACAATGATATTGAAAATGACATACAAAGTGCAAAACCAATATTTAATTTGATGGCTACTACTGCAAAGACAAATCAAAATAGTGACCAAAACATCAAACAAAATTTGAATCAAAAAAATGATCCGAACAATGGAGAATCTAAACCACAATCATATCAAAAATCATGAAACCGACGTAGATTCACACCATTGAGGAAAACACTAGAGTAAAAAATGAGATAACTTATTGCAAATGGACTTATCACCACACATGAAGCAAGATTTTGGGATCCAAAAGTCAAACCACCTTAGTGGAATGACACAGACTATTGTAACTTCCATAAATATAAGGGACACAAGACAAATGATTACATGGAGTTGAAACATCTGGTGCAAGATCTGATTGATAATAAAAAGGAATACGTAGAAGGACATCAAACCAACAATGATCATACTACATTTAAAGATCCTTTACCAAATTATGAAAAGGGAGAGTCTTCTTCTATAAATAGTAAAGGTAGAAATGTCAACTAAATTTATGATGGCACACTATTTTGCATTTCTGAAGCTGGGAGTGATACTGTCACTGGTAATCAAATTGGCAACAAGGGAACCAAAGATATTATACCATTTGATCTGATCCCAAACATAGACACATCCGACAATTAGATAAATGTATTTAAAGTCAGGGAAAGACAAGACTACCAACCGGTTAACATAACAACAAGGGGGAAATCCAAGGTAATATTGAAAGGAGTCTCATCCAAAACTAATAGCCCCCCTTCGAATCAATACAACATAATCAAGCAACTACAAAAAATATTGGCATAGATATCAATATTAGATCTCCTTAAACTCTCACCATCCCATAAGGAGGTTTTGGAACAAGATCTTGTGGCCACCACAATACCCAACAATCTGGATGTCTATCAATTTCAAGCTATGGTGGGAAATTTGACTATGCCTCATTGTCTATCATTCTCTAAAAAAGATGATGTATCACTTAATCATCCGCATAATACTTCCCTTCATATTGAAGTCTTGATCCACAAACATTGTGTCAAATGTGTCCTAATAGATGGTGGAGTTGGTTTAAACATTTGCACTTTAAAATTAATCTGTGCACTAGGTTATTTTGATAATGCTATTGATTCCCAAAGGAAAATGAAAATAAAAGCCTATGACGAAGAAGAGAGATCCTCCAAGGGAATGATCATGTTACCTATCCAAGTAGGACCAATGATAGAGTATTTTTTTTCCAAAGTAGGGTAATCAAATTCCAATCCAATGTTAACTTTCTTCATTAACAAATTGAGTATACTTGACATTATCAAAAACATCATCATGATCATATAATTGCATCATCATTTTCATTTGAATTCATTAAAAAACATTTTATTATCATTTCATCATTTTTACATTTCAATCAAATGATTTTTTGCATTCAACATATCATATTTTCCATATCACATAAAATTTGCATAAGAAAATCTCAAAAATATGTCATATCATTACATTTCCATCAATCATTTCTCATATCACATATCATAAATGACATTTCACATATCATACATGGAATTTCACATATCATACATTACATTTCAACATATCACACATTCATTCAACATATCATTTATCATACATTTATTACATCATATCATGGAATTTCCATATAAATTCATCCTACAACATTTATCATACATTTATTACACCATATCATTGCATTTCCACTCACATTCATTCAACATATAATTTATCATACAACATTTTCATCCATTTATTACATCATATATTTGCATTTACATCAAAATAAAAATGTTCCATCCCATTTACATTGCATATCATAAAGTATTTAAACCATTACATCCACATTCATGTATATAGACACATCATCATACATCTATATCCATACATTGGCATGAGTCATTTAACACATTGAATGTCGTAGATAAAACATCATAAATCATCATAGCATATGACATGATCATTAAATGCATCCATAACATGTAAATAAATCATAAGCATATAAACATAGAAATTAAAATGCATCCATCATAAAATCATAGAACCCACATATAGATAGATCAATCTCCTGCATAACATATAGATCTCAAAAATCATGAATGTCAAGTATGCAAATATGTCTAAAATATAAAGAGATACAACATCAAAACTAGTTGAACCGAAGTATACACCATGTCTCAAATCCATCATGAATCATATCATGCAGCTAGGATATGCTACTGCTAGATGGATTAGGCATATCAGGGCCGGTACCACCCCCACCAGATGGACCGGGACCACCTGGATCTCTCCATGGTGGATGAGTCACACCCTCACTAACAGTCCTAGAGTGAGTCCTGCTAGATTTGGACGACGCATAACTGAATCTCTATGCTGCTGGAACTGCATCATGGTACCAACCCTTATAGAAATCTGCCTCTCGACCCACATGAAGAATCTCTCTCATATAGTCGGCCACACTCATACCCTCGACTATCCTCTGTAATCTGTCAGCGGTAGTCTGGGCCTACTCTGCAATTTGTCTAGCACTATCCCACTCTACTGTCAATGTGGAAATCTGTGTCTATGTAGCTGCCAACTATCCCTATACCTGTGCAAGAGCCTATGCCTGAGCCTGGGCCTAGGTCTACATCTAAGTCTAGGTCTATGCTAATAAACCTTGAGTCTATACCAGTTGCCCTTGCAAAGTCTGTAACTACACTTGTAGACTGGAAATTTGAGTCTGTTGGTACTAAGAAGGCACCCCAATACAGACACATTGCCCAGATGGTGCTATCATTGATCGCATATTACAAGGAACCATGAACTCCCATACATCCACATCACCCTCATCTCCACTACTCTCATCATCACCCCCACTATCATCCCCCTCCTCACTACTATCATCACCCTCATCCTCATCACCACCACCTCCTCCATCATCACCACCTTTGCCTCCATCATCACCACCATTATCCTCCTCCTCATCATCATTGTCCTCCTCCTCTAGAGGTAAAGGCAATGGCTCATCCAAAATGGTAATATGAGGAAAGGGATGTAAAACTAGATACTCTACATAATTAAAAGTGATAGGTGCCACGGTGATATTCAGATGAATATCCCACTCCAAAGGTTGTAAATCATGGTACTCCTGAACAACGACATCATATGAAAGGCAAGGTCCCCAATGCCACATCAATCTAATAGTGACCATAATGAGCAATGCCTTGGGGCATGCCGTGAATGATACCATATTGTCTGAGCACTCTCCTTAATAAAAACATCTCTAACACAAACTGAGTCTAACCAATCAATATCATCAACTAATAGAGGAATGGCATCTTAATATCATCATCATCCCAGTGCTCACAATCAAGATAGGGTCGCTAGGTGATGACCTCAATATCATCCAACACTCGTCTCCAGTGCTCTAACTTACCCAGTCTAGGCTGAGTAAGTCGACCTATATAAATATGCACATATGGCCTCATGACTGTCTGTTGTCTCACCATGATTGGACTTGTAATAACTATGTGTTCCCACACCCACACCTGTAATAGAGTAACCCCGATAGACAAACTACGACCTCAGAGGTAAAAAAATGAATGTAAATCATGATAGAGATGAGCTAACATACACATCCCCCACACATATCTAGTACCATGCAAAATCATGCTCTCCAAACAATGGCCCCAACCAACAAAAAGTACCTTTGACTTGTGATCAGGACAAAGGAACCCTCCAATAAAACTAGCAAGTACATAATGTAGAGTAGCATAGGCATCAACCATCTCATGCCATGAAATCTCATATCCACTAATCCTATCATCCTGAAATACTCTACGGAGAGCATAAGTCCCACCCTACTCTGTAGAGTCATATAACACAAGGTCACCAACAACTGGAATCCTCCAAATTTGCCACACGTCCTCAGGAGTGACAGTCATCTCACCAGTAGGAAGGTTGAAAGTATTATTCTCACTATGAAATTTCTCTACTAAAGCTATCAATAGACCCTGATTAATCTTAATCTGGGCAATATCTTAGAGATAAGATAAACCACATTGTGAAATCACAGCTGTCTAAGGCTGCACTAGCTACGATATCAAATCAAATGTCCTCAAAAACCTCTCACGAACCTGAAGGTTCATCAAAGCCTCCTATCATCATAAAATGATTAAAGTCAGTAATCTATGTCAGTACAACAAAAATCAATCTGCCTATCAAATCTAAATAGCTCTGGTGAGACTTTGATCAAATCTTGTAAGAAAATCATTGACCGACCTCGCCTATCATGAGGTCAATCATCATCAATTTATTATTTTATCTTGCTTATCATGAGGTCAATTAAACAAATCAACCTTGATTATCATGAGGTTTATCAATCAAAATTAATTATTCCTCACCTATCATGAGGTTTATCAATCAAACTTAATTATTCCTCACCTATCATGAGGATAATTATCATCAATCAATCAACAAACCTCGCCTATCATGAGGTTGAACATCATTTACTCTACGAAGATCATGAATCATATCAAACATAAGGCTGACACGATAAAAAATTGACAACATCAAGGACAAATTTGACAAATTCCATCATTCTGATATTTATGCGCTAAAACAGTGTGTTGAAGCGCTAAATTTTTTAATGCGCTATTTCATTCAATCAAAGCGATACAACAGAGGGTCAAAGTGCTAAAATAATTAATGCACTATTTCATTCGGTTAACATGCCATTTATGGCGGTCAAAGCACTAAATCATCCCATGTGCCATTTTATCATTCCTATGTGCTATTCAATTTGTTCTAGGGGCTAAAACAACTTATGCGCTAAAATAATCTATAGAAGCACTAAACAACTTCATCTAGGCACTAAATTATTCTATGCACTAAAATAACCTACAAACGTGCCAATACAATTCACTTAGGTGCTAATCTATTTGGTGTGCTACAACAACTAGTCTATGCGCTAAAATAATTCAAAAATTTAAAAAATGAATAAAAGCACGAAAATAAAAAATACACGAAACACGAGGAAAAAGGGTACATACCGAAGGTTCGTACATGGCTCGGGGGTTGTGTCGATGCACACGCTCGAAATGATGAGTGTGATAAGGAATAGGCATCTTGCTCCAAAATGCTCAAATCACTCTCTCACAATTTTGAAAACTCAAATGCACAAATGAATTCAAAATTATCTCTTTTTAACTTTTTATAGAGTGATGAAGAGGGATTTTTATGGGATTTATTTAATTTATTTACTGGGAGACTAATTCAACTTCTTTATAGGGCAACATTTAATCAACTGACAAAGTAAAGATAATTTTTTTAGAGATAAATTATTTCATCATCGCATCTTCATCAAATCAACAAAAAAATCATAAAAATTAAAAAATTAGAAAAAATATGAAAAATTCCAGAAAACCAAAAAAGTCATTTATTTATCTCTTGAGGGGACATGTATCCATTATCAAAACAAAATCAACATCTGGGGCATACTAAATTTTTTTTGTCGATAGTAGTAGCAGCAACAAAATTTCTTTGAAGCAATGCATAAACACATCACTTCAAAGAGGGGCAAAATGTATACACCTAAAAAAGGTCTGGATAATCTAATTAACTAAATATGAGTTATTTGATTAATTAATCTTAATTTCATCTACTATTAAATAAATAGAAATATCTATTTATATAGTTCACATTTAATTCTTCTAAATTCTTTTATTATTCCATCTTAATTAAATAAACAAAATTAAATAATTTTTTTTAATTTAATTATCAAATTACCCTATTTATTCTATCTTAATTACATCATTCTATCTAAATTAAATAAACAGGTTCACATACTTTGTTTTATTTAATTGTTCATTTTATTCCATATTTAATTTAATAAATAAACTTCTATAGTTTGTTTTATTAAATTTAATATCTTATGTCTTTCTAAATTTGAATAAATCCAAAATATTCAAATTAAAAACATATTCTACAACATCTCATATCTACCTACCAAATTAGATATAATATGTCTAATTTAATTCAACTTCACCTTCACGGGCAAATTTGGAGACAAATTGGAGATAAATTTGTAGGCAACTCCATCTTCTTCCATAAATTCTTCCTATCATCTGGCTAACTATTTTTGTGGGAAGGAATAGACTCCATAATTAGCTCAAAATCCTTCATCCTTTACAATTGAATTTTCGCGATTTAATCCAAACCTTTGCTTTGCCGCCCCTTCACTAATTTGTTGTCGGGAATCTATAAATACAACCTCTCTCTACAAGAAAAAAGGATCCCAACTTTGTGCAATCTTACTCTATAAGATTGAATTAGAGAAATAGAGCAATCAATCAATAAAGCAATTATTCTTCAACAATTAGTATATCATTAATCATAATCATAGTTTCTTATTTAGTTGCATTTGAGCTTACCATAGCTTTCATTTATTAAGATTCATGTCAATTTAGTTTACATTTTCATCAATATCATTAGGAAATTATCATATAGGATTATTTTCCTACATTTTGACGACATCTCATTCTCTATATTGTTATTTTAATAGTCATAGTGCTTATCCGATATGAGAGCCACAATGATTTAATAAATCTTTGGAGATAGAGAGCAATATGACGCTTTCAATGGATTTCTGGTTTTTAATAGCTTAATTGTTGATTAAATCTATTGATATAATGTCGTATTAAGAAGTGTTATTTAGTTATTTTACTCATACTTATTCCACACTTACATTTTGTAACAAAACAAAGTTGATTGGAACAAAATAATGATGTTTATAACAAAACAATGTTTTTGTAGCAAAACAAATATTGTTTATGAAAAAACGATGTTGTTTGTAGCTAAAAAAATACTGTTTATAATAGAATGATGTTGTTTGCAACCAAAAAGGCACTGTTTAAAGGAGTTTACAATTTTTTGTGCCATTAAGTTTCATTGACATATTCGGGCTATCCAGTACTACATACAAAAGAATAGAAACTCCATCATTATGGTATTCAACATATAAATGATATTAGTTTTCATTGTGCCATAAATGTATAGATCGACATGGTTTTCAATTTAAGACCAAAATAATCATAAAAGCCTTGAAACAATTTCATTATTTCTAAGGTTTTAGAAAAACCCATGTTTCCTATTGAGGTCTGCAAGAAAAGATTAAATGATCAAGTCACTTGTTGCTCCAAGGAACGACCTTCAGTTAAATGATGATTTCAATTTTACCCTGATTTCAATTTTACCCTAACAATATCAATGGACAAGCTTGGATGAATTCCTTTTGATGGCACATATATATATATTTACATAGCTCGATATGCAAGAGCATATCTATGATTAAGAAAAACATGTTGCTAGTCGATCTTATAGATTGATACACGTAATGCAAGAATAAAATGGTATCTTCATTCCTCCATCGCTTTTAATGAATGATGCAACCATAGTATACAATAGAATCAATTTTATGTGGCTTAAAGGTTTGAATTCAACCTTACACCCCAAGGGTGCGGCTTCCAATATTAGGCCTAGCCAACATGCAAATTAGTTACTATGAAAAAGAATAATAGAGATATTACATTCATTCCCTACGGTAATGTTCAATGATTTATCTACAACATATTCAATTAACTCAAACTTGTACTATTCAGATTATATCTGAATAGCCATAAGAGGATAATAAACTTACATGCAAAGGGATTATGAAAATAGCTGATAATGATACATATCACACATCTCGGCCTTACTTGGCTAGTATGTCGATAGGGTGCAAAATGCACATGAAATAAAAATGCAAGGGTGGCCAATAGGCCCTAGTATCCTAAAATATGGTTGATCTTACATAAACAACCAAACACTAAAATATGGTCTTGCCATGGATTGGTTTTCATAGTTACCTCCAGGCATCAAAACCTTCTAAAAAATCATCAACAGATTCATAGATCACTTCTCCTTCAATCTTGACATGGATTTGAGCTTATAAGAGTTATACACACTCAAGTAGAACAAAGGATAATCCTTCACCAATTTCTTGCAATCATGGAGGAAAAAAGTTAGTAAGAGCAAGTGGACCATTCTCGACAAACAACAAGTGCGAATTATCATAGAAAATGTTGATCTAGATCTATCCTTCCACTTGAAGATGTAGTGAATTACCTCTAATGATGAGTGTTTCTGTAGAGCCCTCAACATTGAGAGAGCTATAATCTCACAGGGAAACACACAAGTATATAGATACAACCGCCCATCCACTAGTTTTAACGACAAGCCTTGATATTAAGCCAAGAACAAAAATGTTACTAGTGATGACATTGTTGATGGAAAGGTGTTATTAACTACTCCTAGACAAGAAAACACCCAACCCATGAACACACAACAACTATACGTGCAACGACCAAACAATCAACCAATGATCAATGCTACAAACACTCAACATGGACAACAAAGAACAAATAGTGCTCCAAAGAGACAATTCACTCCCTTAGGGGAACCTATGGAGGATGTGTTGAAGTAGTTGATATAGTATAATCTTATCACACTTCTAGATTTCTTGAACTATCATGAGCCACAAGTCAAACTTTGTAGCCATAGAGATGATCAATTTTGTGAATTTCACCGATACAAAGGTCATAACACACAAAAATTTTTTAGACTCAAACATCTAATAGAATATCTTATTAAACAAGGAGACATTTATGTTGATCACAAATATCAGAATGAAAATCTAAAAATTTACACAAACCCTATGCCTGATCATACAAAAGAAAAATATTCAAGAAAGGAATCAACCTCAAAAAACATAAACAATACCCATGATGCCATGGTGGGACATCTTTATTTATCACAACATGAGGAATCAACCACACATGAAGATAATATTTTGAAACAAATTCCAAACCTATCAATAGTGTTTAGCAATATTTTATACCATAATGACATCAAGTGGATATATCAGATTGTGATATCTCTCCCACATGTGATTTAATGATTGGGCATGTTGAAGAAATTCCAAAAAAACAAGAAATATCCCTTATTGCACCCATACCTATTGACTATTGCGAAGAGTATTTTACCAATGATCTATCATCTACCTAAGGATCATGTCAAGAGGAGGCTCTTGAGGATAAAAAAATTAACTTCAAATCGAGTCAAGATCAAGAACCCCTATCCCAGAGTTTCACAAAGAACTAAGGGACATCTTCCAAACCATTTTAAACTCCAAAGATGTCCTCGATATCACCCTTGAGATGTTTCTTTTGGATGGACATATAGATTTTCTTCATCCAAAACATGAGTCTCCCACTCCTGAAATTCCTAAACAAGCGCAAGCAACAGTCAAGAATCTTGATTCTTATAGTGATTATGCATCATCGAAACCTTTTCAATCAACATCAACATCTTTTGAAGCAGTATCAATAGATAAATATTTCATAGAACCAGAGAAAATAGTTCACATTCATGAACAATAGGAACCCATAGCAATATAATGTAATCATGACAAGTCATATTCAGTGGATATGGATAAGAGGATACATTATCATGGAAAAGGATTAGGTATTGATAATACCTTCACAATATCGAGGGAAATCTTGTGTACAACAAACATCAACGTATAGGGCACGAAGGATCATTATGATGAAAATACTGTCAATGATACAAATAGATGTATCACGAGTTTGCATTCACCCATATCTCATATAAAAATTGGGACCAATGCAAAAAGAAGAATTCATATCAAAGCAAGGAAAAGATCATAAAATAAAATAAAGCAACAAAGAAAAAAGGACATGTCAAGTACAAATGGATACCAAAGAAAAATAAAGTAAATCATCACTCAAAAACTCTATTAGTTAAAGAAACTATGGGGTAGAATAAAAAAGGGAAATGTATCCATCAAAAGAGTCCTCAAATACAAAATAAATCTTCTCAAGCAAGTAACAAATTATATCTAGTGTTTGGTCCCAATTCCACGAAAACCTCCATTACCACCCATTATCGCTCATCTTCCCAAGTTTGGAGAGTCAAAGGTTCCAAACTATCGAATAATCCATTTCATATTCCTTCATACATGTTACCATACACTCCATTCACAATATCCAATTCTCACATTGACTGTGTGTTGGCAACTACCCTTCATCATAAGGATTCTGAATGTACTATATCACGATGGGCACACATAAACAAGGTTCATTCTGGTATCCACAAGGTAGATCAGAGTTCTTCAAGGTTGCATTCAAGTGATCATATCTTAGCAAAGAAAATTCTTAAAGTAGGATATCATTGGAACATTATGATAGTGGCCTCTACATCAGTTCCACTAAGTGGTTCAAAATGAGAGTAAAAAATCAAAAAAATCAAAAAAATCAAAAAATAAAGAAAATAGTAAAAAATAAAATCATCCTCTAGTGAAAACCACTACAATGGCGCTTTGGGAAAGTACTATGATGAAAACTTGGAAAAAAGGCATCATGAGTAGAATCAAGTTTCTATATGATCCTTCTCAGATAGAAGCATCTCATCCTTGTCATAATAAATCCAATGTTCCCTCCATCTATCCAATCCAGATTTATCCAAACATTCCATTTTATCTTGATCTCGACAAATATTTGACGTATACTTCAACTCTACTCATGTAAAACTTTTGACAGGCTCTTTACCATTTTATCATGTGAAGTCCCATAGCCCATATCTAGCATGATAAAACTTTGTCAAACTCTTTGCATATACATTACCTATCTTGGTTATGCATTGCATTCTAAAGAATCTCTAGACATTGGGGGTAGGTTATTTCACTCTTGTTTTCAAATAACTCTTGATCCATGTCTCATACCCCATAATGTGACAATGACATCATGATATAGGTATCATTTTCCTCAAATATCATCAAAAATCCCAAAAACATTCATAAAACCTTTATTAGAAAATCCCAAAAAATCAAAATATTATAGAAAAACATTCATAAAATTATATTCAAAACCCAAAAACATCCAAAACACATAAAAAATCCCTAAAGAGGTCAAAACATCAAAAAGCCAAAAATAGTACCTTGTCAAACTATGGGTTTTTGAGCTTGAACATTGGCAAGGCCATCATTGATGTGCCTCCAAGATACCCTAGGTTAGTCCTTAAGAGTCCATCATAATAAACTGGTAATCCATCAACTGTTCATATCTTCATCTTCAATAAGTTGGGTCAGTCGAACTACGTGGTCTTTGCATGTATAACGTAGGCAAGACTTATCTTTGATCAACCCCGAGGCCCCTAGGATAGGTCTTTTAGGTTAGGTTCTTGGTCAAAACTCTCAAAAACCCTTAAACATCCAAATCTTAGAAAATCCTATACATCCAAATATTGGAAAAATTCTTAAACATTCAAAACTTGGAAAATCCCTAAACATTTGCAAAAACTTGAAAAACCCTAAACAACCTCAAATACCCGAAAACATAAACATTCACATAAAATTTCAAAAAAGACCAAAAATAAACTCAAATTTTTTTAAAGTACCAAAACACTTTATTCCCTGATCGATCTCTTGAGGGGGAAACCAACCATATTTCAATCATATCGATATCAAATCATCTAACGAATTTTTTTCCTAGCCTTGCTAGCAAATATTGATCAATTTATCAAATCAATCATCATTGGGATCATTCCCTATCAATCCTCATGTTATTCAACACAACCCTTGCATTATTGTGAATCCTCAACAATTTCATCAATCAATCAATCAATCAGATCAATCAACTTTAGTTTGGCTGTCAACATCTCAAACAAATCATTGATATCCATTTCTGCATCATCATCAACATCAATCTTTGAACCAATGCAACGAGTACATTTCTTCAAAGAGGGGAAAAATGTAGACACCTAAAAATGTCTTGATGGATCATATTGGATAACTAACATCATTTCATCCTAAAACCCATCCTCTTTTTGCTTAATTAATTAAATTAGCCTAGCTATTTAATTAATTGCTTCATTTGCAGTTATTAACCTCATTAATTTAATCAAGTTGATTCCCCCCCTTTTCATGCTAACACTTTGTCCTATAAAAGTAAATAAATTGAGCTATTTAATTTAAATTTCTAAATCTTCATATTTAATTAAATGACCCTAATTTATTTAATTAAATGTCATTCCACCTTTCCCCTATTCATTAAATCATTTTATTTAATGAATACCATCTAATTCTTCTAATTCCCCTAATTGCATAATTAACATTGTTTAATTATCAATTATTAATTAACCTAACCCCCCACTTTCAAGGGAATATTATGAGGGAATATTCCTCCTTTGCACATTCCTCTAAAAGGAATATTCCCATGGAACATTCCTTCGCCCTTTTGCACAACTAAACTTTGTTTTAATTAACTAATTATCCTTTTCCCTCACCCATGAGAATATTCCAAAAAATATTCTCTCTCCTCATTTGAAAAAGGAAATATTCTTACTTAGCTTCATATTCAAGTTAGCTCAAAACTTCTTGTGCAAGTTAACTTATGACCTCTTGTACAAGTCAAAAGTGTGTTTGTTTGAAGGAATATTAAACCTTCATTAAAATCTCATCTTTCATTCTCATCTGTTGATGATAATCCATGATCCATGCCTCCAGCTTCTTCCATCCTTGAATATTGATTTTTTTTAAATTTTAGCCCTTCATTTTCCATTTTCTTTCCTATAAATAGGTCACTATTTGGAGACAAATAAATCCATATTTTAACATCAGATTATGCTATTAAAATCACGCACTCACACTCATATTTAGCACATATTTAGCACACATTTAGCATCTTTTTAGTTCTCATTTTAGTTTCATCAGTTATCTTTAATCTTCCATTAATGGCTTCCATGATAACATAGATGCATACATTTAACTTATTTGTTAATTAGGATTTTAATCTTTTGAAGCTTGCATACATTTAGAGTAGATTTTCATACACCCATATTAATCATCTTTGCATAAATCATGTTAAAATAGATTGCATCATGTTCATTTATCTTTAAATCATGTTTTCATACACATCTATCAATGGTTTCATCAATTTTCTTCAATAAAACTAATTGAAACAAGCTCATTATCCAAGTGATTGGAAAAGTGTCGCCATTCCACATCAATGCGACACCACTCCTTGAATAGGATAACTTTCAATGTCTTAGATTAGAGGTTTTCCAAGCTTTCATGATTTAGAATGTTAGTTTTAATGGTTTATTTATCTTTGTTTACAATGCATGATCTTATTGGGATTGATTCTTAGTGTATTAAATATGTCTCGAGTTCAAATGGATCAGGTATAGTTAACCTATACTATGTCATTGGTCACACTATAAAATCTTGAAATTAATTTAAAATATAGAAAAAAATCCTAAACTTAGAACCATCCTTGAAAAACAATGCCAAAAATATGGATCCACTCTAATATCTAATTAAATTGGTGCTAACAAGCATACACATGACTTAGTGGACTTGAGAATCCCTAATTGAATAGTTCATCTTTCACAAGGGCTGCATTAAATGATCAACTAGGGAGTTATAAAAATTTGGATGGTGTTGGAAAAATATATGCATTCACAGATTCTAAACATCCTACATCAATTGAGTATAGGAAAATGAACATATACAAGTACATTAAAAGTTTGAAATCAAAATAAACTATTAATTGATAAAATAGGGGAAAAAGAGTGCAAGTAACTACCTTCTACTAAGGGTACCTAATACTAAATATTGTAACTACTAATTTTTAAACTACAATGTACTAACTTAACTAATCCTCTAGAGTGTGAAAAAAATAGTAAGCTACAAAATCTAATTCACAAAATGCAACACATTCATTCATAACCATATAACTAAAAATTATCAACTAAATTCACAATACATTATGTACTCTAACAACTGAAACTAAAGCGGTTCAACAATACCTCAAGTGGACCTTGATTGAGTTGCTACTTCCACAAGATTTTCCAAACACTTCAAAAAATCATAGTCATAAATCAATTCTCTTTATTGCATTCTAGCATTGAAATGTTACACAAAATCTAATAGGAAATTTGTTGAAGATCTCTATTAAATAACACACATATTCTATTCATACTACTACTACTACTACTACTACTACTACTACTACTACTACTACTATTCTCTAGTAATACTAGTAACTAGATCTCCTCATTGAAAAAATATCCTATTGTATAGGGTCTATGAGGAGTTTCATTATTCATGAACTAAAAATAGAGTTATAAAACAAATTCCAACTCTCCCTCAAGAATAGGAAGATGACTTAAGTTTTGAAACAAAAATAATAACTACTTGAAACAAGAGTATAAAAACCAAATCAAAAGAATAGTTTTGTCATAACTCAGCCCCATTGTAATTAGAATCCTTCTCCTTATTGTCTCATTGGTAGGTAAGATCAATATATTAGGTGACTTAAACTGATTAGTAAATGATCACCTTTTTTTTCCTTTGAAAGTATCATGCCCCAGTTAGTTGTGTTCTTCTATGCAACAATCTGCAATCCTTGTGTTGCAAGCTAAGAAAATCATTGTTGCGAGTTCATAGTTCTCCTTGCTGAAAATTTTAGTCTTATTCTTAAGTCATTCTCATTATTGAAAATAAAAAATTATACATAAAATCATACCAACTTCATATGCATTCATGAATTCATACATTGACATATCAATAGAACATGTTTCCATTTTCAAATGCTTGAAACTAATTAGAAGTGTATAAAAGGAATAAAAGGTTTTTGGTAATGTATTGAATCTTAGTAAAAATAAATAATAAAAGTATTAAACATTAAAGGGAAACTAGTGTTGTGCCTCTAGCACACACGACCCGTTCAGAACGGGGACCCTCCCTTTTTTGCTTGTGCTGGGTCACTTTTTCTCTGCCCCATTTTGCATGCCCCTATTTTGAATTCCAAGTGATTAAGGAACTCTTAAAAAATTATCTCAAGTCAATCAAATTTTTCCCCTCCCAAAATTTTCCAAGACCTAAAGTTCACACTAATGTCTTTGGACTAGTGTGGGTCCACCCTTGTGGGTCACCGTATGTAGAATACCATGCTAGCTATGTCGTTCTTAATGATAGACACCTGGCGTCCTCTCACCCTGTGAGACCTGCACCTCTATTGGCTCCCTTTCATCATCACCATTTTGAATGACCATCATTCAATGACCACCCACCCATCGGACTCTACTGACCCTAGCACTATTCGAAAATGACTGTTCAACAATCCATTGATCGTCGTACAAGCATTAATTATGAGCATTAAATGCTCAAAACCCTTATATATAATCTCTTCGACCTGCCATTTTTAATGAAATTATTTTGCAGAGGAGAGTTAGACAGTCGTCCATCGATGTTGTCGCGCTCATAGCTTGCATCCGCCATATAGCATATCTTCCATGTGGAGTTCGTCACTGTTCTTTGCAGGATCATCGAGTATACCCACCATTTTTTGTGCCTTCATTTCTTCTTGAAAATGCCTAAATGATTAATTGTTGTTTAGGATTAGAACATCAAACTTAAGTGAAGGGTTGTCCTCCCTATAAAATCAATGAATTAAAACACTTTAAAAATCTTTGAAATTTGAGATCTGGTCACAGTCAGAATTTAACCACCCCACCGTTGTTCTTATGTGGTAGCGTTCTCACTCATCAAGCCCACCCCACTCTCTCAACTGTCCTATTTCTCATGAAGAAAAAACCCTTTCAAGTCACCCATCGACCTCATTGGGCCCACCTCTGCAGGAAGACCTCCACTCTTGGCAGTCTGGGCCTTTGGGATACACATCAAACACACCATCCACCAATCCCTACGGACCCGCTTGCACGAGACTCCACATGCCCTTTTCCTTTTGAGACTATCATTTCGAACGACTATCCTTTCAATTCATTCCTCTTGTCGAAACCTGACTAGATGGTTAAAAAATGAAAAATCTAAGCTAAAACGTCTGTCTGTTGGCCTCGTCAGGCCCGAATGTGCACATGTTTGTTTGCTCGCCATCCTTTCAAAGCCATCATTCCAAACAGTCTTTTGAACTCGCCATTCTGATCTACAAATGCCACACACCCCTTCGCCATCTGTAAAAGCCACAAAACCTAATAACGAAGGAATCATCCATCGCCTCTCTCGGGCCTACAAATGTGGAACTCTGTCTATCCTTAGTTGTTTCCTCTTGTCGTTCCAAATGACCATTCGATGCTATCCTCCCAAATGCTGGACCCCGCCACCTAAAATGTTGTTGAAGTTTTAAATACCAAAATGATTAACTCTTAAAGCACCACGGGTGAGGTCTCATGGAATTTTGAATTCAGAACTCCATTACCCCTTCACTGTTTCAAATGACCTCTAGCCCTCATCTCCCTGTTCTACAGATCCTGCATTACCATTCGCTATCGAGCCAAAGACAAAATGAAACAAAAAAATGAAGGATGATCTACCATGACCCTTTGCAGGTCCGCCCTTGCAGGCCGCAAACCTCTGTGCCCTCGTTATTTTGAACGGCCGACCTTCAACGTATTTTTGCAACCTTTGACCTGCATGCTTCACCGTCCAACACCCTTGCGGATCCCGCAATGTGGAACTCCGTTCACAAGATTTCGCCCTGCTAGTGCCATTTCAATGACAGGCACTAAAACGACAAATAGCCTAGGGAAATTTGCACCCCTAGGCCCGCATTACCTAATTTCCTCAAATAAAGTTGAAGGTAATATTTAAAGGGATTTTTATGCATGAATTATTTGACCTAATGTTGTTTTGTAGGGTGTTGTCTAGTGTTTATTGTACCTTATGATTGTATTACTTACTACTCCCTTGGTTGCAGGATATATGGAACCAAATACTAGAACCTCGGGGGTGGCTATAGAGAAGGACAAAGGGAAGAAGGTTGCGAAGGCTCCTCAGGGAAAGGAAGACAAGGATCAAATGAAGTATAAGTTCTAGGGGGAGCCCCTTAAATCCAAGGTCCTCACTGAATGGAAAGACATTTCAGATACCAACTTGGGACATATAGACCTCGATGAGTTTAAACAAAGGGTGAGGATCAATCATGAGATAGAGAACACCCGAAAAATCAGAGGAAGTCGGCTAGCCAAGGTTACAGGGTTCCCAATGGCCCTTATCGCTCCCGAACTTGTAATGGCTTGTAGAAAGGCCTACCAGGAGGAGACTAGAACAATAGTGGATAGGGATGGGAACGTATTGGCTGATTTTTCTTCCAAATCCATAGGGCACACCTTCCACATCCCCACCTTCAGTAAGATGGAGCAAGCAACTGTGGAATATGACAAGCAGATTTGGGATGAAGATCCCCTTAGATGCAAAAAATTGATTAACCAACATTGGCTGAAGGACAAGAGGGGCAGTGCCAATAAGGTCCCTCATGAACTATATCGAAGTGATTTATTTGAAGACTACCATGATCTGGTAACTTTTCTAAGCAGGGTCATGGGCCTTCCAACCGTTGCTTTCTTTCAAGAGTGGATGTTTTACTTCATCGAGGAAATCCTTTGGGGGGTACATACTTTTTCTAGGAAGGAATGATCACCAACTGCCTATATGAACAATCTATGGTAGTGAAGAAGAAATCAAAGTTCTATATGACATCATATCTCATGTACCTACTTTTCAATCATGCCCAGTATATAGGTCTATTTGCAGTACCGAACCCAAATTCATGCACGCAGCTGAAAGTATATGACGAATACCCTTAGCTCCAATATAGAAATTTCAAGAGGAAGTATTGTAGGGTCAATGACCCCTTCATGGGCTATGTCATCAGGTTACTTGGGGGTGATCCTGAAAGAAGGATTTCACATATTACTAGTGCTTTCATCCACCTGTTTAGATTCTTGTTCATACAATTTCTAAAATTCACCTACATCCAAACCAAGGGGTTCTTAGACAAGCCATATAAGCTACCTTGGTATGAAAATGACTAGATTGTATTACTTGAAGTCACTAGGAAGCTACAAAAATCACACGCCCTATTGAGCGAAAAACATCAGGCAATAGTTCCCTATCCTCTTGTCTTCGGGCAAGGATAGTACAAGCTCCATACTTCTCAATGTGTAGAAAACTCTGAAAAGGAGCTGAGTGAATACAATTTTCAACTCTATATTGCTTGACCATGGATGGATCCATATGGAAGACTGAGAAAGATGGTGGGAGTAGAATATTCCCACTTACACAATGTTGAGGATTTTTGGGCAAATTGCAAATATGACAAGGAGGTGCATATGCGACAATATATGCACATGACAACCTACTTTGTCAAAATGGTCAAGCTATTTCTTGTACCAGAACAAGTAGTGGAAGAGGAAAGAACGGTGATGGATCCAAGGTATGATGCCATCACTAACTTTCCATTACCAATAATAGATTGGAATGAAAAAGAGGTCAGTGAATTTGATATTATCACCAAGCCTATTGAAGCACAAACCAAGCAATGGATTGACAGGAAAGTTGCCCAATTGAAGTAGCAAGGAGTACAACTTAAATTTGTAAAGCCTAAACATGCACACAAGGGCGAAGCAAAAGATGTTGTTGCTGATGACACCTTGACGGGATAAAATTAGACATCTCCCCCCATCACAAGATCTAAGAAGAGAAAGGAGGTAGCTGAAGATCAACCCAAATCCAAGGGGTCTCCAACAAAGACTATAGAGGCTGGAACTTCCAAGAAATCAAAGACATCGGGTGGCTTCATGGGAATTCCCACCATATAGGAAGACCCTCTCCACGAGGGAGAAGAGAAACCTAAGTCCCCACCTATCGCGTACGCTATCATAGCCATCGCTACTATTGCTACCACCCCACTTATCCCACAAGCAGCAGTTGCTACTTCTCCACCCGCAATGGAAATTTCTATCCACGTTGCTTCTACCTCTCCTAGGGCACAGGTTATAACTGTGGAATCCTCTTAGGCCACTACCTCCCCACTTTCGTCATCATCCATGTCTCCATCATTCTCTCTTCCAACTACCACTACAACCACCACAATGCCTGCCCTCACCCTTCCAAATTCTTTCACTAGGTATATGCAAAATATACCATTGGAACTCTCTAGAATGTTTGCAAACCCTACAGTGCAAGCTGCTATTGCTCAGGCTATAACTGGTCTCCCATTTCCTCCTCCTCCTACTGAGCCTCCTTCGATGGAGGATACAATGCAAATTTATGAGGAGTTGGACATACAATAGAGGGAATCAACCAAGAGGCTGGAAGAGGAAGCAAATGACTATCACGAGAATCCTATATTTGAGCATCAAGTAATTGATAAGGTCATCTATGAATCCTCTGAGGAAGATGATGAGGATTTAGGTGAAAATTTTATTTAAGAGAGCTCTAATCTTGATCTTGAGGAGGACCTGGATTAGCAACTCAAAGATATTGAAGAAAAGGAGGCTGAAAGGCAACCTACAATTCAAGAAAAGGCTGGTGATACAAAAATGGAGGACACTAATTCTCCAATAGGGAAGCATGATCAAAGCCCTAAACTTGATGATGATATGTCTCTTCATGATGATTAGCAAGAGGAGAAAGAAGAAGATAAGCCTGAAAGGGAGACCAAAACTGGAGAGGATCAAGAGTCGGAGCATGAACATGAGGAAGAAGAAGAAGAGGCTTCTGAGAAAGAAGTTAGTCCCAAGAAACATGCGACTGCTGATTCCCCAAAAGTGAGATTTGTGATACAAGATTTAGATGAAGAGGAGGGGAAGAAGTTGGAAGAAGAAGCCTCAGGTGATAAAACATCACAAATGCAGCAAGCCCATGAGGAGGAAGGTGGTCATGAATCACCTAGGGGAGAAAATCAGATGCTTGAGTGGCTTGGGAAGAAGCTCAAAAATAAGACCCCAAATCTAACGGATCCTAAGACAATATTGGAGGCCATCCTAGCTCATGCAAAAATTAGTAATAAGAAAAAGAAGAAGCCAAAGGTTAGATCCCAACTGACCATGGACGCCTCAAGGTCAAGAACTGTACATATTTCCAACCGCAGTAGTGGGTGAGGAAGGGTTCAGTTACAAAATCTCTACTATTGACTTAGGGATGACCATGAGGGAGTAGAAGATTGACCATCTCTAGGGATCCGTTGCAACCATCATACACCAAATGAACAAAGACAAAACCACCAAAGATGAATTAAAGGCATAGGTGGCTGATTTAACAACATATATCCAATAGTGGTCCTCAACTAATGAGCTTCCCACTACATTTTTGGCTCCTCCATTTTTGCTCTCAGCGGAACATATCAACAAATTGGAGAAAAGAAAGAGCTGGACCAAGGCCATAGAGGATGGTTCCAATAGGTTTGTTACAATGGTAATATGGCCATCACTCGTGCTGCTAGAGCATTAAATAAATTTATGGATGTACATAAGTACCTCAAAGACATAAGAAAAACTTGCCTCAATTTCCGAAAAATATATAGGATCACACATCCAAAGATCAAGGCAATCCTTAGGCTACTCGAGAGAACAGTCAAGAAAGAGCTTTCCATGGCTGAAAAGGATCTCTAGCTCATAGAAAATTGGAAATTTGGCTTGGAGCTTAGAAAAGAGATATTGGAATAGGTGCTCCATGAAGTAGACTGATATCTTGACTAGGTGAAGGAGATCAGGGCAACATGTAATGATTATCTCAAACCGATGACAGGGTTCGAGATGTCATCCACAAAGATAGATCCAGAAAAGGTGATGCCTCATTTTTACAAGAAAATGGAAGATGGTACTGCAAATGAGCTTACCACAAACTTTGAGTTTTTCTACTCATGCTTTTTCCCAATCAGAACAAGTACTGCAAAATACTACAAAGTGTGATGGAGATTGGGAAACCCTCACCCACAGGTCCAAGAAGTTGAATTTTTCAGGTGCTTCAATATGATATCTTGGAATAGGATAAGCTTCATCCCTTGGTTGGAAAATTTGTGGAGTATGCTACACTTCAAAAGGAACTTGGAACACTTATAATAGATGATGAATTCCTTGCTAAGTAGCTTCAGCAAAAGAGAAATATGCTAAAAGACAATAGAGATACAGTGCTGTCATAAAGGACAAAATAGGATAGATGACAAAATGTAATTTTAAATTGTAAAATATTTGGGGGTAGGTGAAACCATAGTGTAAAGTGAATATTGGCCACACAATAAGATTAAATCTTGGCCACACATTTTTCTTTTTGAAAACTATAAATAGGGGTCTCCCCTCATTTTAAAAGAGTTGAGTTGTTGTAAAGGCATGCTATAGAAATGTTAATAGAAGTTCATTGACTTTGATAGATTCTTGAGTTTCTATTCAATGTTGCATGGTTCATCTCCCATAGTTAGCTGATTTAGATAGATTTAATTTGTTGTTTAGATTGTTTTAGTTTACTTTGATAAAGTAGTTGATGTTGTTCAATGATTATGTAACATTCTGCTATGTTGATGCCTTTCTTGTCCATACTTTTGGTTGTTTACTAATGGTTGACAATTGTGTAAAGTTAGTCTAGGCATAAACTAAAAGCTATTCCACACTTCTATCTTTTTTTCATGCATGTTTATGGTGAATGAATGGTTGAATATTTGCAGTCCTTAGAAACTTGCACAAATTTCATGATACTATGAATAAATATGGTTAAGTGAAAATTTGTTTTAAGAAAGTTGTCCATAGTAGAACCCTTCATGATCACTATTCATTGCTAGTTGCAGATCCAGGAAAATCTTCTCTTCCCTGCCCCCTTTTATTTTTCTTTTAATAAGTAGCCTTTGCTAAGGTTCATTGCACATTGTAAAGAAAAATCTCGAGTAAAGATAAGAGTTTAAGATTGTTGTCTGAACCTACGGTAGATTGCACACTAACTTCCTACCTTAAGAACTCCATCTCAAGATTCGATTCCATTCCAACCTAACTTTTGTAAGTCTGTCATGTGATTACTAGAAAAATCACATCAAAATACCAACTAAATAATTCCATGCATGTCATGACCTGACACATGAGAGACCTTGGGGTGGTAATTTGCAACCTGTTTGCAAATTTATACCTTTCAAGAGAGGTAGTGCACTTATGCATTGCTTGTGTTGCGAAAGTGTATAAAACACCCATCAACAAGTAGCCAATTATAGAGCTCATTAGAGGCCATTCATATCTCCTATTATAATCTCATTACAACCAATCCTTATCTTAATCTCTCTACTCGTACTAATAAATCTCATCCCTAATATTGTACATCCCTTGATTGAAACCAAAACATTATCCATCATATAAAATTAAGTAGTCCCATGAAAAATAGATATCAAAATCAAGCATCACATAAACAATAAGTAGCTCATCATAGGTAGCCAAGATATAGGGAGACCCTGTGCATGGGATGACTTCGGTAAATGCAATAGACAAGAATATTTTAATAAAAAAAATTAGGAATAAACATAAGGTATTGAATGGATAAAAAATGGAAGAAATGGATTTACATCCTTATACTACTCTTGAGGAAATTTCAAAACTTCAGAAAGGTCATTTCTTTGATTCATTTGGAGGAAATTTATTTTAGAGAAAGGATTTCAAGGTTAAGAGGATGGATCAAAATTGGGATCAAAATCGAGATGTTCATAGACCATAATGGGTGATTTAAAATGGGAATTAGGTTGACATGATTTGGTAGTAATAGAGAGAGATTTGATAATGGTCAAAGGTATAGATAGAGGAAAGTAGTTGCAGGTCTAGAGAAAAAATGAAAATCTAATAAATGGATACAAACACCTTGGAGAAATAAATAGGTATGATTCCCTGATTTGAGTGGTGATTTGAATAAAAATATGAGTTATCATGTAACATTTATAGGAAGGAGTATGATTGATGATAGATCTAGGTATGGAGTTCTTGGAAAAATGGGGGAAGAGGAAGCTCTAATCCATTTCAACCAAGAGGAGAAAAAAACATACCATATCCTATAGTTGATCTATTTGATCTTTTGCTAAAAGATACCATTGAGAGATTAAAACCAAGGACTTGATTAGGAATCTATGGAACATTAAACCATCTAGGGAAATATTTTTAGAATGGATTGAGAATCTTTTGGGTGTATTTGAAGAGGTGAATTTCCTGGCTAGAGGTTTTTTTATTGTTATTTTCCTTGATGAAAATAAAAAATTATATCTTAGCTTAAAGTGCTTGGCCCCTTAATAGTTTTGGGCTACTATTACATTCATGAAAACCTAATTCTATTTTTTATTTGGAGTAGATGAAGTTGGTACTAGTCTAGGTTATATCGTCGAACTTTCCAAACAAGTATTGGGATTTAGATTTCTTAAGAAGGATTAGGGATCAACTTGGATCTTTTATTGAAATAGATGAATCAATAGTGAAGGAAGGTTTTGGAAAATTTATTAGTATTTTTTTTTGGACTTGAAAAAGAGATCATATACCACAATCCTTTAATTTAATTTTTGATAATGGTGTATGAAAACAATCAGTTTGTGTGGAACAACCACTACAAAGAAAATAAATTGGATTTATAATAATATTTTTTGGGGAAGTCTAGTAGCAAAGACCAAACCTGAAGGGGCCAAAAATAAAGAAAATTAAGGAAATAGATTCTCATGAATATAATATAATTCAAAATTTTTTGGGGAAAGAATAAAATTAATAAACAATCTTTAATTGGCTACAAAATGAGGGAAATAAGGAGAAATATAAGAATATTTCTTAAGATAGAGAATTAGGAGAAAAATTGGGAGGAGATGTGGGAAATTTGATACTACATCTTGAGAATGAAGATGATCACCAAAATTTAACTCAGTTGAGGGATGAGTCTACTATGAAAATGTTAATATTCCTAGTGCGTAATCTTGTTAATTTGGATGATCTAGTTGATTCTCACCCTGCTTGTGGTGGGGATGGAGGAGATAAGTATGTGTTGGTTGTTGAACTATAAGATGAAAATATGAATATAGGGTTTGAGGTGGATAGGGTTGATCTTGAGTAGATTAACTCATAATTACAAGAAATATTTTGTAAGATCTCAACAATTATGGGGAGAGATATACAAAATGAGGAAGATTTAATTATAATGGCTTCAAAAATCATTCACAATGTTGGTAAGGACTTCATCAAGAGGAAAATATGTATGATATTCTCTCTAAATACATGGAATTATAACCAAAAGTTCTATTATAAATTTCATAAAAAAATCTATAAGGAAGTTTGAAAAATCCAAACATCATAAATCTAAGATATGAAAATCAAAACATTCAAAAACCCAAGAAGAAGTAGATGCTAGTATTAAGCTCACTCTGGATAGAAGCCTTAGAATTGTTGATGTTTCAACATTGGGCCTCTTACTTCTAGCAGCTTCATTAAATAAATGAAATAAATTAAATGATATCCAAAGGCTATTTAATTTATTTTTGGTTCAATTTATGTGAAGAAGCGCTTCACTTTATTAAATGAATGATAGTTATTATTTCCAAAGGGTGGACGACCTCCTTGAAGATTCACCTTGTTTTGTATAAGTACAAGGTGATGATCGATCATTTGATCATCAAGTTTACAAGTCATAATTCACATTCCTAGAAGGAGCAACATATCATCTTGTAGCAGAAGAGAATCATCTTGTAGAAGCAATGCATCATCTTGTAGCAACAACAAATCATCTTGTGGTTGCAAATCATTATCTTGTAGCAGTAGGTCGTCATTCTATTGTAGTAGACCGACTTCAAGGAGAAGCATATTCATTGTATCTTTACATCTAGGAGAGGTTCTATTATTACTTGTATTAAATTCGACCATGTGCTGGGCCTGAGTTGTAAGCAGATTTCTGCTCTTATTGCTGCTATATATAAGAAATATAATTGTTGGGTTTTTCTCCCTCATGTTGGAGGGTTTTCCCAAGGTATCTGTGGTGTTCATTGTCTCATGTGTTGCATTTTATGAGTTCTTTCAATTTGTATTATCTGATTGTATAAAACTAGCATGGTATCAAAGTGGCTATAAGAAGATATAGATCAGATTTATACAAGCAATGCTATCCTCCATTATTGTTCTCATATTGAAGGCATCCATCCTATTGTCAAGATGGTGAACTAGGAAAGATCTTGAAGGAAAAATATTGTAGATATGAGGTTACAAATTATTAGACCTAAGGGCAGATCTTGAAGGTGAACTAGGGAAAATCTTTGAAGGTGAAGTTGGCATAGTGCAGATGCTTCATTATCATCATCTAAGTCTTAGTTTGAAGAGACACAATTTTAGGCTATAGATTTTGAGTCTACTTCGTCTTCCCTTGTTTGTGTATTTGATGTAAGCGAGGTTATTGCAAAGAATATACTCATCAAGATTTAGAGCTCCTCCATTGAGCATGTCATTTGATACAAATTCATGCAATTTGGAGAATTCAAAATTCTATCTAAAGAGAAATCGAGACTCTTCATTTAGAAAGTTTTTCAAAGATATTCATGAGATATTCCCAAGTTGTTTACCAGGAATCTCGGCTCTTCATGAAGAGATAAGTATTCCTTGTTTTGTTTGAATTCACCATTCTAGGCTGAATTTTAGTTTGCTAAGTTGTGAGAATCTGACCTTGGTTATTTGAATCACGTGTATTTAGTTAAATCATAGCTCTCTTGAATAGTGATCATTGCGACAAGATCCTTTGGAGATATCACTATTCCTTTCAAATTATGGAGATATTTTGAGTGTGAATCTAAGATGAAAAGAGAATTACAACTTCATTGTGATAGGATGATCACATCAATAACATTCTCCTTTTGCATGGGCTGTGATAGTGCTTAAGAGACCCGATTCTATGTTGGCTACATAATGTGTCTAAGAAATCTGAGTTGAGCAGATTATCTCTTGTTGTGCTGAGAATAACTCCTTTCGAGAGAAGTAAAATATGGAAGAAAGATATATCGGTATTAGTAAAGATAAGTTCTATTACTTCTTTATCTTGATCTTTTGATATTTTTTGAATCTTTCACTTATAGTTTGTGTTTTATAAACTATTACTAATCCTTTAAAATGAAGGATGAGATCAAGTTGTAAAATGGCTATAACCAAATCACTTAAGAGATAAGTATTTTATAATGTTCATGAATTCTTGTGTAGTTATTAATTAATGCTATAACATTGTTTATACATGCTTCTATCATTTCTCTTCGAGATAAGTAATCTCTCCCTATAATGCTTCCAAGATGGATCAAGAAGAAATAGGGTGATGAGAGATCGCATAGAAGAGCTTAAGGCATCTTGTGTGGAATTCATTCTAAATGAAGAGATGATCAAGCTTGGAGTCATAGCTTGTAGTCATGGGACTATATTGATGGCTGGAGATATCTCTTGAAGAGGAAGTACCTTTCACGTTGTCATTGTGATCAACTTCTTTGAAGATGAAGAATTAACCTTTAGAGGGAGTCTGGAAATTCATCAGAAGAAACCTTGGACAAGGAGGTCAAGAGGTTGATGTAAGTACTTGGAGATTTAGAGGGAGTCTACTGAACCATAATTGGATGATGTTACAGATCCTCGTATGAGAGGTTTGATTGATACTTACTGAGCTTGGGCTTCTCTAAGAATGATGCTGATTAAAAATTGTACTTCAAGGTAATTGATGGTGAAGCATTGATCTTGGTTCTCTATGTTGATGCTCTATTTCTTACTGGTGAAGATTAAATCATCATCAAATTAAGAAGGAGCTAGCTTATGGATTTGAAATGAAGGATCTTAAGTACATGCATTAATTCCTTAGGTTAGAAGTGTGGAAAAATACTATTGAGTTTATTCTAAGTCAAGGGAAGTATACAATAAACACATTGAAGAGATTTGGTATGATGGATTGCAAATCCATGTCTACACCTATGGAAACCAATTTTAAAGAAGTTAAAGGTGGCTGCAGCTAGTTTAGATCTGGTGGATCCTACTATGTACAAGCTATTGATTGGTTCATTGATGTATCTAATCAACACTAGACCGGATATCTACTATGTAGTGAGTGTACTTAGTCAGTTCTTGTGTGAACCAAGGAAAATACATCTTGTTGCAACAAAACATATCCTGTGATACTTGTGTGGCACAATTGGATATGGGTTGAGATGTTCTATAGGTGTGGATTTGGAGCTACATGGTTTTATTGATTATGATTGGGAAGGGTGTGTCATTAATCAAAATAGTACCTCTACTTGTTGCTTCAGTTTGGGATCTACTATGATATCCTAGTGCAACAGGAAGCAGTCTTCAGTGGCATTGAGTATAGTAGAGGCGGAGTACATTGCAGCTTGTGTGGCAACTCATGAAGCAATGTGTCTTCATAAGCTCCTTGTAGGATTGTTTGGACAATCAATGGAGCCTACTATCATTCATTATGATAAACAGAGTTGTGTGAAGCCTTCTATCAATCCTGTGCTTCATGAAAAAACAAAGCTTATTGAGATCAAATATCATTATATCATAGATATGGTATCGAGGAAAGCTGTATAGTTGAGGTATATCAACACTGATGAGTAGACTAAAAAAACTCTCACCAAGCCTCTCTCCAAGATAAAGTTTGCGTACTTTTGAGATAAGCTTGGTATGGTGGAGAATACAACCTTAACTAAGAAGGAGTATTAGTATTAGTGATCCTCTTTAAATGCGTTCTTCTCTATGATAGAAGTTCAAGGTGAAATCCCTTGTTAATGCATTCTTCTCTGCAAGAGAAGTTTGAGGTGAAATCCCTTCTTCCACCCTTTGGGAGAGCCATGGTGGATGTCGTGTGTGACTCCATGACAACATCACCTGAGGGAGTTTGTGATGATTTACCTATACTTGTGTTTCACCCTCTGGGAGAGCCATGGTGAAAGTCACGATGAGGTGACAACATCACTTTAAGTGATGAGCACTTGTACATACCATCTATGGAGGTAGTTGTAAAGAGCGGAACTCTTTAAAACAAGCACTGAAAAATACTTTAAATAAAATCATTTATATTCAAAATAAAGTCGTCATCTCATTCATTTAGACATCAATAAACCAGTTGATTCCAAAACCACTACATAAAGTCGATAAGATAGATTCATAAACAATTCTAGTTTAAATAGATACATGTATCAATATACACTTCAATGATAATCATACATAAGATGTTGTAATATAAGTTACAAATTGAGACTTAGGCATTCATTCGCCTTAAGCTCTTCAATACATAATAAAGAATACATAAAGCATAAAAGAAGATGCCATCTGTTGATCTTCCATCCAATAGAAAATATTCAAAAGAAGACAAGAAAAAGGATGAGACGCTTTTTCTACCCAACCTCGAAGCTTACGCTTCCCCGGAATTCTTAAATCATTCAAGAATACCCGACCCTGCATGAATCGCTTAGCAAAAATCAATCTACGAGCAAGATGGAATCTAGTGCGTGCCTAGTATAACTAGTAAAACCACAAGCATTTTCATTTTTATAAATCATTTAAGAAACAAGCAAGTTCAATACTAGGATATAGTAGAGAGTTCAATAATTCCATCTATTTCAATGGTCCTTAAGTTACTTGGCCAAGTAAAATGTCATGCACGACAAATAAAACAGTTTTGGAAAAGCAAAACTACACTCTCTAATAACCCATATTCAGCACGCATCCCAGAAGGTAACTTTCCCAAAAAAGTAACATGCATAGTCATTTATCAAGCATGCATGGTCTAAACAGTCAAATACAATCTTTCAAAACAATATTAAAACTGAAAACTTGTTTGAAGCAAAAACAGTTAAAAAGTTGTTTCTTTTTCATTGTTTAAATCCATAAAGACATAAAATTAATATTTAAATTGAGTAAATTTAATAATCAAGAATAATGAAGGTGTATCTCCAGTATGCAAATTAAATACATGTAAAAACAATCATAAAAGAGCACACATTCATTCATTATTGTACTCATCTATTTAATACCGTTCAAGTTCGTTTTTGTTGTTTCTAGGTAAATCATATTTTAATTTAAATGGTTTATTTTCTATTTTTCAATCTTTCAGAAAACAAATAATTACTTCTTCAAACAGATTTAAAATAACTCATTTTTATTTCTGTTTTGACTGTTTTGAGTTTCAATGGCTAAAAATTTACTGTTTAAAAACCCATGTTTCGAAATAATGTTTAAAATTTAGAAATTATACTATCAAATTATTTTCAGTCTGAATTCTTTTCAATCCAATTTCAACTAAATTTTTCTGTCAAACACAAGTAAATAAATTTTTTGTTTAAGATCCTTTTTGAATCTAAATTTTAAAGATGTTTTATGTTTAAGAATTTCTTCCTAAATAAATCAAATGTTTTATTTCATGATTTCAATCAAGTCTTCCTAAAAATATTTTGTTTCTAAAGTGTTTAATATTCTGGAAAATTTACAGTTTGATTCATTTGAAAGTTTCTACAAAATGTAAAGGAATGGTGACATTTTTAATAGATTTGCAAACAAATCTGTAGATCATTCTTTTCTAAATTAAATAAACAAATATTCTCTTTTAAATTTTAAACTAATTATAAGAATTGGAGAATAAATTTTAACACTTATATAAAATTGTAAATTGGTTTTCATTCTACCTGGTTAAATTCTCCGATTTGGAAATTGTATAATGTTTTCTTCTTCTGTATTTTTGTTGCTTGTGTGAGAATAAGTCAGATTACTATTTTCTCATTGCCTTATTCTTCTTTCCCTATCCTTGCTTCTCTCCAACTCCTACCTCCTCTCTGGTGCCCACCTTCCTGTTGTTGTGCGTGGTGAGAAGAGAGAATACTTGTAACTGCATGGGTGAATGGAGGGATGTGAGTGGAGGTTCTGCACAACTTTACCAGCCACTACACACCTCTCTGTAGCCTCTTCGCACCTCTTAGCAGCCTCCTTAATAGGCTGCGTAGAATACCAAGGAAACTCCTCTTTTCCTGGTCGCGCCTTCCTTCTAGTTGCATGGACGTCCTCCCTACAGGTGTGTGGGAAGTATGTGGAGTATGGAGTTCTACTACGTGGAAGAGTGGAGAGTGGGGGTGCATACCTCCTCTAAAGATAGTTTGCCTCCTCCCCTAAATTCAATCAAGCACTAAAATCTTATGGTCTCATAATTCCTCTGTGCATGGTAAAAACTGAGATTTCTTCCCTGTGTATTTTTTTAAAATCTCAAAACTAATTTTCACCCAAATGTCCAATTTCAAAATTATCCAAAAAATCATCTCCTCTCCCATGCATTGTTGGAGTAATCAAGAAAAATGAGATCCACAAAATATGATTGATCTCCAATTCAATTCTCAAACTCCAAGTATTTAAAATCTGATTGCTTTTCAATTTGTTTGAAGATATTTCTTCAATTTGTTAACTAAAGTTTGATTTGAATTCCAAGTTCAATTTGCACATGAATTTGTTTTCTAAATTGTTTTCAATTTGTTTCCAATAACTCCATTTAGCTATTTGTTCAATTTCTAAATTTAAATCTTTCCTTCTTTCATATTTTCAATTAAAAACACTTAAATTTATAAAACACTTTGTTCATTTGAATGTTATTAAATTTTGAAATAAAAGCCAATTCCGTTTAAATTTTGAAATACAAGCATATTATTTTCAAAGAATAATAAAATATTTAAACATGAAATCGAATCATTTAATTTAAATCAATTTCCTCAAGTTCAACCAAATCCTCATTTTAAATCAACATGCATTTTTCACAATTTTTGAGAAATTAAATTAAAACTAGATTTAAAACTTGCAAACACGATAACAAAAAATGCATTAAAATATTATCTAAGTGAGTGTGTGATTCCATCTACTCATAAACATCTAACGGCTAAACAACTCTACCTAATCGTTGTTCTCGCCTTCAATCACGTTCACCTGTTCCTGCATTCACTTGCACTCGATTTTTCAAATTAGCAATGACAAAACCCAAATTTAAATAAAAATACATTTCAAATAATTGTAATTGCAGTTAAATTTCAATTTGAATTTTGATTTGATTTTCGTTAAAACAATCATTTAACTTCAATTTAAATAGCGACATCATGATTAGTAATTGCAGTTAATTAATCAAATAAAATCTATACGTGACAATAACCATTATGGTTGATATCACGATGAGGTGATATCTGATATCATGATGAGGTGATATCTGATATCACGATGAGGTGATATGCTATCACAATGAGGTGGTAAGCTCTTTCTTTTCCACACATAGGTACAACCATGGTGGTTGATATCATGATGAGGTGATATTCTCTTTTACACATGAATGTATTCATAATTTTTGTCATCACGATGAGGTGATATGACTTGTATAGCTGGAAGTATTCCTCCCTAGCTAAGAGGGAGTGTTGATGTTTCAACGTTGGGCCTCTTACTTCCAATAACTGCATTAAATAAATTAAATAAATTAAATGATAGCCAAAGGCTATTTAATTAATTTTTGGTCTGATTTAAGTGAAGAAGCGCTTCGCTTTATTAAATGAATCATATTTATTATTCTTGCCAACTCATGTAATTTATTATTTCCAAAGGGTGGTCGACCTCCTTGAAGAGTCAAGGTGATGATAGTTCATTTGATCATCAAGTTCACAAGTCATAATTCACATTCCTAGAAGGAGCAACAAATCATCTTTTAGTAGTAGAGCATCATCTTGTAGTAGCAACACATCATCTTGTGGCTGTGAATCATTATCTTGCAACAACAGGTTGTCATTCCATTGTAGCAAACCGACTTCAAGGAGAAGCATATTCACTATATCTTTGCATCTAGGAGAGGTGCTATTATTCCTTGTATTAAATTCGGCCATGTGTTGAGCCTGAGTTGTAACCAATTTTTTTCTCTTATTGCTACTATATATAAGAGATATAATTGCTGGGTTTTTCTCCCTTAGGTTGGAGGGTTTTCCTAGGGTATCTGTGGTGTTCATTGTCTCATGTGTTTCATTTTATGAGTGCTTTTAGTTTGTATTATCTGATCATATAAAAATAACAAGAATTAGTACTAGGAGAGAAGATTTCTCTTCAAAGTCAAAATGAAGATCATGTGACCATGTCTTGCAATGTTAGGGGCTTAAATTCCCCTAACAAATGAAACTTAATTAAGTGTCATTTAGAGTTATCAACAATGGATGTTTTCCTTATACAAGAAATAAAATTATTTGTCAAAAATGCTAAATAAATATTTGATTGTTGGCATAATTGGCAATATTCCTTTGTGGAGAAACAAGGTTCAACTGGAGGTTTGGTGGTTTTGTGGTCTCCTAAGATTATGAAATTTGATATAGTGTCATGTAATAACAATTGGATGTTGGGTAAATGTTGCAACCTTGTTTCTAGTTTATTTCATTGATTAATGTTTACGAGCCTACTAATCCTCTTCATAAATATAAATTGTGGGAAAAACTAGATCTTCATTATTAATAGGTTTAATTAATGAATTGGTGCTCCTTGGGGGATATTTTAATGTTGTTGAAAATATGGAAGAGAAAGTTGGTGGGATTTTTTCCCTATCTAAATCATATTTAGACTTCAATCGATTTATTCAGAAAAATGGATTGATTGATATTCCTTATAATAATAGAAAATATTCTTGGCCCAGTATGTAACATCCCTCTATTTTGCTCTTATGTTAGATTAAGATGTTTTATTATTTGATCATTGCTTATTGAACAATACGAACTATGTGTGTTATGTGATGTAATTTCCCTGATGTTATACTTGACATGCTTTGATTAAAATAATGTTGGTTTATTACGACATGATTATTGCTTATGAATTTTATTAATGATGGAAGTGTTAGTTTGGTGATATTGTATTGGTGAAGGGGACAGGATTGCATCACTCGCTTGCGAGCGCCCTGTGATTATGTGATTTCCTCTTCACGGTGTATTTTACAATGATTTTATATGCATGTGCTATTGATGCCTTGGATACAGGTTTGCATGTACATGACATCGACTCCACTTGGCTTCACAGATTTGAGCGTGTCAACGCAATGATATGATGATTGAGAGATAGTAGCTAGGTTACCTGTGTCAGGTCTACACCCTAGCCATAGTGTGTCGTTAGTTGAGTCTGTTGTGTCTTTGGTGCTTGTTTTAATATTATTTAATTCAGAAGGGCTCTTGTTTATGGAAATAAATGCTTAGAGTTATTGCTTTAAATAGTGTTGATATTTATTTAAAGTAAAATTTTACATTGTGATAGAAGTTTTTAATTTAAGTAATTAAATTTTATTTATTTAATTAATTAAATTTAATCCAATGGGTTGAATTTATTTATTAAATAATTAAAATTAATTAACTAAATATGTTGTTGAGAAAATTAAAAGAAAAGGGAAATTAATTTAATTTTAAATTGTAAATTTCAATTAGAATTAATGAATTTCAATATGGAATTAAGTTAGTATTTGGGTTTAAATTAGTATTTGGAATTATTAAAATAAATGGAAATTAATTCATTTTGGAATTTAAATTTGAATTGGAAGTTACTAAATTTATGTTGGAATTAAATTGTAATTAGAAATTATTTTAACATGCAAAAGAAGGCTTTGAGAAAATATCTAGGGTTGTTGAGAAGATATTTGGAATGTGACATGTGTGTGAGGGGGGAATTAATTATGGTTGGTTGAGAAATTATATGGGGAGAGAGATAATTTTATTGAAAAAAAAAGAAAAAGAAAGAAGTTTTCTTCAGAGGAGGTTTTTGGAGAGGAAAAATATATTATTTTCAAGAGAGGTTTTGGTTAAAAATTGAGAAGGAAAGAGGGGTTCTCAGGTATTCTGGGGCTTTTGTATATATTTTCATGTTCCTGGAAGTGGTAATTCTGGGGAAAAAGTTTTGGAAATTGATCTCTGAAGAGGGGGTTGTGCTCCAACCTTCAAGTTTCTTCAAGCTTCAGGAAAACAAGTTCTTTCAATTTATTTTATTGTTTGTGAAAGATTGTCTACACAAAAGTTAGTTTTGTAGAAGCTTTGCTTAAATTGGTAATTGAAATTGAAAGATTGCCTGTGCAAGAAGTTTTATGTGTTTTGTTTGTAGAAGCTTTAAATTGTTTCAAATTTATGTAAGGCTTCTTTATTGTTGAAAAGTTGTGAAATAACTTAGAAGAAATCAATCTATGATTTAAGAATTTAGTTTTAGTTTTGAAAGCCTCTGTGTATATTTAAAGGAAAATGATTTTTTTGTAATCTTCTGGGATTTGTTAAAATCTGCCTGTAGAAGTTTTGCTAAATTTTTATCATGAGGAAGTCTGTGTAACTTGATTGAAATTGAAACCCTTTCATCAAATTGAGAAAATGATTATTGTGTTTGTGAAAATTTCCCTATAAAAAAATTTTAGTTGTCCAATTAAAATTTTCCTGTAGATGGCTTTGTTCAAAACTTTTTCCCAATTTGATTTATTGTATAAACTCAATATATATATATATAATTTATATATGTGAATATATAAATATATATTATTTATATATATACCTCCACATATATAAAATATATATATATATATATATATATATTTATTTATATATGAAATGTGTATTTTGAAATCCAATTTTATCTGTCGTACGACGAATTGCTGGGAGGGTTTTCCATTTTTTCTTATGTTAGCGTAAATCTGTGTGATTCTGGAATGGAATCCATTTGTATTGTTTGTGTGTGTTGGTGTTGGGAGAGGTGGGTGAAATACCACCGCCGCACCCCCCCTAAGGGAGGTGGATGGTGGTATTTCCACCGCCCTTCCCTCATATGGGCGTGCTGGACTACCACAGTCCACCCCCATTATTGTGGGGTGCGGCTGTGGTAAGTCAGCCGATACCCCCTCCCTTTATTTAATAAAATTAAACTTGTATTTATTCTTTAAAAATCTGCATCCATTTCAATATGGAATTTAATTCGGTTTTTATAAAATACATTTTTTTATGAATTCATTTTATTAAATTCGTTTGTTTTGAATTTCGGATTTGATAGGTTATTAAATGTAAATATATTGTGTATACATATATTTTGTGTATATATATTTGTTATAGTTATATTATTGTTTAAATTTTTAAGTGATGAGACAAATAATGTTATGGAAATTTATTAATTATATGTATATTTATTTTCCAAATGTAATTTAAAAGGTAGCATACATATTTATTCAAATAGATGGAATACACATATATTAGATATAAATATTTTTCTGGAACTGAAGATTAGATATTTAGATTGGTTACATCCGTTTAATAGATGCATGCTCGAATTCAAGTTGAAGTTAATTCCAAAATTAAGAATTCTTGTAATGAAGATATTGTTTTCATAAAATAGGCATTGGCTTAGATGCATGTATTATGTGAAATTAAAATAATGTGTTTTTGAAAAAGAGAATTATAATTTTATTTAAATGATATAAATCGTTTGAGAAAATAGATATTTTATTAGTTTAAAATTGAGGGAATTAGAATAATAAATGAAATGAAGTTCCTATATTTGTTTAAGTTAAATTGAGATATTTGAAGACCCTGTTAGATAATTAGTTGAATTTTCTCCTTCGTGTTTATAAGGGTTCTTATTAAATTAAAGGAAATTGAGTAACTTGTCTTATTCATCATTCTTATCACTGAATGTGAAGGGATTTAGTAAATCCAAATCTTAGATTTAATTATTGTAATGATTGATTGTGGTTCTTCTAGTTGCATTTAGAGGAAATGAATATATGATTAAGTGTGGTTGTGGGAATAGGTATTTAAAAATGAATATAATATGTTAGTAGGAACAAAGGTTTTATTAATTGAAAATTGAGGAAATAGGGGAAATGGTTAGTGTAATGTTTATCTTTGTTTGGAAGAGCCTCTTTAATTAATTAGTTATATTGGGATAATTGAGTGGTGCGAATTGTTATAAGTTATTTCGTTGACTATATGCAAGGTTGTGATAAATTAGGTTGTTGTAAACATTAAAACTATTAAGCTTTTATGATGTGTTTGAGTTATCTTCTATGATATTTAGGGGTAATTGGAAAGAGGCATTAGATGAGTTCTTGTAAGTCTTCCTATTGGATAATGTTATTTGAGAGTTATCATTTCATGGTTTTGTCTTGTGTAGTTCTCTATAGTAGTGGGGTTGTTGTTTTCAGTGAGTCACCCGGTTTCCATGAATGGGGAATGGTTTGTTCTTCTTTGAATGGATTATTGGATATTTTTGTACCTCCTTAGTTTGGAGTGGTGATGAGTCACATGATAACCGTAGAAGGGTGAAGATCAATGGGGCACGAGATCTGGAATGATCTGATGGGTAACTCATGTATCTTGAGTGACTTTCTCCTAGGTTAGTAGTATGTATAGGTTACTGGAGTGTCATACTGTTAAACTCTTATAACAATGTATTCTTGAGTTAGTGTTGTTCTTGTGGTGGTTTTGCTTAGAGTTGAGTCGACTTGAGTCTAGAGGTTGTAGGGATTGTCCTTGTATTTGTGTTACTGTCTCCTAGCACGGGGGGTGGGCCTTTAGGTACCACTTGGTTGGGAGGAACGTGCACCCTATGCCGTTGGGTCCCCCTTTTGATTTGCAAATTGCATTGCGAGGTTTTCCAGTGGAGAGCTCCCAGTGGTTTGATTCTTTAGTTTAAGCTTTCTATTTACTTTAGAATAGCTCCTGTTATTATTATTCCCCTCATTTGTTTTCGAGGTGGGATCTTGTAATTGTAATAGTTAGGTTTGATCTACCTCATTCTGGGAATGAGTATTGTAATATAATTTTAAGATAATGTAATTTGAAACTTATTATATGCTATCCTAGTGCTAGAATCTTTAATGCTTTGTATGTATGTGCAATTAAATGTATGGTTAATATTTTAATAATGCTTTATGTGCAAGTGGTGTGTATGTTTGGTAATCGATGTAATCTTGTCACGTTACCTTAGAGGTTGTTGCGAAGTTTTGTGCATCTTCTTTGTTAATAATGCACTTTTAAGAAAAAAAAATTGTACGCTTCCGTGTTGAGTTGCAACTTCCTTTAGGGTCTCGTGGCGAGGCATTACACAATAGGAGATATCACTTCTCTTATATTGTTGAATTCTTGGATATATTCTTACTATGCTTGAATTGGATTCATAATAATTTGGGACACTCAAGTTGTATTGTTCCTTTCTTGAGTTCTGATCATTTCCCTATTTCCTATTCTATGTTTGAGGATCATGCTCCTGATAAATTTACTTTTAAGTTTGAAGTAATGTGGTTTAGGGATCAAAAAATTTTAGATAATTTGAGAGACTGTTTGTATGCAATCTCCTTGGTTAATGGTTCTTGAATGTATCAATTAGTATGCAAAATAAAATATGTGAAATCAAGGCTTAGGGATTGGAAAAAAAGACTCCTTTAATAATATTCTTGATGAGAAAATAAGAATTGAATAATATTTAAAAGTCCTAAATTCAAAGGTTGCTTTGGTGTGTGGAATAAAATTCCTTCATCTTTGAAAAACATTTATTAAGTAAGCTAAATAAAATATATGTCAAAGAAGAAGTCTATTGGAAACCGAAGTTTGGGGAGCTTTGTCTTAAAGATGGAGATAAAAGTATAACTCTTTTCATGACTATTAAAATGAGGCGTTCATTTAATAAAATAACAAAAACCAAGAATAGAAAAAATGGGGTACTTACAAATGTTCATCAAATCATAAATAAAGTGGTTCTTTTATTTGAAATCTCTATTGACCAATGACAACATCCATATAGAATATCATTTAGAAAATAAGATACTTAATACAATTCCAAGAATTTTTTTAGATGAGAAGAATATCTTGAATTTGTTGGATTTATTTTCCTTTCAAGAAATTAGTTCAATTATATTTTCTATGGTAGGTGAGAAAGTGCTTGGTCCAGATGGTTTTATGTCAATTTTCTTTTAAAAATGTTGGACTTTCTTGGTAGGGATGTTTGTCTTGTTGTGGAAGAAGCTGTAAGAAATAAAAATTAATGAAAGTAAATGATATGTTTATAGATTTGAATCAAAAATCCCTAGATGAAAAATCCTTTGTATATTACTAGATGATTTACCTATGTAATACCATCCACAAGATTTAAAAAAAATCCTTAACTTCTAGATTGGGTAAGTTAATCCCTCAATTTGTTCATGTGAGAAAGGTAATTTTGTCTCAAGTATGGAAACTTCAGAAGGATTTTTTTGTCTCATGAAAATTACACATAATTTAAAGGAAAACAAGACTAGCTCTGGCAATAAAATGAGATATGTTGAAATATTATGACAGGGTTAGCCGGTCCTACCTAGGGATTCAAGTAATGAATAATTTTGGATTTAGTGAGGATTGGTGCAATTTTATTCTTGAATGTATCTCTTCAAGACAAGATTTTTAGTTTTTTTGAATGAATCTCCCATTGGATTTTTTAGTCTTCAAGAGGAGTGAGACAAGGCGATATGATTTCTCCCTTCCTCTTTATAATATTAGTTGAAGCTTTAAGTAGGAGTACTAATGTTGAGGTAACGAAAGGTTCTTCGTTGGGTATCAAATTTTCTAATAATGTTGATAAAATATCACATTGCCTATTTGTTGATGAAACTTTACTTTTACTATGGGCAATTATCAAGAATATTGTGTTAATAAAATACTATATCCAACTACTATGTTGTGTCCAACTAGGTTGTAAATAGAAAAAAAATCTTCTTCAACACTCCACTTACAATGGGCATAATTTCTAGGATGACGTATTTTAAAAGGGAGTCCTTACCAACCATTTATCTAGGTGTTCCCTTGTTCACAAGGGGAATTAAAGTGAGCTTTTGGAATAATTTGCTTGATGCAATCTAGTCAACTTTAGCAAACTATTAGAAATCTAAGTGGTTTTCCTTCCTAGGTATAATTTTTTTAATTAAAACTATTATTTATATTGTACCTACTTATATGTTATCAAATCTTAATATTACTAGTGTTGTCATCTCAAAATTGAAAAAAAAATATTCAAATCTTTTCTTTGGAATGATAAAGGGGAGAAAGTGAAACTCCCTCTTCTTGAATGAGATAATGTTTGTAAGCCTAAAACCATTAGGGGGCTAGAATAAGAGGTCTCTCTACCAAAAACCTTGCATTGGGTGCAAAATTGGCTTGGAAATTGTACAGTTCTATTGTCCTCAATTTTTGACATGATAAAAATTGGGATAACCCATCAAAAAATTTGAAGTTTTCTCTCCTTAATGTAGAGGTTACAAGTCATTAGTTTTTGATCGATGATTCCCTTGGGCATCCTTTTAGCAACTCTCCTTTCCGTTTTCATAGGTTTTTGAGTCATTTTTCTTGTGTTTTTGATCAATTTCGGGTTTTTTAGTTAGCACTGCAGGTAGGAACTTTTGACCTTCTCAGCAAATCAATAATAGGAAATTTTTGACTCCACTGCAAGTAGGAAATTTAGACTCACTTTACATTTTTAAAGTGAAAAGAATAAATTTCTAAAGACCTCAAAAAGTTTGACTGCCTTTTAAGTGATAAAGCAAAATTGCTAAATGCTCAAAAAAGTCTGAATGTCTTTTAGTCTTAAGTTAAAAATTGCAGTTCGATTTGGCTTTTAGTCAAAAAGTAAAATTGTCAAATGTTCTAAAAAGTCCGACCCCTTAATGGAAAATTGCAAAATGACTTGAAAATTCCAATTTTAGTCTTAAATGAAAAGAAGCAAAGTTGCTGAAGGGTCTAAAAAAATCGATTTTCTTATAAAATGATATTTTCACTTGCAAAGTGCTTTCAAAAGCCTGATTTGGTCTTTTTATGTCATTTTCTCTTGCTTTTGTGTTTGAAAACCCTGCTTGAAGAGAACTTTGACCCATTTGAAGAGCAATTCGAATCCAAATTTGATTATCTTCCTTCTTTGATGGAGACTCCATAAATTTTTCAATTGAAATCTCAGTTTCTCAGCTTAAATATCAATGCCTTCATCTTTTTTTGGAATTCTTCAAGACGTCTAGGGTTTTCTCTTTGTTTTTGGTCTTCAAACTTCACATTCTCAGGTATATGATTTTTTTTTTTTTGTCTCCTATTAAGTTTTTTTGTCATTGATGAATCACGTGTTGCTTTACTGAAGACGTTTTTCATGTTGAAAAAGTATTTTCCGAAGGCATTTTGATGTCATTTCTCAAAAACGTGTTTTCTCTTTGTCAAATCATGTTTTGTTTTGATGACTATTTTTCATAAATTTTCCATTTCTAAAAAAGAAAAACATCATTGTCAAAATCACGATTTCCTAAGATGTCATTTAATGAAGTTCAAAATGAAACATATTTGTGAGATGTCATTTCTAAAAAATGCGTTTTTGTTGAAAAATGTCTTTTACAATTGGTTAGTGTCATCTACGTTTTCATTGCTCAAGTGAAATCGTCATTATCTCACATTGTATGAAGTAGCTTTTTGGAAACGTGTTTTCTTGAAGAGAAATCACGATATCTCCAAGTGTCTTTTTGCAAACTAGGTTATACACTGAATCTGAAATATCACTGTCATTACATGAAGAGCCATTTCAAAAAATGTTTTTCTATTTTCATCTTTCATTTCCATTTTCACCTTTCATTTTAATCCTCCATTTTCCACTCCCATGCACCTTCACCGAATTCATCTCATCCATCACGCTTATCTCCATTTTGATCCTCTTTACCATTTTTGCAAAATAAGGCTTTAGCTTAAATTTGGGTTTTTATGACTCCATAGCAAGTTGGGATTCTTCACCAAAATTGCAAGTTGAGGTTGCAAGTTGAAATTTGCAATGACCTCTTACTTTTCCTACTTTTCACTTTAAAATTGCAATGTGTTAAAAAAACCTTGACTATGCTTTAAAAATTGTTGCAGGCACTCAAAACTCGAAATGCTTCTAAAATTCCTTAAAATCAAACTTTAAAGAATTGACTGCAAGTTCAAGTTAGAAGTTTTGACTTGGTATTTTCAAAAGACAAAATTTTGCTTTCATTTGGAATCAGCCCACCAAGATCCGAATTGGATTTTAACCTTCATTCTCCACCCTCATTTAGAAAGAAATTTCACCAAGCTAGGGTTTGAGTCTTATTGTTAATGGATGCCATGTCTTCACATGTTGATGCTAATGATGTTTTGACCTTATGGGGTTTTCACTGCAGCCTTGCAGATTCTTGCTCAATGTTAGATGAACCAACTTCTCCAACAAACAAGAAGATGAAGTACAAATATGACAAATATCAAAATGAGATTTCTCCATCTCACGTGGTCTCAAACATTGATGAAATCAGAGATACAAAGATTAGGCATGTTGATATGTATGAATTCCTTAAGAGGGCTGAGAAATCAACTTCTCATGATATGCAGTTATTGCTGAGAAGTCATATTCACTTGGTGTCTAATTTTCCTGTTGCTGCCCTAGAGCCAGAATTTGTTCTTGCATGTGCATCCCGCTTTGACAAAGAATCAAGAAATATTAGGGATGATGATGGTAATGTGGTTATAAGACTTGATTTTGAAACCATTAACAAAATCTTCAGAGTTCCTGATCCTCCTATGTATTCAACTATTTTAATGAAGAGTTCTCATGATCATTATGAACATAAGAAGAATGATTGTATTAAGCATATCAATAATAACTGGCTTCTTAAATCACGACCTTGTGTAACCCGAATACCCAAGCTATATCGGTCTGATTTTAAAGAAGAGATTAATAATATGATCACACTTTTGAGCAGAATAGTGGGATTGAAAGTCTCCAATATTTTTGAGAAATGAATGCACAAGTTCATTGTAGTCATAAGAAAGGCGTAGTATCCAATTTTTTGGGGTGAGGTGATTGGCGATAGTTTATGTGAATAGCTTGTACAGGTGCCTACTACTCTCACATTCTATACGAATTCATATTTGGTTTACATAGCAACTTCATTGAGGCGGTTTCCAAGCCTTTCTACCAACGGTGATAGATCATTGGTGCCAGTATGGGAGTATTATGATCATTTGACTTTGAGGAAAAGACGCGTGCATTATAGAAGGGTCTAAGATGCTTTATTTGGCACTATTATGTGTTTATTTGACAAATAATTGGAAAACAACAGAGTATCTAAAGTAGTATATACAAAATTAATCTTCAAATTTCTCCCGCTCCTCTGAGTTTGAATTTTCTATGTGCATGGTGGACTCTATCTTGGGGGTACCCAATGGTCCCCCTTTGCTCCCCTTGACCCGTGCTCCTCTCCTTTGGGACCATGTCTGATGGGTACCACCCCTATGGGGACAGTGCTTTCACCATTGATATTTTCAAAGACTTTGGCAACTCCGGGTGAATTTTTTGTGCCGGCAGTGAAGATATCTCTGACTGTCGGTTGGAAGGATGTGCTATCTAATGGAAAAAAAGTCTCCTCCTTGTTTTCGTCTACTCCTCAGATTGTATCAAAATCTAGTTCAATGTTTGACATTCCTGATTCAATCAGTGACAGGATCCTCTCCTCCATGGAGAATACTGTAGTGGGGAGATTTCTTTCTTACCGTCCAACGGTGGATATGGTTCGGAAATGGGTTGCGGTGAAGTGGAGCCTTAAGGGTAGTGTGGAGATTTACGTGATGGATGGTGGTATTTTCCTGTTTAGATTTATGGCTGTGAAGGACATGGTGGCTACTTTGTCATCGGGTTTGTGGTTTTATGGGAAGCACAACCTGGCTTTGTGCCGGTGGAAACCTGGTTTCGACCTTGCTACAAATCTAAATAAGTGGGATCCTATTTGAGTGAGGCTGTCGGGCTTGCCTTTGGAGTATTGGGATGAAGCCATCTTCAAAGCTATTGGGGATTCCCTGAGTCAATTTATTGCCACATATTCTATCACAAAATCGAAATCCAAGTTAGTCTTTGTGAGATTCTATGTCAATATTTGTGTTGATAAAGTCCTACCAAACTCTTTCAAGCTGTGTTCTAAGTTGGGCAGCTAGATTCAACCTGTTTGTTACGAAAACACTATGGTATACTGTCAAAAGTGTGCCAAAGTAGGGCATTTGATCTCTGATTGCAAATCTGTAGTCAGTCGGGAGTTTAAGGACAATGTGATAAATCCCACTACTCTATTCGAGAATATTCCGTGGTCACCGAGTGACTCTGGGTTTGTTCCCCTAAATGTTGTTCAGTCACTTGAGGATCCTCCACATCCACCCTACCTAGTCGGTCCACCTTCTGAACTATATGACCCTAGTGACTCATTGGAGTTAGCTGCTAAACCCCTGTCTATCCTTTTGTCTCAGGACCCTGGCTCTTCGGTTATTAATCCCTTGTTCGAGGGGGTCTCTGGAGGGATTCTTGTTCTTGACTCTTCAGATTTTGAACCTCTATTTAAGGCTGTCTCTATGGGGAACTATGGGGCCTTGATCAAGGATGGTGAAATCTGGGAGGAAGAGAGATCTGGTATGATTGATGAATCTACTAAAAGTTTGGGGAGTTTGAAGCTTGAGAAAGCTATGGATGAAGGGATATGGACAATGCCTAAGATAAAAGAAAGGAAGAAGAAGGAAGATGTAAGAGGGCAATCTAAGCCAGGGAGACCTTCTCAGAGGCACACTAGAATGAGAGAAACAAAAAATGAGATTGCCTTGGGAAAGCAGAGGACATTGGATGTGTCCTAAAAAAAAGGTTAGAAATGAGAATTATGTCATGGAACGTTCATGGGCTTAATAGCTCACACAAAAAACGTGCTCTGAAGGACTATATAGTGAAACATAAGATTGATGTTTTCCTTCTTCAAGAAAACCAAAATGTTGATGGTTAATTTTTATAAAATTGCTAAATTTTTCTAGCCTAATGCTTCCTATGTCTATAGTGATGCCGAGGGAGCTTCAGGGGGTTTGGAAGTGCTTTGGAACCCATCTTGTTTGCGGGGTTCTGAAATATTTCACTGTAAAAATAGTGTAGGGGTTTCGTTCTCTTACCTTGGTGAAGCCTGGTCTAGAGTTAATATATATGCTCCTATTCAAAGGAATGCAAGAAGTATTTTGTGGAATAACATGGTGGCCAAAATTAATCTGAATAAGGGAGGTTGTTGGCTTGTTGCTGGAGATTTAACTCTCCCATTTTTTCATCTGAAAAAAGTGGTGGCCTTTTGGATTACTCTGACAACATGTCCGATCTGGCTAATTTTTTGAATTCTTTGGGTTTAGTTGGTATTGAGCTACTGGGCCAAAATTACACTTGGTCTAATAGATGGGCTGGTGGTAACCTGATTCAGGTCCGGCTTGATCGCTTCCTCTGCTCTCCTCATTGGACTAATGTTTTAGATGTCAATCTAATAACCTTGCCCAAGACGGTCTCTGACCATAATCCTCTTCTGTTGACCACTAATATTCGACCTACTGTTGGTCCCTTTCCTTTTCGCTTTGAAATAATGTGGAACACTCATCCCGATTTCAAAAATAAAATTGCTGAATGGTGGAATATTCTTGTCCAAGGATCCCCCATGTATAGGATCTTCTTTAAACTTAAAAATATTAAAAATATGGTAAAAGGATGGAACAAGAATGTGTTCAGGGATGTTTTTCAAAGGAAAAAATTGCTTGAAGGAAATTTGAGGACCTTACAGAAAAATATGGAGGAGGGTGATGATAGTCAACAGACTCACATCCAAGAACATGTTCTAAAAAATGAGGTCTTTTGAAAGCAAAAATCTAGGGTCCAATGGTTGAAGGAACGAGATACGAATACCTCTTTTTTTCATGTTTCTGCCATCAAGCACAAAAAAATGAACCAAATTTCTAAACTGACCAATGCCATTGGGGAGGTGATTTCAAATCAAGCTCAAATTGGACTCTGTGTGGTTAACTATTTCCAGGAGGCTTATTTGGCCCCTACTAAGGCGCCCAACCTGACTTTGGACTATGAGATTCTCAAACATCTTCCCGCCTCCATCTCTCAGGAAGATAATTTGGGGATCCTTAGGACTGTTTCTATGGAAGAAGTTCGCCTGGCTACCTTTAGCATGGGGGATTTCAAAGCCTCAGGGCTTGATGGTTTTCCTCCTACTTTTTTTTAGATTTTCTGGGATACTGTGGGCGGGGACCTTGTGCTTGCGGCTAGGGAGTTCTTCAAATCGGGTAGGATCCTCAAACAATTGAACCACACTTTCATTGCTCTTATCCCCAAGATTAGTGAGCCTCTTTCTATGATTGACATTTGATCAATTAGCCTTTGTAACACCTTTTATAAGATCATTTCTAAGATTCTTGTTAACCATATCAAACCTCTTCTAAAAAAAATCATTAGTCACACTCAAAAGGGGTTCGTCCCTGGGCGACATATTCTTGATGCCACTTTGACAACCCATGAACTGCTCCACTCAATGGATAGATGTAACAATGCGGGGATGGCTCTCAAGCTTGACATTTCCAAAGCTTATGATAAAGTGTTATGGGACTTCATCCCGAAGGTCTTGGCTAAGTTTGGCTTTAACAGTTTGGTCATCAAACTCATTATGGGATGTGTTAACACTGTCAAGTACTCGGTTATGGTTAATGGATCCCCCTGTGGGTTCTTCTCTGCTGGTAGAGGGCTCAAACAAGGAGACCCTCTATCCCCCTATCTTTTCATAATGATTGTTGATGTGCTCAGTAAGAATTTCATGTATTTGCTATCAGAGGGATCCATTATGGGCATTAGAGCATCTTTCTCTCTGGATCTGATTGTTGTGCAACAATTTGTGGATGACACTTTTCTATTTGGGAAGGCCTCTATGGTGGGAGCTAGGACATGGAAATCTTGTCTTAACAACTATGCCTCATGTTCTGGTCAAAGCATCAATTACAATAAAAACAAGGTTTATTTCTTTAACTGCATGCCTAATTTGAAAAACAGGGTGACTACGGTTCTGGGATGTGTTAGTGATTCTCTCCCGTCGGTGTATCTTGGGCTCCCCCTCACAGTTAAGGAGGTTCCCATTGAGTTCTAGAACTTGGTTTTGGAAAGGATTCAAAGGAAATTGGCTGGATGGAAGGGCTCTATGCTAAGCCATGCTGGGAAAAATCCAACTTCTCACTGCGGCTCTCCAAGGTATCCCCACTTACTTCCTATCCATTTTTAAGATGCCTAAGTACATTACTGATAAATTTGAAAGAATTCAAAGGAATTTCCTATGGTCTGGTATTGAGGAAAAGAAGAAACTTGCTTTGGTGAAATGGGAAAGGGTCTGCCAGGCTAAAAATTGTGGTGGGCTTGGAATTAGGATGATTGTCAACTCTAACAGGGCTCTGATGGCCAAGATTGGTTGGGACCAGTTAAGAAACACTAAAGACTGGTATAAAATTCTAAATTCCAAATATCTCCAGGATAGACCCTTGATTGATTGTCTTTCGAAGCCTCACGCCTAGGGCTATGTTGTCTGGAGGAGTATTTGCAACACACAAGGCCTGCTAAAGAAAGGGATTAAGTGGAAAATGGGCAATGGGATTAGAATAAGGTTCTGGGAAGATACTTGGCTAATTGACTTCTCTCTGTATTTTTCTAACTTTGGGGCGGTGATGGGTGTGGCCAAGAGTTTCTTTGACATCCATATCAGTGACTATGTTTCCGAACCCCTCGAAGCTAGGATTTGGAAGGATATTACCCTTTGTTTCCCCATTCTTATGACCTTTGTTGTCTAGCTCGGTCCCTTTAGGTGGTTCTTTCTAGCACCAGGTTTCCATCCTATGACAAAGAGGATGAGTTTTTTTGGACTTTAGATAAACATGGGGATCTCTCTGTGCGGTCAACTTACAGACTGCTGAGAAACAAAAATTTTGCTGAGGAAGCCTGGAAGAAGGTCTGGAAACGCCACATGATCCCTAAAATTATTTTTTTCTGGTGGGCGGCCTGTCATAACAGGATTCTAACCTAGGACAATTTGAGGATTTAGGGTTTTTGTTTTCCCAATAGATGTTTTCTTTGCAAGAAAGGGGAGGAAACAAATGGTCACCTTTTATTACACTGTCCGTTTGTTGCCGAAGTTTGGGGGCTGGTTTTTGAGAAACTTTATGTCCCTTGGGTTATGAGCAAGGATCTTTTATCATTCATTTTGGGTTGGTTTTGCCCGTATTCCCACTCTCTGCCTGGTGAAATTTGGAACCAGGTCCCTCCTATCTTGGGATGGTGTTTATAGAAGGAGAGGAATAACAGGGTTTTCAGGAATGTTGAGAGGAGTCCCAAGGATTTTTTTGGCATTGGTGCTAGGCTCATTGAGGAGAATATCTCTCTGTTTAATGGAAAACTCTCAAAGATGGAGCCGTTGGATTAAAAAATAAAAATGGCTAAGGAGTGGCACCAGGATTTAAAAGCTAACTCCTTTGATAATTCAAAACTTTTAGCTAGAAAAAATACTAAATGGGAACCTCCAGATAGAGGATTGTTTAAAATTTATTTTGAGGGGGCTACTAAGGGCAACCTAGGTAGGGTAAGTATTGGTGGAGTTATCAGAGACTTTGTGGGGGCTCTGGTGGTGGGATTTGCTAGAGGTATTGGGTTTCAGTCTGCTTTACTGGCAGAGGCTTGTGCGCTACTAATGGGCCTCAAAATTGTTGTTTCTCTGGGGATTTCTTATCTCCACATTGAAGGAGACTCCAAGTCGATTACAGATGTTGTGAATAAAGATAGACTAATTGGTTGGAATACAAAAGAAATTTTGTTGGATGCTAGTTTCCTTTTATCCAAATTTAGGGATAAAAAGGTGACTCATATCTTTAGAGAAGGCAATCATGTGGCGGATGCCTTGGCTAATCTTGGCTCAGGTTGGGATTCCGCTAAATGCTGGAGGAAAATGGAAAGGTTACCGCCAAAAATTCAAGCTTTAATCGCGCGGGAACAAAGCTACCGTGGTTTGCAATGATTTTAAATCTTTGGATGACAAGAGCTGAATGGGGGTTCCACCAAATTGTTTAGGGGGTCTGGTGGATGAGTGTCAATGTGGAAATGGAGTACAGGTGGAGGTTTTCTGGAAGAGATCTTCATGTGTGGGGCACGGAATGGAGGATCCACGTGTCCGTCCTTTGGACATGGTGAATGGGGTCAGGTTCTAAGGTAACGGTAAAGTGGCAGGGTTGGGACTTAAAATATGGTAACATGTATAATTTTGGCAGCTTGATGAAGGATAGTTGGAAGGACGTGACTTCATTAAATTTGTGGAGCCATACTGTGTGATCTATTCTCTTGGGGATTGTGGGATTTCTTGTTTTATCTCTTCCTTGCATCTGGTTGTGCGAGATTATTTATAATGATTTGACTATTCATGATGGGAGATTGCCTCCTTCTAGGGTCTTCGAGCAGATTAGTTTAGCGCGGGTCTCCTTTGGCTCCATTTGGATGGTTTCTAATTTTAGTAAAACAACTATTCCGCATGGTTTTTTTTGCATTCCCTACATGTCCTCCAATTCTTGCATTCTTGGCCGTAATCATAACTTCATTAAATTCATTGTCAAATCATCTTGTGGTGATTTTTCCCTTCCACACATCCGACCTGTACGTAGGTGTTATTATCCTCGGCTGTATACCTTTCCTTAACAATCACAATGTGATTATCATTCACGGCTGCTGCAAATGGTATTTTTTTCATTTTCTTGAGTTTCCTGTGTAGGTTGGTAGTATGGGTGGTGAGCGGGTTAGGACTGAACCTGACAACTATGAGGAGTTTTAGAACAAACCTTTGGTCTGGCACATTTGTGTGGAGGGTGGCATTGCTCCACTTATGGAGTGCTTGGTCGGTCATGATCCTATCTTATCAGGTCAGTTTTCCAATTAATGGAAGGACCGTCGGGTCTCCATTGGTGGTATATCATTTGAAATCAGTGAGGAAGTCATAGCACAAGCCACGATTTTACTGTGTTCTAGGAAAAATTAACCCAAACACACAAATAAATCAGATCATGAAAGCTTCAAATCTTTTTTCAGAGGAGAGGAGGCCTCGGTGCGGAACCAATTAGGTTTTGGGAGGGATGCTCTCTCGAAGCCCTGGGATCAGGTGTGCATGGCACTGATGAAGTATGTTACTTTGGAAGGTAGGTTCAAAACCTGTTTCTTTTACCACTTCCCTTTGTTAAATTATCTAAGACATAAGATGTTGCTTAGTTTCCCATTTTTTCTTTTAATGGACTTGGAAAACTGTATCGAAAAGTGCAAAGAGTCGGCCAACCGTAACCCCAGTGATCTCTCGCCACTCCCGCTTCACTAGGGGCTTATAATGAGACTATATCACTTTCATATGGCTCTTTGCCCTCCTAAAGCTATCATGGTTGTCCGCATTGACAACATTGAATCCCTTTCAACTGTGAATATTTCCTCGGCCGAGTCTAAAAGCCCTCCTCAGAAATCCAATTCGGGCATTGTGGGGAATCCTAAAGCCAAGATAACCACCAAGAAAATTAAGGGTGGTTTGGGCAAGGCCCATGCCAGTGCGGCGAAAGGTCTCTATGAATTAAAAGCCACTCAGGGAGACTCGGCCTACAAGGCCACCTTTGCAAAAAAAGGAAAGGAGAAAGGCATGTTGGCCCCGACGACTAAGGATGGAAAGGGAAAGAATGCTATAAGGAAAGACTCCAGAGGTGATACGGTTGTGGGGACCACTGAGATGACTGGTGGGGAAAATGCCAGGAGGAGATCCGGGAGGTTGGCTAAGAACAACAAAAAGAGGTTGATTATTGAAGACTCTGAGGAGGAGCAGTCTAACAACAAAGGGTACAAGGAAGAAGAAATTGAAGATGAGGAGGAGGAAAATGTGGAGGGGCCCCAGTTTACTCCGATGGACAACAAGATTCCTATTGATGGCTCTTCCTCTCACTCTTTGCATCCCTTGGTTGAAGAGCCTAGAGAGGTTCAGGGGACTATGGACATTGGGGTGGAGTCTTGCGATGTGGTGAAGAGAATGGACACACTCGACAAAAGGTTTCGAGGGTTAACCTACTTCACCATGAAGTTGATTCACTTCATTACAAGCACTCTATCTAATGCTATAAAAGAGGAGCTGGAGGGAAACAAAATCTAGGAAAACAAAGAGTGGGTGGGTGATGAGGTGGTGGACCTCTTGATTAAAAACTAGGATAACGCCAATTAGCTGCTCCCTATGCCTGTTTGTCAGTTGTTTCTTTGTGGTCACTGTGTTGTTTGTGGGTTGTTTCTGCTTTTTATTTGCTTTATGTTTTCTGTTTAATCTTGTTCCTTTTTGGCCCTAGTGGCTCGTTGAGAAGGGTACAACGCCCTATAAATGCTGCTTAACTTTTCAAAAAAAAAAGTATCTAAGGTCGGTTGGAAGAAAGTGAATGAGTATGACTATCTTTTCCTTCAATTCCCTACTTTCACTTACATGAGAGTTGGTTGTTTTGAAGATCAACCTTATATGCTTTTGAGATACCCAACAAACAAAATCATTTTGATGGAGTTAGCAAGGAAGTTAATGACAGTGCATGCATGAAAAGATACACAACATAAGACTGGGGTTAGCATTTCATCACATAATCCATTGTAGATTGGAAGGTATTCCTTGACAACTACCTCAAAAGCGAAGGCAATGGAGGTTGAAATTCAGGAGATAAAATTGAAGAAATTCCAGGCAAGAGTGGAATTTGATTACATAAGAGTGAAAGACAAAATAAAAAGATCTTTTACGCACATGCATCACATTGAAGACATTTGGTAAGATCTCCAGACAGAGAAGGACATCTATAAGATGGATTACTGTAGGATTACAGTAGAGAAAATTGTTGATCTTAATCTGACCTTAGTTCCAGAGGGAGTAATTGATGATGGACAGATTCTAGATCCAGAATATGAAGATCGAGAGGTTGCTAATACATCTATTCCTATAGTACAGTGGTCTCAAAAGGAATCCACTTCTATTTTTGATAGGTTTCAATCAATCTTGGCAAATACTAATGCTTGGCTCAAGAGAATAGGTCTTAAGACTATTATAATCAAATTTGGAGCCGAGGATGATTCAGTTGGGCCTATACAATGGAAATTAGAGGTTAGAGACAAGTCTAAAGAATGAACTTCTTCATTAGGAACCAAGATTAATTTAGAGGTTAGGCGAGCTATTGAAAAGCCTTTGGAGAAAATAACACTAAAAGGAAAGGAGGTTAAAGAGATGCTGATTCAAGTCTTGTGTCAACAAGAAGAAGATGTTCTTGAATCTTCCACTATTCTAAGTGAAAGGTATCCTCACATTGAGGCTCCAATACCTGATTCTGTGATATCTCCTATGTCTCCAATTGATAGTGATGTTGACTCTTTCTCCACAGTGTTTGTTTCTTCCATCGTACCTACATAAGCTATTCATCATACCTCAGTTGCATCAATAATGAATAAGCTTGTGGAAAAATTGCATGAAAATTTGGAGAATGTATTTGACACAAATCCTTGAATCTATCCTATGATATTAGAAAAAATGCTTCCAGAGATAGATACATCAACAAAAAGTTTTGATTTTTTTATGGATGATCCTGGTAATAATTTTCCATCTGAGAAAACTCTTGTTGCTATCCAAACAGAGGCATCTCCTAGAATAACAACTATGGCACATAGTGAATCCATTTCTCCATAGACTACAATTGTTGTTTCAAATGTGAGAACATTGTATCTTCCTCCGTGGTTGAATTCAATTGCTCCAAAGAGGAAGAAACAAACAATTTCTCTTGATGTGTTTGATTTCCAGCAATTGAAGAAATCTAAGCCAAGGGTTGCAAAGAAGGCTAAGATAGTCTCACAAGTGTTTGTTGACAACAACAAAATGAAATATGCTGAAGTAGGAGAGCCTCTCATAGATAAGCCACATGAAGAGATGCAGGTGTCTGATTAAAAATTCACCAGAGTGGAGTTGGGTAAGTAGACACATGCCAATATGATGCAAGATGCTCAAAGTTCTGTGACGGTGTTAACACAGAGCTATAATGAAATTTTGGCCAAGAAAGAAAAGCTAAAAGAGGAGAATGCACAACTGGTTTCAACTATTCAAAAGATTACCAAATCTTCAGAAATAGTTGATTCACTATCTTCCTCTACCCCTAAAGAATCAGTCAAGCAGTTAGAAAGGATTGCAAAAAAGGCTAAAGCAATTGATTCTTGGACATCTCAATTGATTGATCAAGGTACACTAGTGATTGAGAAGACACTACATATTCCAAGTACTGTCAAGGCAACAAGACTTAAGATGAATCAGATTGTGGAAGCTTTTAAGAAAAGTTTAAATTCCATTGAGAAAGATTTGAAAATCTGGCATGAGATGGATCAAGTTAAGCTGGAAATTCTGAGCAACAATTCAGTAATTTCAAACAGAAAAAAACAAATAGAGTTTGAAGAACTTATGACAAACAAGTCATTATTTGTTGATGTAGACACCCAAAATTGTCCATTTCATAACATTACCTAGTCGATACATGACCTTGTAAAACATCTTGTAATATTTTACCCTAGGTTATTACATTATCCCACTTATCCCATTTATTCCACTTAATCACCTTCCCAATTAATTAAATAAATCTCATTTATTTAATTAATCCCCCCTTCACATGTCTCAAAATAATTCAAATTAAATATTTGAATTAATCCCTCACTTATTGTCACATTCCAACATGTGTCACATGACTACAACTCTTCACATGCATAAATAATTTAAATAATTTAATTATTTAAATTATGAGATTCTCACTCACATCCTATTTTTACCCCCATTCATTGTGCGTCATAGGCATATTTTCTCTCCAAATAAATAAAAGAATCTCACCTATTCCCTCATATCTTAATTTTAGCCTCATGTCATAACCCACTTAATGTGCATCATAGACACTAAAATAAATTTTTAATCCTAGCCATACATATCAAAAATTTGACTTTTAATCTTGGCCATCGAATCGAATCAGCCTTCTCCTATAAATCAAGCCTTTCACAAGCCATTAGGAGGATCTTCTTCTAGCATCCTCACTCTGCCAAAATTTCTTCTTATCTATCTATCTATTTTTCTTCTATTATATTCATCTTATCATTATGCTACGAAAATGAGAAATCAAAATATCAAATCATTCAATCCTTCAAAATCTTGCATTCTCATGCTGGTGGAGAAGAGCAATGGAGATAAATCAAATCTAGCTTGGAGATCGGTTTGCTTTGCTTTCTTGTTTTGATTTTCATGCTAGTTTGTGCTCTATTGTGCTTGTTAGGGTTTTCATATCTTGTTGTTTCAATTTTATATTTGATTTTCCCTAGCCACATTTGGTGAACTTGACACAAATCCTTTGATCTAGTTTTCTTTTTGCAGGTTTTATTGTTTTTTTTTGTTGTTGTAGATTTACCAATTTTTGGATGAAACCCGAGGTTTTACAAATTCCATCATATCTTTCAAATGGCTGCGTATTTCTCTACAATATTTTTACAGAAGCTTAAAAATCATCTCAACAGGATACACTAAAGAAATTGAGGGGTTATCACCATTTTTGTAGGCGTTATCACTATTTTATGTTTTTTTACAAAATTAACTTTCTGACCAAAAATCAATGAATTTTATAGAAATGTTTACATTTATGGAAAACTCGTGGAGTTCTAATAGGGGTTTTGGTTTTAGAGATTTAATTTAGAAGTCAAATATAATGCGAAATAATCCAATCTTTATTTTTTATATGTTTTTCGCAAATCCACATTTTCTAGTGCAAAACAAAGAATTTTTCTGATTTCTTTACATTTATGGAAAGCTCCCAGAAAATTAGTATGGGTCTCTTCTTTGAGTTTTTATTTTTCAGATCAATAACATCTTGAAATAATCGAATCAAATTCGATTATGTTAAAAACATGTATCTGAAATTGAAAATTCCTAATGAAGTTTTTTTTTCATGACTGCATTATAATATTTTATTTTTATTTTGTAGGTGATCATAAGGAGTTTTAGTAGCAGCAATATCATTCACACACATCAAATTGGAAAGCGAATTTTTTTTGGGTGCACTCATTCTATTATCTTTCTCTCTTATTTAATCAATCAATGTTGTTTGCAAAACACTTCAATTTGAGGCTTTAAAACGAACATCTTGTTTGCAATCACACTTTAAAATTGGGCTTAAAAAAAAAACCATTATCTTCCATTATACATTTTGACTTTGGGTTAAAAATAACAAGTGTTTGAATTTTTTTACACACATTTCAATTTTCTAAAGGGGAATTAACAATTGTGAGTGTGAATCAAGTGTGTGTGATTAAAAACACCTCACTTGGTTCACTTTTGTCATACCCTTCATAGGAGGCATGCTAGGGGATTTCATCACCCCTAGGGATGACCTCAATCAAGGTGTGAATCGAAAGACACACTTCTTTGAGAGTTAAAATCTTGTCACTCTTGGCTAAGCCCCAAAGAACTTTATACCTTTGGGAAGTGAAGGTGAAGGGTGGGTTACCCCTTTCTCCCGACTGTGTGGCAGGATTTTTATTTTAAATTATCCCTATTCAACCTTGTGCATCCTATCTTAAGACCTAATTGGCCATACCCACTTGACTAGTTCTAGGACTTGTTGATGTGTCTTCTTCAATTGCGTGCTTAATCATCACATTCATAATTTCAAATTCAAACTTGCTTATGTGTCTTGCGTGTGTGATTCATGTGTAATCATTTATTTGAAAATTGTCATATCAAGCTATAAACACCAACATGTAAACATATCATTCTAATCATTCTAATAATTCTTTTTCTAATCACATTCAAATCAATTTCATCCTAATCAATCCAAGTCATCCAATCTAATCATTCCACATCATCATCGCCTTAATCCTAAGGAAGCACTTGCTAAAATGGTCCTAATCCTTAATGATCTTAGTCACAAGCCCAAGTTCATACTTCAAGAAGCCTCTTCACCTAATCATGAAGATAATCCAAAACCATATATCCTCCAAGGTGGGTCAAACTTTGCTCCTAGTGATGATGAAAACTTTGTAGATCTTAGTGATGATGAAAACTTTGTTGAAATCTTAGGTCACCTTAATGATACTATTGACAAGGGAAATACCACCCTAAGTTTGGAATCATACACCATTCCATTTACTAGTCCTCCATATCCATCTAATAAAATTCCTATCTCAAAGCACACTAGTCCTACACCAACACCACCATCAACCAAAGAATCATTTAACGGTTTTCTCCAAAGACTACTAGCACGAAATAGACCATCCCCATGTCAAGAACCCATTAATGAGCTTACCAATGAACCTTTGAATGTCATGTCTATTCTTCCAATTCCATCATGTGGTCCACAACCTATTGATCTTATATGTCTAAGTCAAATACCATCATGCCCTCATGTTGTTAATCATAAAGAGCATACCAAACCTCTTCTAGAACCTTCCACTTCCATTTCCACTCAAATCCAAGAGCTATGTCAAGAGCATTATCCTAAGTATGAGGAAACATTAACCTCATATTCTAATCAAGATCTAGGCCCTTCTAATGATCCCACTCATAACATACTTGGTCCTATTCATGATGAAGCTTTCCTCTATGATCTAGATACTACCTATGATCAAGAAGACTATGAAGATCCCCTTAGCCAACTCTATGCATTCCATGGTCAAGAGCCTACCACTTCACCTATCCATGAGCAAGAAATCTCCATTTCTCCTATAGACCCCCTACCTAGTCCTATCCATGATCCCAAATTATTCACTTGTCATGATGAGACACATGCCTCCCAAGTAAATGTAGAAGATCAAACCAATAGTGTGGATCTAAATGAACATAATCAAGATCCTAATGATCCTTCCACATCTACTATCAACTCCATTTCAAATCCATCAACATGTCCTATTGGTCTATCCATCTTTATTCATGAATGTTCCTCCTTAGAACAACAACCTTTATCCACTTCACCTTCTTCATATAATAATGAACTCAAGTCTAGTGTCCAAAACACACCTAGTCCCATTGTCCATCACATGCTTCAGAACATGAACTATCAAGGTAAAGGTTTAGGCCTTCATGAACAAGGTGTTTTGGAGCCCATCCATGTCAAGGTCCCTCCACGCTCTTATGGCCTTGGATATACACCCCAAGGACACCAATCTAAATATGTTGGTACTTCCTCCACCCATCATAAGTCCTCTTTCCACCATAAATCCTATCATATGCCTAAAACATATGTTGCCATCCCTCCTCCATCATCTTACAAATGTCAAAATCATGTGATCGTACATCTTCCACCATCAAATTTTCCACCATTGCTTCCAACTCCTAGTATCCCTCCATTTAATCTACCTCCACTACTCCCAACACCTAATATCCCCATTATCCAATCCCCTTATCCACCTATCCATAAATCCTCTAAAAATCCTAATCATGACCAATCAATGCACACATTGTCTAAACATAAAGATTCCACTCATTCCACCATACCCACGAGATTCAAAAGCAAAAAATTTGATGCCTCTATCTATAAAGTGAAAAATTTGAAGGTTCCTCATGCCCTAGGACACAAAATCAAAGAATCAAAGAAAAATCCATCCAAAAAGCAATATAAGCCCGTACCTTCAAAAGAAAAGTCTAAAAGAAAAATGGCTTGGGTACCTAAGAAAAAAAAAAGACAAGTCAAACGAGGCATCTACATCTCAAAAATCCCAACCATCCACTTCCACCTCACATTCCCACTGTATTCAAAAATCTCATATTCCATCCCACAAGCAAAACAAAAGTCATAAAAATATTAAGTCTATGTGGGTACCTAAATAACTTCATTACCCATCTCCTAAGAAACCATCTCCATTGCTTCCTACACCCCCTCCACATCAAAAAATTCAACGTTTATCATAGTGTGTGCAACCATTGGTCATGGTTCCCTTCTATTTCACAAAAAAATCACATACCTCCATATTCACCCTTCACTCATTATCCTACATATCTCCCCCATCACATTCCTATGGTCCATGATTTTGGCTAAGCCTCCCATCCATCTTCCCTACATAATTTATATCATAATCCGACAATCCCTCCATAATCCACATCATAATCCATCATCTACCTACTCCATCTTCGTTTCACGTCATCCCTTACTGACATCTATGAGCTTAATGACATTTTACATGGTCCATGTGATGACATCTATCTGTAGTGGGAATATCACCTTTCATGGAACTAGACACTTGAGTCCCTCCTATCCATATTCCCCTTCTATCCAAAAATCAAAAAAAAGAAAAAAAGAAAAGAAAAGAGAAATCCCTTCGTCCAACGGTGAAACCTGGTAAACAGGTGCCCTGGATAAGTACCATGATGAAAACCTGGAAAACAGGAATCATGTGTAGGTTGATCTTCTATGCCACTTACACTTGGGGGCACGTTGTCTCATCTGCACTATCTATCCTATCATGTCATTTCTTATCATATCATTTTCATCCTACCTACCATCTTTATCCATCATACCCATATACTTATCATATTGAGTCCATTCATCCTCTCTTCCTCTTTTTGATCTTGATAAAAATATGGGGCAAAATGTTGAAACATGCTTTGGATATCTTTTGATATACCTCATCCTTCCAAACAAGCCTATCATTATCCTAGTGTCATAAGCTTTGTCATGAAGAATCCTAAGTATTGTACCTAGAATGGGGCATGTTATTCCTATGCGACATAGTCTTTGGAGATCACATCCCTGCCCTCTTATTGCATACATCCATTTCATTCACTATGACCTATCATTTTTTATCCATCCATATATCATGAGCCTTTTGTCCCTTATCCTATCACCCACCCTTTCATCCATCAATCACATCTATATCCTTGCACCTAGACTTGGTTTTCCCTTGTCATTGGTATCTAGCACAAAGGCTACCCAAATTGTCATCCATTGACATCTCAAAACATTTCAAAAATCCAAAAAAATCAAATAGAAAAATCCAAAAAAATCAAATATTCAAAAATCCAAAAAAATCAAATATTCCAAAAATCCAAAAAAATCAAAACATTTCAAAAATCTAAAAAAAAAATCAAAACATTTCAAGAATCCAAGCAATAAAATCAAACCAAATCACTTCAACGCATCAATTCAACTTCTTCAAATCAATTTTTTCATCAAATTATCTAATCACATCACTTCTTCTAATCAAATCCATTCTTCTAATCAATCACATCACTTCTTCTAATCAAATCTTCTAATCAATCTATCATCAAATCAAATCATTTCTTCATCAATCCAATCAATCAAAATCATTCCAAGTAAATCATTCCTCAATTTAATTCATCAATCATCATCCAAATCTTCAAATCAAGCATCTTCAATCCTTCCAAGCAATAATCCAAATGCAAGTCAATCCTTAATCCATACCAATGAAGCTAATCAATCAAGTCAAATTATCCAATCACATTTTGGTCTTGATCCTAATCTTGTTGTAAACCCAATCAATCATCAATCAATCATCCTTGTGTTGATCTAGGGATATATCGTTCCCCGCAATGACAACACTATCATCATCAATCAATCAATCCTTGTGTTGATCTAGGGATATATCGTTCCCCACAATGACAACACTATCATCATCATCAATCAATCAATTAATCATCGGTTTACAGCTTGACAGGGGCAATACCTTGTTTGTTTTTGTATCATTTGTGCATGCTTGCTTGTGTGTGTTATCATTTCAATTTGCATTTGCATCAAATCCAAATCACTCCCAGCTAATATTCATATCTTGTATCTAGACAAGGTTGTATTATGCTGGGGCATGAGACACATTGTCACCTTGGTCCTTATACCTTGGTGCATAACGTCTAGTGCTATATCAAACATATGATTGCTCACTTTATTGCAGCATAGCGTGTCATTTTTCTTTTTCATCTACTTCTTATCTTGTATCATTCATCTTATCCCTCCTTTATCATTTCATTCATTTAGAGAGAATATCCGTGTTTATGCAACCCACCTATCCTCTCGAGGGGGCATCATCATCATTATCATATCCTATATCATCATCCCATTTCTTCATATCTTTTGCATCATCATATTCTTCTGTCATCCCTTTCCTTCATTCATCATACTCCTCACTTCTTCAAGTTGTTGGGGCATCATCTTTTTTTCATCTATCCATACCTTAGCTTCTTTGAAATGATGTTACTCGACATAAATTTCACCATCTCGAACGTCATCTCAAAGAGGGGCAAAATGTAGACACCCAAAATTGTCCATTTCATAACATTACCTAGTCGATACATGACCTTGTAAAACATCTTGTAATATTTTACCCTAGGTCATTACATTATCCCAATTATCCCATTTATTTCACTTAATCGCCTTCCCAATTAATTAAATAAATCTCATTTATTTAATTAATTCCCCCTTCACATGTCTCAAAATAATTCAAATTAAATATTTGAATTAATCCCTCACTTATTACCACATTCCAACATGTGTCACATGACTACAACTCTTCACATGCATAAATAATTTAAATAATTTAACTATTTAAATTATGAGATTCCCACTCACATCCTATTTTTACCCCCATTCATTGTGCGTCATAGGCATATTTTCTCTCCAAATAAATAAAATAATGTCACCTATTCCCTCATATCTTAATTTTAGCCTCATGTCATAACCCAATTAATGTGTGTCATAGACACTAAAATAAACTTTTAATCCTAGCCATACATATCACAAATTTGACTTTTAATCTTGGCCATCGAATTGAATAAGCCTTCTCCTATAAATCAAGCCTTTCACAGGCCATTAGGAGGATCTTCTTCTAGCATCCTCACTCTGCCAAAATTTCTTCTTATTTATCTATCTATTTTTCTTCTATTATATTCATCTTATCGTTATGCTGCGAAAATGAGAAATCAACATATCAAATCATTCAATCCTTTGAAATCTTGTATTCTCATGCAGATGGAGAAGAGCAATGGAGATAAATCAAATCTAGCTTGAAGATCGGTTTGCTTTGCTTTCTTGTTTTGATTTTCATGCTAGTTTGTGCTTGTTAGGGTTTTCATATCTTGTTGTTTCAATTTTATATTTGATTTTCCCTAACCACAGTTGAAGATCTCATCAAATATGTTCCAGCTACACTAGAAATGAGTGTTGAAATTGAGCAGGACATGCTTTCTAACTTTGAGAAAATGTCTTGTAAAATTATAAATCACGAGGGAGAGTTTCTTGTAGCTAGTGATTTTGTTACTGAGATAAACACAAATCTTCATCAAGAGCTAGATTCAAATCAATTCACTATGGATTCAATACATAAATTGGTTAATCACCGAATGATCCTTGATAAAATGAAAACTATTCTCGAAGAACATAGAGAAGCAAGAATGAGATATTATGATGTGATCCTAAAGACTGTTGCAGTTGCCAAGACCACACTAGGCCCCAATCTTTGTGAGCTGTAGGGAATTATCAGCAGATTTCAATCTTTCAAGGCTAGGAATGAGATGGAGTAAAAAGAGTTTATGTTATTTTATGTATTTTTCTTTCGAAAAATTATATCTAAAATCAAGTTTTGCAATTGCAAGTGTTCCTTTCTCTTGCATTTTTGAAAAATGTAATTACATGTAAAACTTTGCAAGTCAAATCACAATTTGGTTTGTAATGTTGAATAAGTCATTTTCAATTAGTTGGTGGTTGAGATAGATTCTCAAGTTAGTTGGGATCCTCCCACCTTTTTCTCAAGGCTTCTCCCCTATAAATACTTGAGGGGGTCTATTGTAATATCTATCTTTTTGGCAATAGAGAAAACTCTGCAGAAATTTACAACAAAGAGACTTTGTGCTTTGTGTGTGTAAACTTGATTTCCAAGTGATATAAGGAAGGCATACAATTTTTCAGACTTCGTGTTGAGTCTTGTTGCATTTCACTACTATGTTCTTATATCATAGTAGTGTAATTTTTTGAGTTCCTCTTGTGAAGTTGTGGATTTATTGTGAAAAGACTTTGGTCTGATTTCTTGAGACTTTGTGCTACAAGTTTGAAGGATCAAATTAAATTGATTTACAGTTAGGAGTTGTGACTTGCAGGCGCATTATATTTACAGACTTTGTGCTATTATATGTTGCATCATAATATCATTCTGAAAAGGTAGATAGGATTTTTAAATTCTCAAGACTTAGTGCTTGGAGATTGTTTTCCCATCCCGAAGGAGCAACAAAGGACTTTGTGCCTTTATGAAAACTTTTCTTCTTTATTTACTTCATCAATCATATATTCTTTCAGTTGTGATTCTTTTCTGAAATACGAGAAAAGGATAAGTGTCTTTTATGAAAAAAGAGAACAAGACAAAGTTTCACCTAGATTTAGAATAGATTTATAGTTAGAGTTAATTTCTGAATACTTAAAATAGAAAGCAAAGGGGGAGCCTTCCCTTAATTAGGAGAGTTGTATCTCACGTACTATAGCTGAAACCATAATTTTGTATGCTTTCTCAGGTATACAAAATTTCCAACCAACAAGTTCTAATAGAAAATGGTGCTTGGTTTTAAAAACAATTATTTGGATTTCATCAAATAGAAACAAAATCTTTACTATTTCTAATCCTCCCCATGGTTTTTCTATGTAGAATTTCATACTTAAATGTAGATCAATTATCACTTTAAATCTATCTTGGTTGATAAATAATGGAAAGAAAGATCAATTCTGGTTGGACTCACGGAATGGGTATGAAATTCTCCATAGAAGAGGTGACTTGAAGGAAGAAAATACATGCCTTATTTCTTTATGAGGTAATAAAGTGAAAGAATACTGGAAGGTTTATTTTCCACAATACAATATTGAGGTTGGTTGGAAAGACTTTTCTCATTGTGATTTATAGGAAAAGAAAAAATGTATTCTAAGGAACATCCTAAAAGAAAGAAGAATATTTTTACCGATAAAGACGATTAATTAACTTGGTTAGGTACTTTCTCCATGATTTATTTAGTAAAATTTGGATACCTTTATTCAACTTAAGAAGTTAATAAATCTCCTTGGTTAATGAAGATGTGTTGGCATAAGGAATGTCTTTTCAAAGTATGCTTCTTTTCATGGTTTGTTGTCCAAAATAAAGTTTAAGAAAAAGCTTCAAAAATTTGGTATTAATGTAGATGTGACATACTCTTTTTGTTATAAGGAAGTAGAAAATGTAGCTCACTTGTTCCTTTTTTGTGATTTTTCTTCTAAAATTTGGTATTGGATTTGGGAAAGATTAAAGTGGTCCTATGAGCTTTCCCTAACACAGTGTAGATTTTCTTTGAGCCATGACCTATCTTATTGAAAAATTATTCCTTTGGGTGTATTTTGCATGTTATTCCTTCTCTTGTCTTATGGTATATTTGAAAGGAGAGTAATTATACGATCATCAACAAAGATTTAAACCCCTTTAAGTATATGATTCACAAACTTATTTCCATTTATGAAACTATGATGAACAAGGTTACCAAGATTTTAAAAAATAACATTATATTTTCATCTTTGGAATCTCAAATTATGAATAATTGCTCATTCCTCAGACCCCCTCCATCCCATCGTGCAATTGTTACTTCCAGGAAATATTATGTAAGGAAAGATGCAATGTGGATTCTTCCTCCAAGCCTTTTCATGAAACTAAACTTCGATGAAGGGTCTAGGGGTAACCTAGGTCCTTCCAATGCTAGTCACATTCTTCATAATTCTGATGGTAAGATCATGTTTGCCGCCTCTAACAATCTCAAAGAAACTAATAATGAGACATAAATCTTGACCCTCAAATTAGGTCTGCATATTGTTTTAAAAAGAATATTCAAAATATCATTATTGAGGGTGATTCTATGCTGGTTATAAATGATTTAAAAAAGAAATGCTTTCACTCCTAGAAGCTCTCATATTTAGTGAATGAAGCTTGGGGCATTTTGGAAAAAATTGTGTCCTTCGTATGCTTCCACTGCTTTAGGGAAGCCAATAAACTTGCAGATGGATTAGCAAATTAGGCTATCGATAATATTTCCTTCTTCCATTGACTTATTACGAAATTGGGATATGGATCCATTGTTAGGAATTGAGCTTCAAGACCGTGGGCTTTAATCTCCGGGCTAATTGGAGTGGATTGACTCTTGTTTTTTCTATTTTATTTGGCGATTCCTTTTGTTGACATGACAGTCTCGGTGATTTGATGATTTGGACCTGCTTCTCATTGGATTTCTATGAGGAATTGTCTTGGTAGTGTTTCATGATGGAGGCTATCTTTTTAGTGTGCGTCTCCTATGGAGCTGATATGACACGGGTTATTCCGCCTCTTAGTTCTCTCCTCCATATGTCTGTTGTGTTAATTTCTTTTAGAAGCCATCATTCCTCTATGTGACACCTTGCATTCCCATGCACACCTCTCATGTTGATTATTATCCTGGTTGTGCTAAAGATTGTTAATCTAGTGTTGCAGATCACATTGATCTCAACTTTTTTCTCTATTGTTGATTTTATGAATTTTGTAGGATGAGGGTATGACATTTTACATTTGTTCTCACCATTCTCTTTGCTTGTGTGATCTTGGTCCATTTTTTCTTGTCCCATCTAATTTTTAGTGCCATTCTCTTTGCTATCTGACTTTATTTTTTGCTTGTGTTGGTGTGCAGCTGACTGCTTACACAATTTCTAGCTTCACTTCCTTTATTTATGGGCCTTTGGTTCCTTACGTCTGGTGAATCTGTTCGATTTTTTCCATTAATGGTGGCTCTTTGGAGGATTTCCCTACCCATTTTCTTATGGGAGAGGAGCGACTCTTTTGCTTACAATAGTGAAAGGCTATGACAGGTATTTGTTATCCCCTGTGTGAATGTGGAAATGGATATCCTCGCTTTCATTAGAAGGTATTGGCTGGAGAAGAACTTGAATGCTCTGGTTTCTGAGGTTATTGGTCTCTTTCTTTCAAATGCTATGGACATTCTTATGGACCATGAAATGGTAAGGACACTTGCAAATACATCCATTCAACCCTTTACCTTTCCATGCTAGCTTTGGATTCGGCTTTGGAGAATTATTTCCTAGATGCTGGTTCCTTTCCTATTGGTGATTTCATTGTTAAGGATGATTTTTTTCGAATGCCTTTGTTGCTACATTACTCTTTCTTCTAAAAGCGAGTGTTATCTGTGATGCTCAATCTGAAACCTTACTGTGTATTGATCATCTTAGAGTTGGTTTGGTTGATAGCCTCATTCTGAATGCTGAAACTTTTTTAGTGCCCTTCGAGGAGGGTTTGCATACTCCACTTGTTGTGCCTCCTCAGCTATTTTGGTTAATTACGCCATGCCTCACCTCTTCGGGCCCCTTTATTGTATGCCTGATTATAAATTTCCAATATGGGGTTGTTTTTGTAAGATGATTTGATAATATTTGGAATATTTGTAACTTTCTCAATCGCGACCTGGTCCCTCCTGAGTTTTGGCGTTTTTTTGTGTCATTTTGATCATCCTCCTTGATATAATCTTTAATTATGAATATACATAGGGAATCTAAAATCCAAATAAAGCATAAAGTCAAAATAAATCTAAAAAATAGAGGCTTCCAAATATTAAGAGGAAAGAAAGAAATCAATATGGATCCCAAAGAAAAGTGAATTGGTGAATCCAATCAAATTAAAAATGTCGAAAGAAAGAAATAAATCTAAAGTCGCACATTACATATAATAAGTGTGCACCACTTTCATAATTAGTATGCTTCATAATAAAAAAAAATTGTTGATCCTAATCTTGAGCCTAACCCTAAATCCAAATCTATATCTATTGAATCCAATTTAGCCTTCCAATACCAACACCCCTCATCGCAATCCAAAAACCTAAGTCTCAAACATGTTACCCAAATCCACACATCCTCATCCAAAATCCAACAACCTAAAACAACAAATTTTCTATATCCTTGTAGCCATACTTTGCCACTAGCACTATAATGATACTCTATTGATATGTTTACATTTAGATAAGGTCAAACCAGCTATCAAATAGAATCATCAAACTTACAAATTTTATACTATTATAGAGATCCTAACAAAGCAATTCCACTTGAGGTGGGGCAGCATTTCCACATCATGATAGAAGCATCCATATTAAATACAATAAGCAAGCACACACTTTGACACTTGAAATTGTAGACATCCAATTTTTATTTATTTTTAATAAATAAACAATAAAGAGAAAATAATTTGTCTAATGGTGAAAACCACCTAGTGGCACATTGAGAAAGTACCATGATGAAATCTCATTCATGGGTGTCATGCATAAAATCAATCATCTATGCATATTTTTATGATTGGAGAAATTTGTCTCATTCATCCCATCATGATTATCCCTCCTATCATGTCATTTGAGCATACCCATCCACCATATACATTTAATTATATACATCATTCATCTTTATTTCCCACCTTGAACTTGACAAGGATTGTGGGCACAAAATTAAAGCATACTTTGGTGAAATCTTGATGTGTCCATCCTTTTGCAACACACCATCTAAATGTCATACCATTTCCAACATAAAACTACCCAATCCCATATCTTTGGATAAAATATGTTATCCCATTATGACATAGTCCTTGGAGATCTCTCCTTAAATCTCCCAACTCCCAATCTCTTAACCATTTTATCCCATCCATCTTTAGCCCTATCTCCAAGCTTGATTTTTTCCTTTCCATTGGCTCCACCATTGGGATGAAAAAAAAGCACACACGTATCCCAACATTAGCCAAAGGTAAAGAAATGATACCCAATATATGCTATCCATGTGTAACCACTTCAAATTCAAGCACACCTCACTCAACATCTCATTCCCATATAGAAACATCCATATATAATTTATTTCTTATATTATTGAAAGATATATGTTTCATCCTTAATCAATCCAATCAGATCATTGGGATATATTGTTCCTAATACTTTTGTTGTTCTCACCATTTAATTATAACACTATCCTTACATTATTTTCATCATCAATAATACTATCATCATCATTATCCACTCAATCTATAACTTATAACTTAACCAAGGAAAAAATATAATCCTATCCCATCCTTTTATCCTTGTTCCTAAACCACCCTAAACCATCCCCTCCTCCACTACTTCCTCCCATCTACCATGCCTTATCTTCAATATTGCATAGGTTACCAAAATATATGTTTTATGGATGTCTTTTTGCTTGAGTGTTTGTGTTTTTTTGTATATATAGTCATAGTGCTCCATATGTCACACTATCATGATCACTCTTATCCTTCATATTATAATGTTCCTTGATAAAATTACTTTTGGATCATTATGATATTTTTAACTTGTATGTTTTTGTGTCATTCCATATACATACATGGTGCACTATCATCATTATAAATTATATCATTGTGCATAATGCTAGTGCTACAAAAAATAATAAGTTGCTCTTTGCACATGATGTTATTCTAACAAAATTAATTCTTGATCCATTTTCTAACTTTACCATTCATTTTTTCCTTCTACTCCATCTTTTATCCTCTTTCCATTCATCCATCATCTATTCACAAATCATGTGTCATCATAACTGCACTAAATCCTTGTGAGACATCATCATCAATCATCTACACACATAAAATTTAGAATAATCTAATCCAATTATTTGAGTGACATCAAACAACATGTTCAATCCTCATCTATCATCCATTATATATCAATTATGTACATGCATAACCCCAATATTATTTCTCTCAAGTAATATTTCATCCCTAATGATAGATCTTCTCATCTTCCTTACCTTTTCAAGCAACCTCCAAGCCTCATTTAACTTGAAGGTGGCATCTCTATCATCATCCCTATTATTTTAAGTGAGTAGGACAATATTCTACTAAAGCCTCATCATCTCTACTTTTTAGTCTTTTTTGACATAACACCACTTAATCACACCACTGTATTTTAAAGAAGGGAAAAATGTAGACACCTAGATTTATCCTAAAACTAACCTTATTCAAAATTTACTAAATAATCAAACCCACCTAATATATCTCCCATCTAATTAGTCATTTTCCCTCCCACAATCAAATAATCTTAAATTATTTAAAATTATCCTATTTTCTACCTCACAACTAAAATAATTAGTTTTATTATTTAACTAAGACTATTTTTCTCCCACCATTTCTAAGAATAAAGAATCCACTAAATATATTTGTCTCCACATTCTTATGATTGAAAAAAATTAATATTTTAGTATACAAATCTTAGCCTTTTATTTCAAACAAATTCAATCATGACCCTTCATTTTCTCCCCAATCCTAGGAAATTCCTCTCATTTACTCTCCATCATTGATCTTATAATTTGATCTCTACCATCCATCTTACCTCTCAAAAATCCATAAATAAGAGATAGATGCTCATTTTTTTCTCATCCACTTTTATGCTAACTATATGCTATGAAAATAGACCTAACTTTGTGCAAAGAACATCTAGATCCCAATCATTGGAGCAAATCGCACTCAATAATGGAGTTTTAGGGTAACACGTTTTTTTGTTTGTTTAAACTTCATTGTATGCTCTATCCGAGGTTTGTGATATTTTAGAATAGGAAGCTATTAATTTTCATTTTTCAATCAACCCTTACAATTAGCTTTCTAAATAGTGTAATATATATTTAATTTTTTTAATATATATTTTTTATTCATTTTATAAGAAAGACAAGTCTATTGGTAACATTTAATAATTGATAGTAAATAAAAATTCAATAAAAAATTACCAAATAATCCATACACTAGATAATGGAATTAAGGATTTAATTTTAAAAAATATTGTAAATATTTTATTTGTAATACAAGGTATGATAATATAAAAAATTACTCACTATAAATCTTAAAAATATATAAAAATAAAATTTAACCAAAAAAGATAAAAGTAATTTTATTTTTTCTTAGAAAAATTATAAATTGAATGTATAGATAAAATGATATGTCACTAGTTTACATTATCAATAACTTATGCACTTGAATGTAGAACTCAACTAGATCATTTATAACCAACTCATGGAAAGTATTAACTTGATTCATGAGACTTCATTGTTTTTTTATTAGATAAGATAGGAAAAGGTCCTAGTCCATTATACTATAAAAGAGTTCAAAACTATATATATAAAAAAATATTTGACATGTGAGAATTATAGAAAAAAGTATTGATTTTGTAAACTAGACTAGATTAGGAAATAGGGAAGGAAACAAACAAAAATAGACCAAAAATTAGCTAAAGAGAAAAACCATGAACAACAATAGGACAACATTAAAACATAGAATATCACATGTTGTATCTAGTAACTAGGGTCTCCCAATCCTTAAAGAGAACCTTTAGTTTCTCTTCCCACTGAGCAACACCCATATCCTTCTATAGATTTGTCCCTATCATTTTTTTCTTGGCTTGGTTCTCATCCACTTGAACTTGTTTTCACTTTTTCAATTTTAATTGAATAATAACAATCCCAAAATATCTTTCCTCATCATATCATCATTCACATTAACCAAAAACTTTATGGACTCTTCAATTTTAATGAACCAGTTATGAATTTTTTTATATTCTCATTCACGTTGTCCCATTTATCATTGTAACTATCAGAGAGTTGTATGTTCCTCCTGGTATGTTCCACTCTAGTCATTCTAAGAAGAATATCACCTATTTTTTAGATAAAAAAACAAAATTATCCTTAAAGTTAGTGTCCTTACAAGAATCCTCCCTCATAACCTCTTCATGAGAACCAAAAACCTCATTCTCCTAATTTTAGTCCTTAACTTCCTTCTATTTATCCTCAATATCTTTAATATAATTAATAGGATAAAGAGAGTCTAATTGATCAAACTCTTCAAAGAGTTTCATAAAGACCCCATCATCTTGAAAAGGATCCCAAGAACTCATAGAGTTGTATGAGCGTAAAGAGTTATAATTAATTTATTTTAAAATGATATCCCATTCTTTTTGCCTCTTTACTAGCATAGAACTTCCCATAAGTAGTGATATTATAATTCTTAGCTAGCCTAGTTGACCTTATTCACCTCCATAAAGTGTAGCTTAAAATTTATTTAATTCTTGGTATAGAAAATATATTTTACATTTGCCAATTGCTAATGAGCATATAGTATTCCTAATAAATCCATAATATAGTCAGTTTGATTATAAATAATTTGATGATCATTAGTGAGGAGATCATATGATATTTTTGTGAACATATAAATATGAATAATTTTTTATGTTTCTTTCAAGGAAAAACAATCTTGATCCATTAAATTTAAGAAATGGATGAGATATCCTTTCTAGGCTTTCTCTCGAGATGGTTAATTAGGGTGATAGCCACCCATAATAAGTAGGTGATTTTACACCCAATAAATTTATATTTTTAGAAAAAATCTAGACATCCTTAGATAGTTGCAAAAAAACAAAATAAAAATCATATTCTTAGATTTCTTTACCTATGTGTACACACCTTTACAATTTGAAGTAAAACCTTTAATATATCTCTCTTGTCTATAATATATAGGATATGGTTACTTTTTTATTATAACAATATTCAAATAACTAATATCAAATACTATCAATCCCCTAGTCATGCATACTCATCCAAGGGTTTTATTGATTATTTCATATCCAAGGAAGTAATCTAAAATTGGACCTTTTACATATGATTATCCTTTATGTGTGATAATGTAAATTGAATATCATCCCTTAACTTTGTAATATAATCATCAACAAGAAGTAATAAGTTCCTTTATCTCCTACTTTACCTCCAAAAACTATTGTGTATACAAGTTGAAACTCAAAAATTTATGCTCTTTATGATGCTAATGCGAGCATATAAGTTATACCAAAGGATACTTTGTACCATGTAGCATATGTAAGGATAAATGTAGCTAAAAACTATGAGTATTTTCCAAATATTGTTAGAGAACTTTATCAACATTTGAATAGAGATACAAGTACCAATACCTCAACTTTGTATGTCTATTACTTGAAATAAGAATGAATATTCAATATCATAAATGAGAAATTAGTGTTCCAATACTTATATGTCAAACCCTCTAGTTTGTAAAATTATTGAGAAGTCATAATGTCAATATATATGTCTCCATGAGGCTTTAATGGTGAATAATTCCAACTTTATCTTGACATAAGATTGGAAATTAATCCAATGCTTGAGGATTCTATTATGAAAAATATCATAATTTGTCAAATTAGTATCTAATATATGAAACACTTTCATGTAATCTAGAATAGTTAGGTCAAATATTTGAATCATTTTCTTCCACTTGGTGCATCATAGTGCTTCACAAGATAGACTTTCTTATAGAGATTTGATAACAAATCAATTCAATTTATCACAGTTTTTTTGTTATTTTATTAAATTTGATAATTTATGATCCAATAACATAAGATTCTCAACACACCATTCATTTAAACTAAGATCAAATAGAATATTTAAATATAAATAATAAATAGAATTTTGACAGAGAGAACCCTAACATATAAAAATAAATGGACTATTTATTTTCTATTAAATATTTTCATGCAAAATGAGTGCATATAGTCATAGCTACATATGCACAAGGCAATGGCAATGGTTGAATCCCTATAACCCATTGTAGGGATATTGCCCCAAGGGGTTAGTAAGCTACCTGAATAAGTGAGTGGGATCCATGATATCAAGAAAACCAAACTCTTAGAAGAATCCATTTTCTGCTCTCCTAAAGGATTTGTGTCATGTTGTATTAATGGATTCAATCACCCATAATCTTACCAAGACACCTTTTGTAGCCCATTGCACATACTTTTAATTGATAGGAATATGAATAGTTTCTACACTAATGAAAAAAAAAAAAAATCCATCTCATAATAAGGATGTAAATAGCTGTCATATCCTCATCAATGTGATAATTATAAACTTCACCTTATTTCCTAGAGTGCAAGAATTGCCATTTCCTGGAGTGCAAGATACAGAACGAGGGCATTTCATTTCGCCACATAGGCATTTTGATTTTGATTTTCAGACATTATTCGTAAAACCATTAATAGAGTCTACATAATAAATAAACATCCATGTTAGTTTTGGTTTTTGTGTTATTCTCTCACCTACAACTGTGCCTACATAAATTTTTCATTGTATGCATAATTTGTGCTACTTCACATTCATTCATTTTGAGGCAATCTATGTTATTAAGGTATGTGTCATCCACCTTTCTCTTATTATTTCTAGTAAACTCACCTTATATTCTTGCTAGATATTAGTTCATTATAACTAGTTATTTTGGTAAACATTAAGTTTTTATTATGTTGTATCTTACTGTTATTCTATACATGATGGATTTATTAGCCTTTTATGATTCTTCAATCTTACTTTACTCTCACTTGTAAATTACTTAAATTCTAGTTATTTTGTAGTGGTCCTTCTCCCATACATGTCACAAATCAAGGATGTCAATGTTGTTGCACAAGTACTTCATATATATAGTTAAAATAACATAATTGCTTTTTGGTTTTGTGATAGATTTATTACTATTTATTGAAACATATAGGCTTTCAACAGTTTTTTCTTACTAATTTTCACAAATCTCAAAAGCATTGATGTTAACTTAACCTAAAACATGATGATATAGGTAAATTAAGAAAGTAAGTAAATAAGTTGAATTTAATTTAGTAAATGACTAGCATGTAACCTAATTGGCTTTGATACCATGCTAACAATTAGAATATTAATCATGTTATAAACAAAATATAAAATAAAATAAAATAATATAAGCACACATTTAACACATTGCACAAGATATACATGGGGAAGACCTTTTTAGATAAAATAAAAACCATAAAGCATCATTTTATTAAAACACTTACAAAAATGGTCTATTCTAACATAGAACGAACCTAGAGAATGACTCTTTACTTCAACAATGTATGTGGTCATTAATACTTCATGTGCATAGGGATAGAATTCACTACCAATCTCCAAATTCACATACTCTCAAATGAGAGAGAACCTCCTTAAATAAAAGAGAAAGGGTGACAAAATACTTAAAGGGGTATTAGTCACACATATTCAATAACCACCATTCCTAAATATTTAATAATCTAATAGTTATTAGACTATAATGATTTCAAATGGGATATGGTTAATAAACATATAATATAGAAGGTTTTATAACCTTATATTAGAAAAATATATAAATTTTATAAGGGTATGACCCCTAATAACGTTATGTTCTAACAATAATGAACTCCTGTCATTGATTTTGATATACATTTCTCATTAGTGTGTTATTCTAAAGTGAGAAAAATGTGGGAGACTCATGACACTTAAGGGCTCACTCACCATCATGACCTTAAATTCAATCCATGAAGAATAAAATAAGGAAAATAACTTGGTGAAAAACCCATTATATTATTATAAAGTGAACCATAAATACTTTTAGAAAGCAAGTTCAATGTAAGTGTCTCCTTATGGGTTGTAAATTAAAAGGATCAACTATATAAATAAAATAAAACATAAGTATAAGTGTTCCTATATTAGTGTAATATGAGACTCGTGTACAATTTTGTAAAGATGGTTCAAAATGTTGCTCCTCAAGAGATTGATTCTTAAAAATTCAATTTCACTACTACAGAATAATACACATATATTCTATTGTTCTAAAGATACCCAAGATTTCCAAATAGAGCATGTGTTAGCATGATTAAAGTAACACTTATTATAAGGGTTAATCCCCTATGGATGAACCCTAACACTAAGGAAGCCAAAAAAATTATTGTACTGAACATATCTAAATCAAGAGAAAGAGATAGATGTATGTAGCTTTGGAGAGCCAATTCATGGTGCTATCTCCTCAAGGGCACAATTATTGAAGGCTAGGTTGTGAAGGATAGATAACACTTTTTTTGGGGATTGTTGTATTGTATAATTGTAAATCAAAATAAAAACAACTATAGATGACGTTTAAATTGAATTAAGAATAATGACAAATTCTAAAATTTGGCTCTTATAATTAAAGCACATCTTCCAACCATAAATCACAAAGAACACAAATTTCTCATATGAAATATTTCATATATGTTCCCTAAGAAGAGATGCATGGTCTTTAAAAATACATAAAACCCAACTCTATAAACCCTTGAAAATCAAAACACAAATTTTTAAAACCCTTGAAAATTAAAATCCAAACCTATAAAACCCTTTGCAATTGAAACCCAAATATTTATAAGTAGAAAATACTTCAGAATCCTTCAAAATCACCAAAAATTATTAACATAAAAATCGTTGAGACATTACAAATTTAAATGGGAAAAATATATTAATCGAAAATTCCATAGAGAGGAATGGGTCATTGCCCTAGGATTAAGGTAAAAAAGGACCTTACCCTCTCCATTACGAAGATAAATGGAGTTTCAAACCATGTGTTCATTTGTGGTGTCAAAAGATACATTTACAAATTCTCCATTGGATTGTAGTGATTGTAGTGTTGAAAATTGTCACCCTTGACTATTTCACACTAGGTTTCTCCCCCCCCTTATGTGCTTGTACCTATTATGCATTAGTGGCCTATTTTTATAAACATCAAAAAATAAAACACAAGAATTCAAACTATGCATTTAATATTTTTCCCCTGACACCTTTGATCCCGAAAAAGGAGGGATTTAGCCTTGCACACTTGACCTCTTAAGTTGGCCCAAAATTTAAATATGCCCGTGTCGATAATTTTTTGTTTTAATCTCAAATTTCAAATGTTAGCTATTGGTATTTGATATTTAGGAAATTAGAATAACTGTATATAAATACAAAGTATTTTCACCATTTTAGTCCTAGCAATTTGGAGAAGCATAAAAAAGGAATTCAATTGAGCAAATCAAGTGTCCTAAAATCATTCAAGAGCAGTCAAGAGAAAAATTATCAAGATTATTGCACATCATTTCAGCATTCAAGTATCATTTCATGTATTATGCAAGTTTATCATATATTTTGGATGCATTTTATTTATGTGTAATAAGACTTGCAGGTCATTAAATAAAATCAAGAAACAATTGATCCTTGAAGGTGATGAGTGTGACTTCAGTCCATCAAGGAGATCAGATCTAAGTGGTGAATTGCAACAAGGTTGTCAATTCATTACTTATTTGTCAATTAGCCTCTATCCATCTAAGGATACACTCTCTTTTATCATAATTTTCCATTGTGGAGGTAGAAATACCAACATGGGGTTTGATTGGGCTAAGCCCTTGTATGGCACAATCCTCCCTCTCCTCTTATGTGTGCAGGTTGCAAATCTGAAGTGAGTTGGAGGAAGATTCGATGCTATTTATTCATTCATGCATAAAAACCATAGATAAGTGACAAGACACAAAATCTGCATTTTCTCGTCAAGAAATGAAGTTCCGACAACAAGGCCTAGAAGATAGAAGCTATAGACTATTACCCTGAACCCTACATTTCCAATTTTTTAGAATAAAGGACAACCTAGGGCACCGATAAGTACCTTGAGGCCTACATTTGTATTTTTTGGAAAAAAAGGAGCATAGTCTAGGGCACAAGGCACCCTAGACCAACTAGAAATACACCAAATTTAAATCCCGAGTTCTTTTGTTTATGTCTTCTTCTTTTTTTGATCTAAATTTTATTTGTTTGCATCCAGTTTGTCATAAGTCATAATAGAACATTGCATTTACATAATTTTCATAATTAGGTAATTGCATTTAGAAATTACTCATTCAAATTCACATTACACACCCCACATTCACATCCCACATACACACACCGTTGGATTAAAGCTCTGATCTATCATTGTGGCTCTCCTTGAGGGGTTTGTAGGCAAGTGATTCTTGAGGTCATCTTTAATCCAACCCAAGTCACCAAATATTTAGGAAGAGGCTCTCAAATCCTTTTCCTGAAACAACAACAACAAAGAATGTGGTAAAAGGAGATGAGGCCTATAAAACATGAAAGGGACTAAGAATAAAATAAATAATGGACACACTTTGATTTACAACAAAATTAATGTCTTACCTCATGTTAGACACACAACCTTTCATGAAACTAGACATGTTGCCTCTCCTCCTACTAGACATGATGCCTTCAAACCTACTATGGTGGAATGAGCATGGATTGGGTGAAGGATGAAGCAACCTGGGGCAACAGTGGAGGATACAAGGATTGGGTAGGTTTGAGTTTGAACAAGTTTTAGGGATCAAATATTATGGTTTCATTGAATGATCATTAGTAAATAGAAATTTAGTTTTATAGTTTATATACTTTAATTTATTCGAGAATAGATAAATATGTTAGAGTAATTCGAGAATAAAAGGAGTTTATATTTATTTAATTATTAATATTAATTTGTCTAATTTAGTATACTTGTGTGTTCATATTTGAGTGATTAAGTGAACTTTTTTTTTGACAATATGTTCAACTATTGGTGCAAGTGCATTCTAGGACTAGGTGTGGTAATTGACTATGATGGGTAGGGGTTAGAAAAGTGATGTTTTTGATACCTTTTATAACTACGCATAATAAATGCATCAAAATTGATGATGAAAACTTGAAACCTTAGGTTTAAGCAATCAATTAGTCAAGGAAGATACTATGAATTTTGTAGAGTTGTTCATCATTGATAAGTTAGAATTTATGAAGCATGAAATTAGGATGTACGACTACTAGATTCTCTCCCCAACATTATGTCAATTAAATCCCAAAATTTTGATTTCTATCAACCTAAAAATATATATATTTAATATCTTGTGAATTCAATTTGAAAGCAAAGAGATTAAATGTGATGTGATGTGGATTTGTTGAGAGAGTTTAATACTTGTTTTCTTCTTGAAAGAGATAGGCACTATTGAAGATATGATCCAAAAATCCCTAGGAACTACAATAACCTATTAGGGGAAAGGCCTCAGTTATCACCCATGTTCCAATAACCATTTATTATTACATACTAATTAAAAGCCTGTACTAAAAATTTCAAATGTACCAATAGTTGTCCACTTTATACCCAATAGTTACAAAAAATGTACTTAATCAGAGGAGTTGTGCAACTTTATTGGTAACAATAGTGCATAATTATTGGGGCATTTGTGCATATGTATTAGATCAATTGTGCAAATTTTGTGGTGGTCAAAGCAAATGGTTTGGCACTAGAGAATATGTATTGAACATCAACTTGAAATGATCACTTTTTGACCTTTATTTACACAACGAATCCTCCTGTATTTGTCGTAACTACCTAGAAACCTAAACAATAGCTATAAACTCTTAGATTGCATATAAAGAAACCCCCAAAAAATAGTTGAATCTAATAGACTATTTAGAAGTTTAGAGTGTGTGAAGTTAGTTATAACATATAGTGGTAACCTTCCCCTACTAATAAGACTTGTGGTTAAGAAGATGTTAATATAGAAAGATAAATAATTTCGTGGAAATTCACAAGACGAAGACAAAGTCGAAAAGTAATGTCGTGTCGAGTGGGAGTAGAATTTTCAACATCGAGCATTGACTCGAATTACTGAAGTCGTGCTAGTACAGAGCAATGTCGTGTTGACTGGGAATGCAAGTGAAGATGCTGCCCATAATTTTCATTGCTCCTTCCAACTTCCTTCCGAGGAAAACGTAGTCACTTGCAGGGAAATATATCCATGTGAAATCAAACACAATCATCTCTTACAGGGAAATATATCCATGTTTTATCCTGGAGGAAAAAGTGGTCACTTGCAGGGTGTGGACGCCATGACAATGTTTCGATATTTTTTCCTGCTCTATTTCCTCTTCTTTGAGTTGCCTCTCTGCCACAGCCTCACGCAAACACCAATGTTTGCTGAAGATGACATACGGTGCCTCAATGAGACTAAAGCAGAATTGACTGATCCAAATCAGTCTCTTTTCACGTGGCGGTTTGGGAACAACAGCCAAGGCTTTATCTGCAACTTTGTGGGAATTCAGTGCTGGCATAACGATGACGGCAAACTGCTAACCGTTAAGCTCCCTGGAATGGAGCTTTCCGGACCATTCCCAAGCGGCTTGAAGTACTGTGGGAGTATGACCAACTTGGATCTCTCTAGCAATAGCCTTTCAGGCTCAATCCCAAAGGATCTCTGCAAATGGCTTCCCTTTCTTGTGCAAATTGATCTATCGTCAAACCAGTTTACTGGTTCGATTCCCCACGAGTTCGCTAATTGTTCTTATCTGAATGTCCTTCACTTGAATGACAACCAACTTAGCGGCGTGATACCATGGGAATTGACGCGGCTGGAGCGGCTCAACGACTTCAATTTTGCAAATAATATGCTTACTGGGCCAATACCCGCTAAGTGGGCCTCTAATAGCACCGACCTTTTCTCGGGTAACACTGGACTCTGTTCGAAACCCTTGAACAGGGGATGTTTAGGATTGCCGAATTCGGTGAATCCGGTGGTTGTTGCTGCGTTTGTGCTTTACGGCATTGTGATTGTTACCTGGATCATTCTCGGCATTCGCTGTTGGATTTCAAGACAAGCATCTCGGGGATCGCCACTACCGCCATTTAAACAGTCCCTTGATCATGTAGAAATTCGGAGGTCCAGAAAAGTTTGTTTGTTCGAGAAGCCCATAAAAAAGATGAGAGTGGGTGACCTTGCGGATGCCACCCACAACTTCAGCGAAGACAACATCATATGGAGTGACAGCACAGGGGTGTTTTACAAAGCTGAGCTGCCCGACGGCTCTCTGCTGACGGTAAAGAGGGTGAGGACGTGCGAACAGAGTGAAAAGGAGTTCAAATGGGAGATGAAGACATTGGGGCATCTCAGGCATCGCAATCTGGTCCCGCTTTTGGGTTACTGCATTGCCGACGACCAAGAGCGGCTGCTCGTCTACAAATACATGGCCAGAGGAACTCTTCTCAATTGCTTCCACGGCCTCCACAGAGACCAGAAAGAGTTGGACTGGCCCACCAAACTTAGGATTTGTGTCGGAATTTCAAGAGGACTGGCGTGGCTTCATCACATCTGCAATCCTCATATCATCCACCGCAATATAAGTTCAGGAGTTATTTATATGGATGATGATTATGAGCCCCGCATCAGTGGGTTCGGATTAGCAAGATTCACCAGCGATGAAGGCGAAACTCGCATCAGCATTTCTTCCCAGCAGAATTTGGAGAAAGAATTCCAATACGTTGCGCCGGAACAGTGGAGGAATATTCCGTCTATGGCTACATTGAAAGGGGACGTGTACAGCTTTGGAGTGGTTGTGCTCGAAATCGTAACGGGACTGAAGCCCGGCGATGCAATCATGGAGAAGGAAAGTGGGAAGGAATTAACGTTAATCGAGTGGATACGTGGCAACAGCACGGACGCAGAGCGAGTAGTGGAGAAATATGTGGAAGAGAACTGTATATCGTCAGAAGAAGAGAAATCAGTGGTGGGGGAGTTGATGGAGATGGGTTTTAGGTGTGTGAGGCATAACCCGGAAGAAAGGCTTTCAATGTATGAAGCGTACGAGTCTTTTACTAGAATTGGAGACAATTATGGAGTTTGGGATAATGAGGAGGAAATACCCCTTCAGTGGGCAGCTAAGTTGAAATATAATTGATAGCACGAGAGACGATCGAGGGAAAGCAGTGTTGAAGGGAAGGGGTTAAATCATTGTGCATTGAATGGTGCCCATTCATTTCAAATCTCTGGAATAAACTTATACCATCTTAAACCTCATCTTTTATGTAATGTCTTTTATTTTTCATGAATAAGGTTTATGCTACTTTTTATTCTTAAAGAAGATAATGATGCCCGGAGTGATATAAAGGTACTTTTGATTTTCTGTATCTATAAGTTGTTACTCTTAAAAAGTTAAGTATTATATTGTTAACAAGGAATCAAGTAATTGTTTGAGCTATTTTTATGGATTATCATATACTATTTTTTTAAAGGTAGGTAGAGACAATGTTTATTACGTGACAATTTTATCTTAGTATTTGTTAGTAAATAATCAATTTTAATGAAAAGTCTTTTAATTTTTAGTAGAATATTTTGTGGTTTTATTTTGAAATAAATATATGATAAGCTTGTTCATCTTATTTTTATTTTATGCTTGAAATAAATATCTATGGTGATATTATTTAATTTTTAATTTTTAATTATATTTATCAATTTGTTAAGTTTAATTTAGTTAAAAATAATAGTATTATTATTTTTAAATTTCAAATCATGTAAAATAAATGTGAGTTGAGATTGCACTGGCACTAATAAAATAAATGTGAAAGAGATAGAGAGGCCATGTTTAATTCCACATTTGCAGAAGTAACAAATGGCTAAGAGTTCACTCAAGGAGGTCATATATTGCTAGAAATATATTCTAGATTTTTTTACATTTAGACTAGTTAGAAGTGTCCCAAGATACACACTTGTGTCATAAGAGGCATGATACTGGACACATTGGTGTTTTGTATTTATGTGATAGTGTCCTCTATACTTAATGATGGAATGGAGGGGTGCCAATGGAACATTTAGAATTTTTCCCTAGTTAAGCCCTTAATAACATACAATTCACCTGGAAGTAGTTGAAAAATAGTAGGTGTGTGGCAATATAATGCCCCAAGCCACACACCCAAAACATTAAAGGAAAAAAATTAGATTGACACATTTTGCAATACAAAAGTGCCATTAAGCAAGCCATAGAATACTAACACGTGCTCAAGGTGTCATAACAATAATTGGTGACACACTTGATATACACACTAATTGCATAATGTGGGTTGACATAAATGAAAGACTTAAAATTACCATGGGATAAAACACCATGGTTGGAATTACAAATAAGTCATGAGGGAGAAATAGGAGTCCCCAAACCATTGGAACATCCTCTAATAATCTCTTACCAACCACCCCCAAAATCCCACTAGGACACGACAAATAAAAAATCCCACTAACAAAATTTATCCCTTTCTTTAATTGAGGGTCACACAAAAGCCTTGACCCCTAATAAGATATCGAGATGCCCACAAGTTCTATAGCATATTACACTTCCCCAAAATATGATATTGTATCAAAATTATCCCAAGACTAATACCAACAATTTGGTATCAAAATTCTCTAAAATTCCAATACACAATCGAACTTATCTAAAGTTTGATTCCTTGACACGTTAGTATAAGACTTCTCTAAATTTTGATACCCAACATTATTATTGGACTTCTCCTAAGTTTGATACCCCAATAGTTTGGTATTATACTTCTTACAAGTTCGATGCCCTAACATAGATGAAAAAACTAAAAACCATTAAGGCACAAATTAATAGAAAGCTCAACTTTCACACTCAACAAGTAATAAATTGTCCAATTTACTAGCTATATTATAAAAAAATTCAAGGTAAATATTCAAGAGATTGTGAACACCAACTTAGCCACATGAGAGCCTCTCGAAGGAATGGATCTTAAGAAAAAATACACAAGGCTACACTATTTTCTTAACACAAGGAAATGAACTGCAAAGCCTAAACATGCAAAAATTAAAATTTTATACCATGCTCATTTGACACCAACATTGAGATGGGGTAAAAGTAATAATAGGAAATTTGACCATTATGATAATAAAATGTAGATTCACCCATAAACATCCATAAAAATGATTACAACATATAATAATTTAATTCAAACATTTTCCAATTATTAAGATTTGAGTGCTACAAACATGCCAACACAATTACATTATAGATTTGGCCATTATGACAATACAATATAGACTCACCCATAAACATTCATAAATAAAATTGTAACATATAATAATTTAATCCAAACATACACAATTATTAAGATTTGAGTGCTACAAAGATGCCAACACTCTCACAAGAAGGGGTCTAAAAAGTACCAAAAAAATATGATAAATCATTTCCTTTAAAGGTTTTTATTCTAACCATATATGAAACATATTCAACATCAAAAATTAAAATAATAGTACAACTATGTAGTAAATACAAAGGTCTCGCATACCCTACTTACAAAGAATGCAATCAATATAATTAAATGAGTTCAATATAATTAAAAGATAGAGACTACTTCCCAGCATGGGAGGACCACACACTCTAATACATAAATTCTATAATGATTACTATTACAATTACATAAGAGGACTCAAATATTTTAAAATATACATTTTACATATCATAATGATGTGAAACTAAAGGAAAGGAGTAGAGAACTCCCTCTTGCACACCATCCAAGAACTGTTGAGCACACCTAGATATTGAGAGGGGGGGTGAATCAGTATCTAGAAAAACTTTAACCCTTCATCAATATGCAAAACCAAACTGTTGGTAAGATCAAAAACCATTAACCAAATTTCTAGCACTTATTCAACTCAACAGCAATGAAAGATATGACAATGAAAACACATGCACAATATAACACTAGATTTACATGGAAAATCCAAGAAGGGAAAAACCATAGTGAGATTTAACTCACAATATAGAAGCTCATTTCTTATAAAAATACAATTTTAAGGCTCACTGCTTATGAACTTGCAGACTAAGGTGCACAACCTTAGGGTAAGATAAAAAAGAACTTGTAGTACATTGAGGTGCACAACCTTAGGGAAAGATACATATTACAAGGACTTGATGAGATTCACTATCTCAGAGTATGATACACAAATATTTAGGAATTACAATATTTTTCAACAATACACTCTGTTGACTAAGGTGTTAAAGCTCATTTCCCTTTTCTTTTAACAACTTACTGCTTCAATTCAACTTTCACACATCTACACTCCACACTCACATCTTGCAACTAAAATTTTCTTGCTTTTATATCCTCTACAAGATCTCAAAACATCAATTAGGTCACCCAATTAGAATACAAGAAATGATTTCAACAAGTCAAACACAAAAACATCATTCAGTCCTATCCAAAAGATAGAGAGGACCAAAGAAATTTTTATTACATCTTTCAATGTGATCCCAAAAGAATCACATGCTAGCACACAACAATCCAAGTCAACAACAATAAAACATATAGATGAAATGTGTAGCACAATACCAGGCGACCCAAAAACATGCATACAACTCAATTTACTGAATGTGGTTCTCAACAAGATTTAAGTCAGGACCCAAATGCATCTTAACATAACTTCATATGCTAGCACAAACCCCTAAGCATATGGCACAAGCAAGATAACAATCCATGTCAACCAGATGTCAAAAAATTTCCCAAAAAACCAATTGAACACAATAGAACACCAAAGAAACCAATTACTAAATTGTAGATCACAAAGAGATGTTCCATGAACATCCAACAATACTTCCAAAAACTTCTTTCACACTATTATGCCACAAAGAGGTAAGGTATTCATTACACGAAATGAGCATGAATGCAAAATATTTCTGAAGAGGAAACATGAAAATTCATTCTTTAACAAAAAACATTCATAGTACAACTAGCCTCAAGCTAAGGCTAAGGCTAAGGCTCTTTTTCCATTTCTTTGCTCATAGCTTGCAAAATTTGATTTAAAAAATTTTGTTTTAGCAAAGGTCATCCTTGTGTTCATTCTTGACCCTTATTGCCAACCATTACATACAACTAAGACTCTTAGCTAATAAGATAACCAAGATTTTTCCTCTTTGATTAAAAAGAGTTTCATAGTCAAAAGTGGTTCTATTCATATTCTAGTCAAAACTTTCCCAAGAAAATATTTCTATGTATGAAAACTCCTATTAGACTTAAAAGAATCAATCTTTGCAAGAAACCATGAAAATTACTATTTCAACATGGTGGATTTTAAGAAAAAAATAAAGATTCACATAAGAGAAAGCATGCAACTATATCTACCCATATCTGGTTTTAATTAACCTTTCACAATATTTCTTAACCAAGAAAATAACAGAGGAAGAAAAATAATAGAATCACGCCTGCTTACGAGCTTGGAAAGGTGTATGCAAGCAATATTCTTCTCAATGAGCTATTATTGTTCTACAAAGCTAAGATACAACAATTTTATTTTCCTTCTTTATGCATGATAATAGTAAAATGATGCCCCTTCTAAGCTTACACTCTAATCTCCCTTAGTTCATTGTTATGGTTCTCCCTCAATAAAACATCTCCCTCTATTGTCTTATTCCCACCACTTTGAAATGCATGTAGAAGATGGATCTCTCCCATGGTTGATTTCCCTTTTATACATTATTGTTGCACACTATCCTATCTCTCTTTTGCTTCCTCAAGCACCCTAAAATGAGAAAATGTTGAAAGATGATAATCAAAACTGAATTGTTTTTAGTTAACAAATCCATATACCATGCCAATGATTTTACCCTAACTACCAATTCTACCACTCACAAGGCATAAGAAGTTACTAATGAATCATTTTAAGATCCCCCTCCAGATTCATAACTTCTGAAAATAAAACCATTGAACCAACTATTCAAGATATGATTGGAGAAATAAGTTATCAAAACAATTTACACTCTCCTAAAGGATTTGTGTCATGTTGTATTAATGGATTCAATCACCCATAATCTTACCAAGACACCTTCTGTAGCCCATTGCACATACTTTTAATTGATAGGAATATGAATAGTTTCTACACTAATGAAAAAAAAAAAAATCCATCTCATAATAAGGATGTAAATAGCTGTCATATCCTCATCAATGTGATAATTATAAACTTCACCTTATTTCCTAGAGTGCAAGAATTGCCATTTCCTGGAGTGCAAGATACAGAACGAGGGAATTTCATTTCGCCACATAGGCATTTTGATTTTGATTTTTAGACATTATTCGTAAAACCATTAATAGAGTCTACATAATAAATAAACATCCATGTTAGTTTTGGTTTTTGTGTTATTCTCTCACCTACAACTGTGCCTACATAAATTTTTCATTGTATGCATAATTTGTGCTACTTCACATTCATTCATTTTGAGGCAATCTATGTTATTAAGGTATGTGTCATCCACCTTTCTCTTATTATTTCTAGTAAACTCACCTTATATTCTTGCTAGATATTAGTTCATTATAACTAGTTATTTTGGTAAACATTAAGTTTTTATTATGTTGTATCTTACTGTTATTCTATACATGATGGATTTATTAGCCTTTTATGATTCTTCAATCTTACTTTACTCTCACTTGTAAATTACTTAAATTCTAGTTATTTTGTAGTGGTCCTTCTCCCATACATGTCACAAATCAAGGATGTCAATGTTGTTGCACAAGTACTTCATATATATAGTTAAAATAACATAATTGCTTTTTGGTTTTGTGATAGATTTATTACTATTTATTGAAACATATAGGCTTTCAACAGTTTTTTCTTACTAATTTTCACAAATCTCAAAAGCATTGATGTTAACTTAACCTAAAACATGATGATATAGGTAAATTAAGAAAGTAAGTAAATAAGTTGAATTTAATTTAGTAAATGACTAGCATGTAACCTAATTGGCTTTGATACCATGCTAACAATTAGAATATTAATCATGTTATAAACAAAATATAAAATAAAATAAAATAATATAAGCACACATTTAACACATTGCACAAGATATACATGGGGAAGACCTTTTTAGATAAAATAAAAACCATAAAGCATCATTTTATTAAAACACTTACAAAAATGGTCTATTCTAACATAGAACGAACCTAGAGAATGACTCTTTACTTCAACAATGTATGTGGTCATTAATACTTCATGTGCATAGGGATAGAATTCACTACCAATCTCCAAATTCACATACTCTCAAATGAGAGAGAACCTCCTTAAATAAAAGAGAAAGGGTGACAAAATACTTAAAGGGGTATTAGTCACACATATTCAATAACCACCATTCCTAAATATTTAATAATCTAATAGTTATTAGACTATAATGATTTCAAATGGGATATGGTTAATAAACATATAATATAGAAGGTTTTATAACCTTATATTAGAAAAATATATAAATTTTATAAGGGTATGACCCCTAATAACGTTATGTTCTAACAATAATGAACTCCTGTCATTGATTTTGATATACATTTCTCATTAGTGTGTTATTCTAAAGTGAGAAAAATGTGGGAGACTCATGACACTTAAGGGCTCACTCACCATCATGACCTTAAATTCAATCCATGAAGAATAAAATAAGGAAAATAACTTGGTGAAAAACCCATTATATTATTATAAAGTGAACCATAAATACTTTTAGAAAGCAAGTTCAATGTAAGTGTCTCCTTATGGGTTGTAAATTAAAAGGATCAACTATATAAATAAAATAAAACATAAGTATAAGTGTTCCTATATTAGTGTAATATGAGACTCGTGTACAATTTTGTAAAGATGGTTCAAAATGTTGCTCCTCAAGAGATTGATTCTTAAAAATTCAATTTCACTACTACAGAATAATACACATATATTCTATTGTTCTAAAGATACCCAAGATTTCCAAATAGAGCATGTGTTAGCATGATTAAAGTAACACTTATTATAAGGGTTAATCCCCTATGGATGAACCCTAACACTAAGGAAGCCAAAAAAATTATTGTACTGAACATATCTAAATCAAGAGAAAGAGATAGATGTATGTAGCTTTGGAGAGCCAATTCATGGTGCTATCTCCTCAAGGGCACAATTATTGAAGGCTAGGTTGTGAAGGATAGATAACACTTTTTTTGGGGATTGTTGTATTGTATAATTGTAAATCAAAATAAAAACAACTATAGATGACGTTTAAATTGAATTAAGAATAATGACAAATTCTAAAATTTGGCTCTTATAATTAAAGCACATCTTCCAACCATAAATCACAAAGAACACAAATTTTTCATATGAAATATTTCATATATGTTCCCTAAGAAGAGATGCGTGGTCTTTAAAAATACATAAAACCCAACTCTATAAACCCTTGAAAATCAAAACACAAATTTTTAAAACCCTTGAAAATTAAAATCCAAACCTATAAAACCCTTTGCAATTGAAACCCAAATATTTATAAGTAGAAAATACTTCAGAATCCTTCAAAATCACCAAAAATTATTAACATAAAAATCGTTGAGACATTACAAATTTAAATGGGAAAAATATATTAATCGAAAATTCCATAGAGAGGAATGGGTAATTGCCCTAGGATTAAGGTAAAAAAGGACCTTACCCTCTCCATTACGAAGATAAAGGGAGTTTCAAACCATGTGTTCATTTGTGGTGTCAAAAGATACATTTACAAATTCTCCATTGGATTGTAGTGATTGTAGTGTTGAAAATTGTCACCCTTGACAATTTCACACTAGGTTTCTCCCCCCCTTATGTGCTTGTACCTATTATGCATTAGTGGCCTATTTTTATAAACATCAAAAAATAAAACACGAGAATTCAAACTATGCATTTAATATTTTTCCCCTAACACCTTTGATCTCGAAAAAGGAGGGATTTAGCCTTGCACACTTGACCTCTTAAGTTGGCCCAAAATTTAAATATGCTCGTGTCGATAATTTTTTGTTTTAATCTCAAATTTCAAATGTTAGCTATTGGTATTTGATATTTAGGAAATTAGAATAATTGTATATAAATACAAAGTATTTTCACCATTTTAGTCCTAGCAATTTGGAGAAGCATAAAAAAGGAATTCAATTGAGCAAATCAAGTGTCCTAAAATCATTCAAGAGCAGTCAAGAGAAAAATTATCAAGATTATTGCACATCATTTCAGCATTCAAGTATCATTTCATGTATTATGCAAGTTTATCATATATTTTGGATGCATTTTATTTATGTGTAATAAGACTTGCAGGTCATCAAATAAAATCAAGAAACAATTGATCCTTGAAGGTGATGAGTATGACTTCAGTCCATCAAGGAGATCAGATCTAAGTGGTGAGTTGCAACAAGGTTGTCAATTCATTACTTATTTGTCAATTAGCCTCTATCCATCTAAGGATACACTCTCTTTTATCATAATTTTCCATTGTGGAGGTAGAAATACCAACATGGGGTTTGATTGGGCTAAGCCCTTGTATGGCACAATCCTCCCTCTCCTCTTATGTGTGCAGGTTGCAAATCTGAAGTGAGTTGGAGGAAGATTCGATGCTATTTATTCATTCATGCATAAAAACCATAGATAAGTGACAAGACACAAAATCTGCATTTTCTCGTCAAGAAATGAAGTTCCGACAACAAGGCCTAGAAGATAGAAGCTATAGACTATTACCCTGAACCCTACATTTCCAATTTTTTAGAATAAAGGACAACCTAGGGCACCGATAAGTACCTTGAGGCCAATGTTTATGAATTGGGAAGATAGTTTGTATTCATCTAATATTTTATTTTTGGCCGATGAACTTGTTGATGGAATTCCATGAAGCGGATATATAAGAGCGTTTGTTTCTTCATTTTGGAATGTGTGTTGAGTGTGTGTGAATAATATTGAGCAAAGTGTGAAGAAGTATTTTTGTGCTTGATCGAAACTGTAATAAGGCTTTTGTAGAAGCTAATCTCTCAGTTCAAATCCCTCAGATGGTTTTAATCTGAATGTTTTTGTAAGATAGTGTGTCTTCTTTGAGTAGTGAGCTCTAGGAAGTGTTCCTAAATGCATGTGCATTCCCATTATTCATCTCTATACTTTTAATAGGGTATAATATTGTGGACTAACATCCACCATGGCTTTCTCCCTTAACAAGGTTTCCACGTATAAAATCTTTGTGTTCTTTGTGTCTTTGATGTTGTGATTGTTTATGCTTAATGTTCTTACATCTAATATGAGATTAAGTTGGATAAAGTTTAATAAGTTTGAATAATCTATGACAATTGATTCACCCCCCCATCTCAGTTATCTATCCTTGTTTTTCCAACAATTGGTATCAGAGTAAGTTCCTCTAAAGAAGTTTAATAGCTTGAGGTGATCTGATATGGCATCATACAAGAAGGATAGTCCTAGATTCGATGGAACAAACTACTCTCTATGGAAGGATAGAATGGAGTGTCATTTTAAGTGCATTGGTGAACCCTTCTGGAAGATTACAAAGAACATATATGTTATTCCTCAGAATGGTCCCTCTACTCCTGATGAGATCAAAGAAGTTGAAACTAATATTAGGGCTATAGAAGCATTATTGAGTTCTCTGACATATTTCGAGATACAAATCTGATGGTTTTGAGAATAGCACATGAGATATGGAAGAAGTTGGAAACATTGTATGAAGGAGATGCACAAGTGAAAGTTTCTAAGCTACAAAGTCTGAAAGACGAGTGGGAAAACATGAAAATGGGTGACGATGAAAATGTTATTTCTTTCATGCAAAAAGTGAATGAACTAGTGATGGGTATTAGATGTATTGATGGAATCTTGGATGAAGAAGAGATTGTAGCTAAAGTGCTCAGATCATTGCCTACTTCTTACAAAATGAAAGCTCATGCTATTGAAGAGCTCAGAATAGTAAAAAATGTGACAAGAGATATGTTGATTGGTAAACTTGTTGCCTTTGAGTTGAGTGAATTTGATGAATCTATCCCTAATATAGAATCTGCATTTAAAGCTACTGTATCCGAAAGAAACAAACAGAGATATGATTCAAGAGAAAGTTCTAGAAAGACATTCAAGTATGAAGATGAGATGAAACAGATTGAAGATGAAGAGAGAGAAGTAGAAGAGCTTAAAGCACTGATTGTGAAAAGAGAATCTAGAGGACACGGTAAGTACAAAGGAAAGTTTCCTATTAAATGTTTCTCTTGCAATAAGATATGTCATTTTGCTTCAAGATGTCTTGAAAGAATTCCTAGGTCCAAACCTGACAAGCCTAGATTTCAAAAGAAATGTTATTATGTTGAAGAAGGTGTTATTGATGATGATTCTGATAAAGAAAATGGAAATGAGGATGGATGGGTATTCATTGCTATCAAGCAATATGGTCTGGTGTCCACTGAATCTGCTAGTAATATGAATGTTGAAAAAGCTCTTGCAGTTAGAATTGAATAAAAGGATGAGTGGGTGATTGACAGTGGATGCTCACATCATATGACTGGTGACAAAAGCAAGTTTGTAAGCTTGGAGAAATACGATGGTGGTGTTGTAAGATTTGGAGATAACAATGTTGGTGTGATTTGTGGTAGAGGCACTATTTCTCTTGGTGGTAAACATAATATTGATGATGTCCTTTATGTAGAAGGCTTGAAGCATAATCTATTAAGTGTTGGATAGATGGTTGACAAGGGATACAATCTTTAGTTCAAAGATGGAAAGTGCAGGATACTAGGAAGTTCTAGAAATGTAATTGCTTTAGGTACAAAGACAAGAGGTAACATTTTTCACCTAAGTGTTGCTAGTGAAAGTTGTTTAATTGCTCAAGTTGATGAAATCTGTTTATGGCATAGGAGGTTGTGTCATGTGAATTTTGATAACATTATCAAGCTAAGCTCCACTCAAGAAGTTAGAGATCTTCCTAAGTTAGTGAAGCCTACTAACACCATATGCAAGGAATGCCAGATGGGAAAGCAGACTAGAGTTTCTTTTTGGAGAAAACAACATCATTCCAATGGAGTACTGGAGTTGGTGCATACTGATCTATGTGGTCCCTCTAGAGTTAGAAGTCTACAAGGAGAAACGTACTTTATGTTGCTTATTGATGATTACTCTAGGATGATATGGGTTGCTTTCTTGAGAGAAAAACATGAAGCATTAGAGAAGTTCAAAAGTTTCAAAGCTATGGCCGAGAATGAGACATGTTTGAAGATTAAATGCTTAAGGTTAGACAGGGTAGGTGAATTCACTTACCAAGAGTTCAATTTTTTTTGTGAAGAGAATGGAATCAAAAGACAACTATCTGCTCTCCAGACCCTTTAACAAAATGGAGTTGTAGAGAGAAAGAACAGAACAAGCCTAGATGTTGTTAGAACTATGATGTTGGAAGGTAATGTTCCTCATATCTATTGGAGAGAAGCTATAAGCACTTATGTGTATACTATCAACCGGGTAAATGTCAATGGTAATTATGGTAAGAGTCCTTTTGAGCTGTGGTTTGGTCATAAGCCTACTGTTAGATATTTGAAAATCTTTTTTAATAGATGATATATCAAGAGAGGTGAAGACATAGGAAAGTTTGATGCTAGAAGTGATGAAGGAATGTTTATGGGTTACTCTACTAAAAGCAAGACCTACCAGTGCTATAATAGAAGATTCAGGAAAATGGTTGAAAGTGCAAATGTCAGAGTTGATGAAGACACTACTAGATCATCCAGATACTATGGATATGATTCAGATGACCAACGTGATAGTACTGATAAAGGAAATAATGCTTAGACATAGAATCAAGTTCAAATTGTTCCAGTGAATCAAGTGAATCAAGAAGGAGAGGCTAGTGGAAGTACAAAAGAGAGAACAAAAGAACCAGAAGTTTGAGAGAATCCTAAAGTTCCAAGGTATGTAAAGCTAAATAATTCTGAAGATCAGATTATAGGAGATAAGAATAAAGGTGTGCAGACTAGAAGAAGAATTGCATAAGAGTATTGTCTAATTTCCAAGACAGAGCCTAACAATGTCAATGAAGCATGTAAGGATGAACATTGGATGGAAGAAATGAAGGAAGAACTGATGCAGATAGAGAAAAATGATACATGGATTATTGTTCCTAGACCTCAGAATAAAAATGTGATTGGAACCAAATGGGTCTTTCAGAATATGCTGAATGAACAAGGTGTAGTGGTCAGGAATAAAGTAAGATTGGTATTTAAAGGGTACTCACAGATGGAATGTATTGATTTTGAAGAAACCTTTGCCCTTGTTGCTAGAATTGAAGCTATAAGATTGTTTCTTCCGTATGCTGCTTTTAAGAACTACAAAGTCTATCAAATGGATGTAAAGTCAAAATTTCTGAATGGTGAGCTATAAGAAGAGGTATATGTTGAGCAACTAGATGGATTTCAACTGACTGATAAGGGAAATATGGTTTTTCTATTGAAGAAAGCACTGTATGGACTCAAGCAAGCCCCTAGAGCCTGGTATGCTAGAATGGATAAATACTTGTTGAAGCTTGGATTCAATAAAGGTACTACTGACATCAATCTATATTTTAAGATGGATCATGATAAAGAGTTGATTATTGAAGTCTTTGTTGATGACATCATTTTTGGAGGTGATGATGATTTGTGTATGAATTTTGCTAATGAAATGAAAAGTGAATTTGAAATGTCTATGATTGGAGAGATGAAGTTCTTTCTGGGATTGCAAATCACTCAATTAGATAATGGAATTTTTATATCTCAGTCCAAATATGTGAGAGAGTTGTTGAAAAAGTTTGGCATGGAAGATTCAAATCCTATTGGTATACCCATGGTAACCGGATGCAAGTTAACATAGAATGATGATTCTCCTAAGGAAAATCAGACAAGATACATGCCAATGATTGATGGATTACATTATTTGACTCAGACCATACTTGACATCATGAATTTTGTATGCATGGCTGCTAGATATCAAGCTGATCTGAAGGAATGTCATGTAACTGCTATAAAGAGAATTTTTAGATACTTGAAAGGGACAGTTGACTTTGGCCTTTGGTATCCTAAAGATGATGATCTTACTTTGAGCACCTTTACTGATGTAGATTGGGAAGGTGATGTAGATGATAGGAAAAGTACTAGTGGTGGTGCCTTCTTCTTGGGGAAGAAGTTGGTGTCTTGGTTAAGTAAAAATAAGAATTCCATTTCCTTATCTATTGTCGAGGTGAAATATATTGCTGCTGCAAACAATTGTACTCAAGTAATATGGATGAAACAGATGCTGAGAGATATCAAAATTGAGTATGATGAGCCTACTACTATATTCTGTGACAATTCAAGTGCTATAAACATTTCTAAGAATTTGGTGTTGCATTCAAAGATGAAACATATATCTATCAAATATCACTTTTTGAGAGATAAGGTAAGTGATAAAGAAGTTAGACTAGAGTATGCACCTACCAAGGAACAGATTGTAGACATCTTTACTAAGATATTTCCTAAGGATACTTTTGAGTATCTTAGAGGGAAGTTAGGGGTGATTTCCCCTCCTAATCAGAACTAAGATGCAAGTCTTTGCATGAGTCTGTGTATTTACAAGTCATATCTTGTTTCAGATTAATGTTATGGTGGCTGCTACTTAGGGGGAGTAGTCATATGATTCAAATATGTGGTTTAGAGCTTATGTGTACCTTTTCCATTGATGTCAAAGGGGGAGAAGAATAATGTGAAAAAGTATGAAAAGGGAAGAAGAGCTAGAGAAGAAGTCATGAGAGAAGAATCATAACCTAAGGGGGAGTAAGTGTTGATTGAGAGTTGCTTTGATGGTGTTTTTCACATCATGTGTTGCCATCAATGCCAAAGGGGGAGATTGTTGAATTATGTGGTTGTGTTGGTGATATGTGGTTTTCATTGATGTCAAAACTATTAGCATTGATTCATTTAAGGCTATATATGTTGAGGATATTGAGAAAATTATAATAAATATGTTGGATGTTGTTTGTGAAGCTGTGAAGTTCAGTGTGTTGAAAATTTTAGTATGTTGATATTCAGATGTTGCACATTAAAGGGTTTATTGTTGAGTGTATCTAGTTTATCTATTGGAAGTTTTAGAGGTACACATCAAGATTTGAGCAAGTTGTGAGTTTCTATGTTCCTATAGTTATTATGTTACTGTAGCTAGTGTTTCTAGAAGAGAATGTGATTCTGGTAATTTGAGTTGTTGTGTATGCTCCTGCAATGTTCGTTGATGTTTCTAGATTGTGCTCTATCTTTGTTACATGTCCATGTTGATAGGTGTGCTTGTGATCAAATATTTTTCCTTTGCATGTTTGGGTTTTCATGTTCTTGGCTGACATGGTGGTTAAAGTGTGTTGTAGATCATTGTGGATTAATTTTTGAACATTTGTCATGTTTGAGGATGTTGCTTTTAGGTCTTCATTATGCTTTGATCGACTTCAGTTGGTGCGCATTAAGAATTTTTTATGAATTGGGCGAACAGTTTGTATTCATCTAATATTTTATTTTTGGCCGACAAAGTTGTTGATGCAATTCCATGAAGCAGATATATAAGAATGATTGTTTCTTCATTTTGGAGTGTGTGTTGAGTGTGTGTGAAAAATATTGAGCGAAGTGTGAAGAATTATTTTTGTGCTTAACCAAAACTATAATCAGGCTTTTGCAAAAGCTAATCTCTCAGTTCAAATCCCTTAGATGGTTTTAATCTGAATGTTTCTATAAGACAATGTTTCTTCTTTGAGTAGTGAGCTCTAGATAGTGTGCCTGAATGCATGCATGTACATTTCCATTATACATCTCTATACTTTTAACAGGGTATAATATTGTGGACTAACATCCATCGTGGTTTTCTCCCTTAACAAGGTTTCCACATATACAATATTGGCATTCTTTGTGTCTCTGATGTGGTGATTTTTTATGCTTAATATTCTTACATCTGATTTGATATTAAGTTGGATAAATTTTAATAAGTTTGAATAATCTGTGACAACTGATTCACCCCCCCTCTCAGTTGTCCATCCTTGTTTTTCCAACAAGGAATCCTAAAATGCAACTAAATTTTGCAATGGTATGCCTATTGTTAAAGACTAAATGACAAAACTAAAAGGTGCAATGGTGGACAGTTTGAGAAAATCCTTCTAGTTTTCGTACATAGGCAACTGTGAAAAGGAGGTCAGAGACATATCTTGAATTTTTTATTTCAGATTGTGATAGTGAAAGTTGATTTTCTGAGTGATAGGCGGTTGTGGCATTTAAGCTCATAGTTGTGTTGTAGAGGACATATGCATTGTTTCATATAGAAGTTGTGTTTCAATCTATCAGATGTATTTTTTAGTTTAATAGTTGTTTTGAAACATAGTTGATTGTGTTTCAGAGAGTCTCAATTGCATTTTATAGTGAACAAAGTCTGATTTTTCTATAATTTTGACAAGGTTGTAAATTTGTTACAATCTGATTATGATTTTCTAGATTCAAGAGGTTTTTATTTGTTCATTAATTCAACAAAAAATTTGGAAAACACTTTATTTTTGTATTGGGTTGTTTTGTACAAGCACTTTGAAAACAATTACACAAATCCTATGGTTGGCAAGGACAATATCTATTGGGTTCCCACTTGGATTTCTCCAACCGTGCCTATTCAAAGTGGATAGATTAGGAACTTGGTAGCACTGGCTCCCCTCCGTGACACTCACTACTCGGGTGTACCAAGTTTCAAATTCCCTAAGACCACAAGGATATTAAGAAATTTTCCATCTCTACAATGAACCAAAAAAGTGTGGGACGAATTTAGAGGTCTGACCTCCTCTGCCAACAGATAGAAGGATTTTGGCTTTCTACACAAAGGTTTTTAGTAAGGACATCCAGTTTAGGGGATACTATGATAAAATCCCTCAAGAGGTCTCCCAACCCTTAGAACAAGGGATTTTTACATCATAAAGATACTAGGGAGAGCTATCATGTACCACTTCTCGTTGATTGCAAACTTTCCTTGCAATCACAAATTTATATAGCAGTTCGAAAGAGCTTGGTTTTAGCCCATTACCGGTTGGGTCATTCCCACCTTTCGAAGTGGGGTGGCAGGCCCTCTAATAATGGGTAAACAAAAAAGAATTGAAAACTTTGTTTTGGGTCTCCAAGATCGCACAAAGGCATGAAGAGAGTGCATATATAAAGCTTTCACTTCACACTCACAAGATTGTTCATCTTAATGCCCAAATCCAAAATGTGTGGGTGGCAAAGCAATACTCCCTAAGTTCTTTTAATTCTACATATCATTTTGAGGCGCAAGAGAAGTGCATACACACTAAAAAATCACTACCATACCACAAAACATGCCAAACACTTGTAAATTTTAACCCAACTTATTATGAAACAAACAAGGTTCTTTTTAGCCTAATGCTATGAAAATGCAAGTACATTTTAACCTTGATGAGTATAGATGCAAGTTGTGTTCTTTTTAATCCCAATGAATTTAAATGCAACTCACTTTAACACATGAATGTAAAATGCAAGTTGTAGTTATTATTTGTAAAATTTTAACCCAACTTATTATGAAATAAACAAGGTTCTTTTTAGCTCAATGCTATGAAAATGCAAGTATATTTTAACCTTGATGAGTGTAGATGCAAGTTGTGTTCTTTTTAAACCCAACGAATTCAAATGCAGTTCATTTTAACCCATGAATGTGAAATGCAAGTTGTAGTTGTTGTTTGTTTATTGCTTAAAAATGAAGGACATATTAAAAATGAACAACTAAACAAAGTTAGTGTCCTCCTCCAACTTGCCACATGCTATAAAAAAAAATCAATAACCAGAAAACCCTAGCCTACCAAAATAGAAAAGAAGAAAACTAAAAATACTAGTAGAAATTGAAAGCAAACCTTAGACACACAATTGCATCGTTGCAATTGACAGATGTGGCTCATGGAAGTGATCAAATGCATCTGAACAACTGCAACTATGGCTTATGGGATGTCAATTACGGTTCACCAGAATAGATGCAGCTCGTGTTTGTGATGATTGTGGTGAACTAGAAATGTGGATGTGGCAAATGATAGTCAGTTGTGGCACATAGACCTAAGCCTGTAAAACAACCAAAAATCTACAAAAAAAAAAATGATCTAATAATGCCTATGATATGACATTAGGGTTAGACTGACAAACCAACAGGGTAAATAACCTAGATCTAACAAAAACAACCAGAAATTAAACGAAATCTAAAGATGCACTTATGAAAAGTAGTTGTGTTATTCGACCCGACAATTGCATCATTTTGGCTTTTGTGATTGCATCAAACCGTACCTATAACCTGCAAAAATGAAAATCCGTATGAAATCTAAAAAAATTATCCTTTAGGTCAGGTTCACCAAATGTAACTAAGGAAAAATTCAAGTTAGCAATAAACAACATAAATAAACTAAACCCTAGCTAACAATGAAGTACAATGGAGTAAAAGCATAAACAAAGGAACAATCTCACAAAATTATTCATGCGCTCCATGATTCATCTCCATTTTTGTTGTAAATAGCATTTGCCCTCAGATTTTAATGGGCAACTATGACCTATGACAAAGACTCAGCAAAATATTGAAGGATCTGACTAAGAAATTGCAAGTGTACTAAAAAATTGCAAGCATGAAGTGACAAAATGAGGTTGACATTGCCTTTTATAAAAGTCAATTTTTTGGATGAATGGCTAGGATTGACAGTTAACAAATGCCCTAAGATGGAAGGATAAGGTTGAATGTGACAACTAGCAATTAGGGTTAGGGAGGAATTAGGGTAAAATTTGAAATGGAGGGCTATGATTTAATTTTAGGAAAATTAAATCAATGGATAGGAATGCATGTGACAAGAGGATATTGGGCACGAAAAAATAGATTGCTGGAGAATCAAATAATCAAATTTAAAATTATTTGATTTAGGAGGAAGTGTTGACCTTTTGAATTAAAAATTAATTTAATTCAAAAGAGGTGGGGCTAGGACATTAAATAATGATTTTTAATTATTTACTTGGTGGGAAAATCGGAATGAGAATTTAAATAAATGATTTTATTTAAATTTGGAGGAAAAGATAAAAGGACAATCAAATAATTAATGAAAATTATTTAATTGTAGTGGAAAAGGATAAAGTGGATAATAACTAAATAAATTTAGGAATTTATTTAATTATAGAGAGACATAGGAAATTAGTGACGTATTAAATAAATAAATGTAATTTATTCATTTAAATAATCAGGAGGAATAAAATAATTAAGAATTATTTAATTAATAGTTGAATTTGGACCAATTCAATTGTAGAGGAAAAATATAAAGTAAATAATAATTAAATAAATTTAGAAATTTATTTAATTATAGAGACATAGGAAATTAGTGACGTATTTAAATAAATACATGTCATTTATTTATTTAAATAATCAAGAGGAATAAAAGACAGGAATTAATTAAACATTTAAGAATTATTTAATTAATAGTTGAATTTGGACCATAGGACATAATTAAATATTTAAATTATGTTGAGAAGAAATATGATAAGTCATGAAAAAATAAAGCTTGCAGGCTTAGGTTATTTTTATGTGTCTACTGTATATATATGCATATATATAGATATGTATATATATATGCATATATATGTATATATACATATATATACATATATATAGATATGCATAAATATGCATATATATATGTATATATACATATATAGATATGCATATATATATGTATATATATACATTTATATATATACATATATACACATATACATACATACATACATACATACATACATATATATACATATATATATACACATATATATACACATATACATACATACATACATACATACATACATACATACATACATACATACATATATATATATAACATCATAGGATCACACCTCTAAGGTTTCCCAATATTTCTTGTGGTTGAAGATATAATTGTTCAACCTGGTCGGGAATAATAGAGCTTTCAACAAGGAATAAGAATGAAAAAAGGGAAGTATTGGAATCAATTTTAAAGGAAAATTAGAGATCCATTTGGAAAATATTCTCCATAATTAGGAATAAAGATCTAAGATATTTGAAATGAAGTCCCACATGTGAAGCTTGTTCCGAAGAGAGGGAAAGGATAGAACAAACATCTTGGTGCTACAGATACATAAATCAAAGTAAATAATATAAAATGACTTCACATGGAATGAGAGAATTTTGAATCATTTTCTCTTGAATATTAATTATATCAGTGCTATCAAATTCTAAATATTGAAGTTTCAATAAATTGGTTGATTAGCTAATGCATCAACTAGAATATTTTCCTCTCTATAAGAATGAGCTAGAAAACATTCCACTACACTCTCTAAATTGTAGTTATTTAATTGAAATTATGATTTTTATCTATAGAAAAAATGGTAAAATAACATTTCCATAAATGCGAGAGATAGCTTGAGAAATTGAATTTTTACAAAAAAATTATGTGATGAACCTATCTAATACTAAATTATTTTCATTCTATTATTTATTCACTTGGAAAGTTTATAGTTTGACTAATTTTGTTCTTTTGTATGCATTTACTATATTTAGTATGAGATACAATACAATTAACTAATATATTAAAATTTATTGTTTCATTTTGTGTTCTTTTCAAAAAAATCTTTGTGGAGAACCATTGATTTATAATAACATTTCTAGAAATAGTTCTAGGTTTAGGATTGTATTTGGAATGAAAGGAAACATTTATGAATTGAGAAAAATTGAAAAGAAAAATCTCAAATAGTGCTACGATGGGAAATAGATTGATCTCAACCCATATTAATTATGTTCAAAAGGGACATATAGGATATATTTAACTTTATAGGTTTTAGTCTAGAAATATATTAGAGATCTATCTAAAATGTCAAACTAAAGGGAATGGGAAAAATATCAACTAGAGAAATCTTTTTAAAGTGAATTCAAATAGTAAAGAAATTTTATATTTTGCTACCTTTTTTTCATTTTCTTATAACTCTAGTCCCCTAAGCCTATTGTCGAATATTTAAAAGGAAAGAATAATAATTACTAGATATAAATCAATTAGGAGAACAAATTGTAGATACCCTAAATTGTTCTGACTGACAAACAACACTATTTAACTAACTTTCACCCTTCTTCCCTAAATGATTAAATAATACATTATTATTTAATTATTATCAAATTTTATATTCATCTATTAATTAAGTGGTTTAAAATTATTTAATTAATTCATCCTCAATCAACATTTCACATCATTTTCATAAAAAATCCCAATTTCTTCTATTAATTGAATAATTTTTAATCATTTAATTAATTCACTATACCATCATTAAATCTAGCTTTATTCCTCATGATTAACTTTATAATACAAGTTATTTAATTATCTTGCTAATATACCCTATTCTCCTAAATCAATTAGATTATTATCACTTACTAGCTTAATTAAATCACTTTTCCTTCTCTAAATTAGAATAATTAAATTAATTATTCAACATCATTCTAAAAGGTCAACAAAAAATACAACTTTATTTGTTAAAGTCAAAATGAATTACACATTCAAATTCTGAATATTAATCAATTAATTTAATTAATTAATCATCCTCACCCCTTTTGTGAGTGAGCAAATCACGACCACTGATTGCTCACTCTGATTAGCTAACCGATTCATCTATTTCCTAACTAACTCATCTATTCTTCAATCCCATTAACTACTCAACTTGATTTCCTCAATTCCATAGATTATGCAATCTATTTCCTATGATTGTGCACTTAACATTCTTAATTGGATTGATCATAAAAGCTAGTTGAGCAATCTATTTCCTCTCAATGGTTCTCAATTGTTGATCTTGATTTTGCATTGTTGCATCTCGATCGTTCATCTCAAAATAGGAAATCTATAAAATAACCTTCTACCTTCTCACAAATCATCTAGAATCTTCATAGTGAAATGCTAAGCAATTACTCTTGAGAAAATTGAGAGATATCATCACATTCTAGTTCAACAGTTTACACACATTGAAGTTTTTGCAACACATAATGGAGGCTTTAAATTGATACAAACATAATTCAACATCAATGCAAATACAACTTCAACATGATATGGTAAGATTTGGTTGTTTTGGATTCATTTAAGGTTCTCAATTGCTTATTTGATTGAATTCATGGCTTTCATTTCACATTTCATGAGTAATGGATTTAGGATATTAATCTTGTTTGAATTAAGATAAGTTTAATTCATTGGTTTTTTGTATGCTTGTTTCCCCCCGTACGACATTTGGCATGCCCAGTGGGACCTCGGTCCTTGACATTAACGTTTTCGTGAGTTTATTTTGAGCAGTTGCAAGTTCCATAATGCAAACGCTTTTTTTTGAAATGTTGTTGATAAAATTTATGTGAAAGCTATAGGATTTTCACATGGTTGTTTCCTCATTTCTACCGTAGTTATACTTTTTCCAATGGCTACTACACTAAGCAGGGCCACTTTTGACATTTTAACTGATTTTTTCTGTAATAAGTCTGTAGTTGAACTTTTTGGATCCGCTATTGAAAAATTTGACTGTTATTGCTGAAGATAGAAAGATTGCTATTTCTTGAAATACTAACATTATTCCTCTATTTCTTTCTGTTTTAAATCTACAAGCAATTTTTTTGATTTCTAATGCTAACATTTGACTATTTGGGGTTTTGAGAGATTTTTAACATTGATTATGTAGCCCTTGTAGGAGTATGACACATGTTTCCATGAGAAAAAACTAATGGTTTCATTGCAAGGTTGGCGAATGGTCCAAGGACACTTCAATTTTAAAAGTTAAACTTTCAAAGCTTTCTTAGTTTAAAAAATCTTTCAATTTGGTGTTGTAAAACTAAACCCACAATTTGCACATTTCAAATTGGTGTTCTTAAAGCTGAACTTTCAAAGCTTTCTTAGTTTAAAGAATCTTTCAAATTGGTGTTTTAAAAAATGAACCAACAAATTGCACACTTCAAATTGGTGTTTTTGAAACCGAACCTACAAGCTTTCTTAGTTAGAACACATTTCAATCGGTGTTGATAAAATTGAACAGGACAAATTTCAAACTTCAATTGGTGTTGTTAAAATTGAACAAGGAAAAACTCACACTTCACTTTGGTGCTTGTAAAATTGAATGTTCTTTGTTTTGACCAATGCCTTTCATTTTCTTGATGAATGAATTCTTTTCATTTTTTGACCACATTAAGATGAATGAGGCCATTAGAAACACTCAAAATTGGTGCTTAAAATTTAACAAATCCATTTTTATTTGCACATTACTATATTTGATTGAAGTCTCAAATGCTTTTGATTTGGTGCACATAAAAAATGAATTGATATCTTCACACTTCAAATTTTGGACTTGAAAAGAAGCTATTATGAATTGTATACTGTGTTCACCGTGCTTGGATTACCAAGTGTGTATCCTCTCCCCTCCCATCTTTTGACTATCTTAGGTGATGAAAATCACTTTGGGTTTTGCATTTGTTTATTTCAAGTGTCACCTTTAGATTGGGCCCGCCTTGAGACACATATCACACTAGAGAACTCAAGGCGACTCAAAGTGGTATTTCCCTTAGGCCGCTATATAAATTGATCAAGGATAAACACCAAGATCTAACCCTTGATTACTTTTCCGACAATGCCATTCAAAAAGGGGAGGTACCTTTGGGTATATAGATCCCCTAGTAGGATTGGTTAAAGCTTTAAGTGGCTTGATGGATGATAGCAAGGTGTGTGGTCCCCTGAGCAACGAATAAGAACCTTGTAGTAGAGGCCACCCTTATTTCCAAAACATTCTTTCAAAGTGGTGCATCAGAATTTACTTCCAAGAAGTTACTTACCAAGTCCGATTTATGGTTGAGACATAACAGTCTCCATAAGTTGCATGTAAAATAATCCCTTCGAGGCATGAGGTAATCCCACCTAAAAGAATGTGCCTCTCTCTAGGTTTTAATTATTTTCTTTTATGAACTTACCAAAAATATCCATTACCTTGGACATCAAATACTTTTCTTGATTTAAAAAGAATACAACAAAACAAACATTGAACTTGGTTATCAAAATCTCAAACCCTTTGGACTTAGTGTGGATACCTTTGAAAAGAGCCCTATATTTGTATTCCTGAAAGATATCTTGTTGTTTTCTCAAAACAAATATCTCTAAAGGCTTCTGAATATTTAGGCTTACATTTCAAGTCACATTTAGGCCAAAGTCAACATTGGGAACTATGGTTTTAGTATCTTGACTTTCACAAAATTTAAGCTTTATGGAAAGAAACTTGCTTAAGCTATAGACATTTAGAGTCAAAAACTTTGATTGTTGTGTTGTGTCACTTGCCAAATCTTAGAAACAATGCTCTTAAAATAATAAGATTGAACATCTCAAAAAATTGCAAACTTTTCCAAATTGTTGTTAAAATGACAAACTAGAGAAATTGGAAAAAATTGAACAGAAGCCGCTATTGCAAAGATCTTACCACTATTGACCTAAATATTTCCGTAGTTGACCTAAAATTTTCCACTATTGCTCTCTGGTTTATGACAACCACTATAAAAAAAAATTCCTCTTTTAAAAAACAAAACTATAGTTGACCTGAATATTGCTGCTATTGATCTAAATATTACCTCTATTGACCTATTTTTCAGCTGTAATTGACCTAAAGATTGCTGCTTTTGACAAATCTACCGCTATTTCCTTCATTGTTTCACCAATCAAAAAAATTACAACAGAAACCACTTTTGATAAAACTTGCCACAGTTGTCCTAAAGTTTCAACTACTATTGACCTAAATAGGGCTGCTTCTATCAATATTACTTTTGTTGTTGTCTATGTTACCAGTCACAACTTGAAACATAGACCTCTATCTCTCTATGTTTAACCGTTGTTGTCGTAAACTTCAATCACTACTATTCTAAAGTTTACCGCTATTGCCCTATTTTTTGGTGCAAATCAAAGACTGATCCAAAACTACTTAATCTTTCATGTTTTGAGAATAAAATAGCCAAACCTCCAATACATCATATTTGCATCATTCCATATCCATTTGCAAAAATTAAACACATCGACCTAGTTTTAGGATTCAAAATCGAAACACAACTTGGATTATTCCCTTTCTCTCGATTTCTAAGATATTAACATTTTATTGCACCTTGAGGCTAGTTCATGTAGATCTTCAAACATATCCTCTAGAAAGATGAAGTAAAATATCGGTCCAAGTTTTTAACACTTTGAGTCCCAAAATTAGCATCATCAACAAAACATCCACCAAACATCACTCATACTTTAGGTTCTTGAGTATCAAAAAAACCATAGTGAAAAATCAACACCTTTGTCCAAAATGCATTCTTTTACATCATTGTCATTCATCATTATTTTAAAACAAAAAAATATCAAACATCAAGAAAAAGCTTACACTTCATGAACATTTAGTGTCCTACAACTCATATTCAACAACCAGATCTTACTGCTCCTATAATACAACCAAATCTCACATGAGTTGAAGGTGAACAATTGGACATTATTATTAGTTTGAGAAGTTTCATATTTGAGAAAAAGGAAACACCAACTCAGTGGAGAAACGCGACTACTATTCTAGACAAAGAGGAATGAAAAGTTGATCTTGCAGCCATAAGACTAGTATTACCACCTCCTACGTGGCAATAGATAATCATAGCTTGCAAAAACACCTTTTAAACAAAAAATCCTAAAAAAAAACATCATTCCATTCCATAATTAAGTGATCACAAAATTTCAGCTAGGTCTTGGAATTGTTTATGACAACCACAAGATCTCAACATAGAAAAAAGATGGAAACCAACAAGATTTTCTCAATTGCACCATAAACCAACATCACTAATGAGGAAACCAACCAATGGGGGTAAAAACCAAGTGACCTTACAACCCCTCAAAAACAACCCTCATTCAAGGAAACACCAAACCAACCACAAAGTGATTAGGAAGTACTCCTTAGACACCAAAACATGATTGATAGTCAAAATCAACTTCCAAATCTTAATGATGTGATCATAGAAGAATGTGATAGTGATGAGGAAATCATTTATGAGAAACTATTAGAATACTCCCAAGAACCTAAGATGCAAATCTTATGGACAAGATTCTTGAAAAAAATGAAAACTCATATTTCCTCACATTAGCAAAAAGTGGTGCAAAATTACCTGTTGACTTCAACGTGGACATCCTAAAAGATTCAAACTTTCATCAACTAGGAGATCAAATGGTAGCTAGAAAAATTCCAAAACCAACCACAAATCCCAACATACCACCATTGTTTTAACAAAAAAATGATGAAACACAACCCATGGACAACCCATTATTTAGACTGCCATCCCAAATTGAACAAGCATTTGTGGCATAATAGTATCAAGGAAATACAACCTAAAACATACCACAACATAACACTATGAAAAACATGGGAAACATTCCAATGGACCAACAAGGTGGTAACCCATCACAAGGGAAATACATGCCACAACACACTTCATACACTGACCCTTCCAACAACTTACAATAACATCAAGGGAAATTATCACAAAATACACAACAAGGTGTACCATCAATGAACTACCCAGGTAACCTCCCACAACATCAACCATAAAAAGGTGTACCATACATGAACTACCTAGGTAACCTTCCACAACATCAACCACAACAAGGTATACCATCAATGCAATACCAAGGTAACCTTCCACAACATTAACCACAAGAAGGTGTACCATCAATGAACTACCAAGTTAACCTTCCACAACATCAACCATAACAAGGTGTACCATCAATGAAATACCTAGGTAACCTTCCATAACATCAACCACAACAAGGTGCACCATCAATGAGCTACTAAGGTAACCTTCCACAACATCAACCACAACAAGGTGTACCATCAATGAACTACCTGTGTAACCTTCCACACCATCAACCACAACAAGGTGTACCATCAACGAACTACCAAGGTAACCTTCCACAACATCAACCACAACAAGGTGTACCATCAACACAATACCAAGGTAACCTTTCACAACATTCACAACAACAAGGGATACCACAAACAAACTACCAAGGTATACCCCAAACTCAACAACACTTTGTTCAACAAACCCAAAATCAAAATCCTCAACAACAACAACAAGGAGGACCACAAAATCAATACCTCATAATACCTCAAAGTCAATATCAGGGTACACAGCAAGGACCCAACCTACCTTATACATAGGAAGGACCTAACATACCTTATGCACAACATGGTCCTCAGAATCCCATGACTACACAATATCCTTTTTATGATCAAACAAACATCATGGGACAACAAATCTATAATACCCAACATCCTCAAACCAGCACACTAAACAATGACATAAATGTGCAACTTCAAACACACAATCAAAGGATATCAGATATAAAAATTGGAAAGCCAAAGAAGAGCTATGCTCTCCAAGAAACTTTTCCTTATATGTTTGATCAAAATTTATCCATGGTACCTTTCCCCAAAGGCTTCGAAATACAAAAATTTGACAAATATAGGGGGAAAGGAGATCCAATTGAGCATGTATGGGATTTTTCAGTATCTTGGATGGAACTACAACGAAATTAAACCTACTTGTTTAGAATTTTTCTACGAAGTGTCAATGGGCCCACTATAGTCTAGTTCTCTCATTTACCTTCAGGTATCAAAACATTTGGTGAGTTGTCAAATAAGTTTCTCAACCATTTCTCGTATAACATAAAATAGGACATTATGATCACTGATCTTTATAAAATCAAACAAATTCAAGGTGAATTATTTTCCTCATACCTACAAATATGGAGACACAAAGCGAGAAAAATTAAGTGGCCCATTCTAGAGAAACAACTTGTTGATGTTTTTATGTCCAAAGTACATGCAAATATCAGTTAGAACCTCACTGTGTTGTGCCCAAGAAATTTCAAGGAAACTCTTAAAAAGGGCATACTTATCGAAAGAGCCCTTATTGCAAGGGAAGTGATCAAAATTTTTAACCCTAAAAATAAACCTTCTACTTCAAATGAAAAACCCAAGATAGGGGTGAAGAAAAATATTGTAACCAATGATGGAGTAGTTGACACTAAGGTTGTACATAATGTACAAACTCCCAATGTGCCACAAAATCATGTTCAAACAACATAGCAAGGCTATGCTTGAAATAACCCACAAAACAACCAACCTAACAACCAACAAAATCAAGGATAGGATAACAAAAGGAGACCACCAAGATAATATGACCAACCATAAAGGAGATTTACTCCATTGGGAGAATCCCTTGAGATCATCATGCACAAACTAGTCCAAAAGAACCTCATCATGATTAATGATAGAAAAAATTATGATGAACCTAACTTCAAACCCCCTTGGTATAATGAGAATGAGAAATGCGAATTTCACAAAAGCAAGGGGCATACCACCAATAATTGCATGAGACTTAAAAAAATTGTGCATGACATAATTGAAAATGGAGAAGTAGATATTGAACCTCATCCTGGAAACAAAGACCTAAAGATTTGCATGGATCTAATACCCGACCATTATAAGGGAAACACCAAAGGAAAAGAACAATATTACCATAAGATCACCTTTTCTTATGTCAAGGATACCATTCTAGGAAATGTATCTTGTGAGGATCATGCCATCCATGTGGTAACCATACTAGGTGCAAATATTGAATGCAATGCAACTTCATGAAGGAGGAGAGTTACAATCCAAGGAGCCCCACCCCCAGTAAAATCCACGAGCAAGCCATCAAATGATTATAGCATTGTAGACTAGCTTAAGAAAACTCCCACCTTAATCTCCATCCTAGAGATCCTAAAACTATCACCAACACATAAGGAAATATTAGAGAAAGCACTTGTCAAAATGTTAGTCCCAAATAACCTTGATGCTAATCAGTTTCAACCCATGGTTGGCACTATCACATCCACCCATCATTTAGTCTTTTCTGAGAAAGACCTTCCACAAAAATATTTTCACAATCAAGATCTTTATTTAGCACTTTCCATCCAAAAAAAAAAAAGTCAAGAGAGTACTAATAGATAACAGTGCATGTCTAAACATTTGTACCTTAAAATTTGTGAAAAAACTAGGATAATCTAATGATGTTATAGATAAAAACAAGATCATCACCATAAAATATTATGATGACATGGAGTGAAATTTAGAAGGAACTATCAGGCTACCCGTTTAGATAGGACCAACAATAATAGAAACTACATGTCAAGTACTGGTTCTCGAAATTCCATACAACCTTCTTTTGGGTCGAACATGGATCCATGCTTTGAAAGCACTTCCATCTACATTTCATCAATGCCTAAAATTTCCTTATGATAATAAGGAATTTACCATATATTTTGACCTCATACCTTTCCATTATTGTGCTAAATTGGAGGAAAAGTATAAAAGGATTCAACAAATACCCCACAATGATATATCTTTTCACTCTTTTTTATACATTCACCCAACATCACTAGCTTCATCCTCCACTACACCATCATCAACTGAGTTACCTAAATCTGATACCAAGATCCAAGTACTTGACAAGGGCTATGGGGAATACCACTTCAACCAATATTTTTGTATTGGAATGCTTCCACCAACACCTAAGACATATGGAGGGCCAAAAGAGATCATACATGTTCAAACTATAACAATGGTGGTCAAGCCCACCATCTTCACCAAGTGGGGCGACATGCAAGATGAGAAAGTATGAAAGGAGGACCTATATTCCTAGATCTACAAAGAAGAATGATGGGAGATACTACTACCTCCCCTTCTTATTGATCAGAGCAGCAAAGGATACCAGATAGCCAAAAACATGGGGTTCACTGGACAAGGTGGTCTTGGTTTACATGAACAAGGAAGAAGAGAACCAATTATTATGGAAAAGTGCCCAAAGAATCTTAGACTGGGTTATGGTTCATCTAACGTGATTAACCCAAATACTAAAAGCACCTCTTATGAGGAAGGAGCTACTTCTACCACTGATGAGACATTGAATAATTGTGAATGTCTAGAAGACTATTTGTATATCCAAAACATGTTTGAGAACCTCAATATAAATACTATCATTGTTGAACCTACTTCTAAACCCACCTCTGACGATGATCATATTAAAATGGATTCTAATGAATATGAATGGGATTCTTGTGACTCCAATGAGTATAACCTAGAAACCTTATGGGGCTTTGACAGGAATAATGTCTCTACCCTAGCAACAAAATCCATTAGCTTTGTAGATACTCACGACAAAATATCCTTACATTATCCATAGTTGATAAATTGGGACCAACAACATCATACTCCGATTTTGGACACATTCCAGAATGATGAGCCTATTCTGGAGTTCATGGGACTCCGAACGAATATACCCCAAGGAGATCACAAAGCAAGGTTTATAATGGAATTAGATCAAGGAGCATTTTTTGGAGGGGAGATTGCGTCTTCTTGTTGCAAAAGTAAACTACAAAATTTAAAAATAAAAAAGAGGCCCCGTAAAGAAAATAACAATGTGACTTTATTGGATCAGGAAAAGAGAGAAAAAAAGGACACATCTAAAGGTGAAAACCTCTTTGAGGTACCCAAAGATGGAGGATTCAATCTCCCCACCATATACTATTAAGATAAATTATCACTCGTAATTGAAGATGTCGAACCTATCAATGTTGGCACAACAAAAATACCCAAAATCACATATCATGTAGCATCACTTGATCCTAAAGAAAAGGTAAACTTCTCGACATTTTTCAAAGAAAGAAAAATCAACTTTGCATGGACATATGCAGGCATTCCAATGCTAGATCCAACATTGGTCGTACATCACTTAGCAGTATTCTTTGGAGCTAAACCCATAAAAAAAAAGGTACAAAAGATGCACCCACAAATAGCGCTTTTGGTAAAAGTAGAACTCTAGAAACTATTATATGTGGGCTTCATCAGACCCATTGACTATCCTAAATGGGTTTCTAATTTAGTACCAATATCAAATCCCATTGAGGGCAAAAGAATCTACATAGACTTCTGAGATCTAAATAAGGCTTGTCCAAAGGATGGCTTCCCTCTTCACAACATCAACATGATTGTAGATCTAACTGTAGGGCATAAAATGCTACCATTGATGGATGGATTCTACAAATACAATTAGATCAAAATATCCCCCGAGGACCAACATAAAATAGTATTCAGTTGTGCATGGGGAACCTTTTGTTTTAATTCCATTCCATTTAGTCTATAGAATGTAGGGGAAACTTATCAACACACAATGACTACTATCTTTCATGATATGTTGCATACCACTATGGAGGATTATATAGATGACGTACTAGAAAAATACATCAAAAGAGAAGACCATTTGACCAACCTAGCAAAAGTATTTGATAGGCTAGAATAATACAACTTGCATCTCAACCCAAATAAGTGTGTATTCGACATAACTTATGGAAAACTGTTGGGTTACATAGTATCAAGAAGAGGCATTGAGGTAGATCCTACCAAGGTAAAAGATATATTAGATATTCCTCCTCTAAAAAAATTGAAGCAATTGAGAATTCTAAAAGGGAAGCTAAAGTCCATTAGGAGATTCATTAAACAGTTTGAAGACAAGTTCCATCCATTCACCCATTTTCTATCCAAAGACATCACATTCAAGTGGGATGGAAGATGTGATCGAGATTTCCAACAGGTCAAGGAGAACTTACTCACTCCACTAGTATTAACAACACTAGTTCCAAATAAAGCAATGATCCTATATGTTTCTACAACACTGGCAGCATTAGGAGCTCTCTTAGCACAACTAGATGAAAACAACAAGGAAAGAGTGGTCTATTATATCAATCGAACATTGGTGGGAAATAAATTGAATTATTCACCCATAGAAAGAGTGTGTCTGTCTATCATCTTTGTGGAAAAAAAGTTGAGACACTACATCTTAAATAGACAAGTAAAACTGATATCAAAAGTAGATCCCCTAAAGAACCTATTGGCCAATGCAACTCTAATAGGAAGGATCGATAAATGGATAATGATACTAAGTGATTTTGATATAGAGTACATAGATAGAAAAGATATCAAAGGAAATATCATAGCAGATCAATTAGTAGATGCACCAATGGAGGATCATCAACCTCTAATAAAAAAATTCTCAGATGAAAGCATACTACTAACAAAATAGACAAGCCATTAGACCTTGTACTTTGATAGGTCCCACACTCAACATGACTCAAGAGAGAGTATCTTATTTCTCACACCGTAAGGATATAGTATACCTAAAGATTATAGGATTTATTTTTTATGTGCCAATAACATCTCTGAGTATGAAGTGTTAATCATAGGACTAAAGATGGCCATAAAATGGAGGATAAAGGAACTACAGGTTTATGGAGACTCCCAACTAGTCATCAGGAAACTAAATGATGAATACCAAACAAAGGATGACAAGCTAATGCCCTATAAAAGAAAGGTGGGTAGTTTTAGATAGTCCTTTATCATCATCACCTTTGAACAAGTTCCCAAGATCAATAACAGAGCAGTTGACGCCATGGCTATAATAGGTTCACTTCTAGACATTCCATAAAAATTCCAAAATATGAATTCCTTGTGGATCAGATCCTTACACTGGCATTCGATATCCCAAAATCAGAACTTGTTTGTAATTTTGTTGGTCCTAACTCACCATAGTACCAAGATACATTTGACTATATCCAACATGGTATCATACCTCTTGAATTAACAATGAACCAAAAGGAAACCTTTATCCATATAACATCTCGATTCACCATCTTAGGAGATACCCTATACAGATGAAGTCTAGATGGAACATTACTTGAATGTCTCAACGTGGAAGAAGTAGAAACCACTTTACAAGAAGTGCACAAAGGTATTTGTAGGTCTCACTCTAGTGGACCCAATCTAGTATATAAATTTCTAAGAACAAGGTATTACTGGCCCTCAATAGAATAGGAATACATTCAGTACTCAAGAAGATACCACCAATGTCAACAACATAGTGATCTTGTTCTTGCATTGACAAAGGAACTAAGACCTATAACAACACCATGGCCTTTCTCATAGTGGGGATTAGACTTGATAGGTAAGATATCTCCCACTTCATCTAATGGGCATAAGTTCATTATCATTGCAACTGAATCTTCACAAAGTGGATAGAAGCAATTCCATTAATGTACATCACAAGAAAATAGATATCCAAGTTATCTTGAATTATCTCATGTGTCGATATGGAATTACCCAAACCATCAGAAAATACGAAAAAACCCCATTTAAGAACCAAGATTTCCATGAGCTTTGTTCAAAGTTTTCTATCCAACATAGATTCTCAATGCCCTACTATTGATGGGGATGCAGATTTGTTCTGTCATCAAGATATGCATCTAAGACAACATTGCCTTAGTGATTTCAATTCAAAATCACAACAAAGACACAAAAAACTATGCCATAAAGTGGAAGCAGGCACATATGATCCCCCATCGATTCCACTGAGGAAAGTAAGTGCATAACAATTAATAGATTCAACACAAGCACATATTCAAGAACATGAATCAGACAACCATGAAAGACAAAACATGAACACACAAATATATGTGGGGAAAACCTTTTCAGGTAAAAAACCCCACCTCCAAAACATTCAACTCACTTGTATTATTCAGTAACTAAAAAACCGGCTACAATACAAACACGGAGCTATGCCCATCAGGATATTACATCTTGTTCATCTGGAGAAAGAATATGGGCAGGCAATACAAAAACAAAACCTTCACATAGTTATAATTTCATACATCTGACATACTATATAGATTCCCTTCAACTCCTCTCAAATGACTATCACAGCCAGCCTCACGGTCAGCCCAACCACTCGGCCTCACAACAGGTTCACATTGTTGCAGAATCGAGAGGCAGAGTGTTCATAGTTACAATGCCTTAGCATACTGCTCGAACACACTCACACCTCTCACTGTCATCGCTCTCTCTTCTTCTGCCTGCACATGAGATTACTTAATCTCTTTTCATGTGCCAACTAGTCCTATCCATCCAAATAGTCAAAATTGTCCTTAGGATATCACTGACAAATCTTCCCATGCCATCCTCCTTGCATCGAGCCACCCAAGCACACATCTGATCAACACCGATCACATCAAGCTTCCCAGGCAATAAATCCATGCCTTAATCAGGTTCCTGTTCACCACCCTGTGTCAGCAGCAATAATTGCTTTTGGCTTTTAGCTAATCAACCTGCTTAGCCGAGCCACGTGTCCACCACCCATTCGCTGGTCGCTCTGACAGTCAAGTCCAACTCGGTCAACCGAGCTCCTAGCCCGTCTGAGCTCCTGCCACGTTATACCAAGTAAATTTGACCTAGCCGTGGTATGGCGGTGAGCTCGCCGGAGCTCACCCAAGACTTCACTGTGCTCTGTCCCTTCTTTGTCTTTGGCCAACCAGATATAGTCAACCTGCCACGTGCCAACCTATAATTCACCTATTGCACTGCCACCGAGTCCAACTCGGTCAAACTTGGACTCGAGCTCATCTGAGCTCCTACCACGTTATCACAGCCCTGTTGGGATTGCCTCACGGTATGGCAATAACCGCCCAACAAATCATCAGTGGTCATACTGCGCTATCGCGGAGACCGCCAGGTCTCACCATGGTAGAGTAGTAACCATTCTAGTAGACTGCCAGTGGTCATACTACAGCCACTGCGGTCACACCTAGCACCAAACTCGGTAACTACCAAGTAGACCACAGGCGGTCTCACCGCGGCCACTTCGGTGAGTGGACCCACTGCCCACGGTATGGTGGTAACCACCGGACCCGATCGCAGATGATCTCACCGCGGCCACTGCGGTGAGTGGACCCACCACTCGTGGTATGGTGGTAACCGCCAGACCACCATCGATAGATTCACTGTGGCCACCATGGTGAAGGTCTTCATTGACCACGATATGGTGGTAACCGCCAGACCTACCACCGCGGTACCACCAGGGGCAGAAATAAGTCAGGAGCAGTATGGCAATAAAAGCCATAAAGAAAGGAAAAATGCCAAGGCCAAAGGAAAAACAAGCCAGAAGGCTAAGGAAAAAACCCAACAATCTCCCACTTGACGCAAGCTTTCAGGCATCCTCCAAACACTCGAACACAAACCAACACCATGCTTCCATGCTCCAACCAAGACCCTTGCAACGACATCAAAAAATGTCCACCATCTCAGGCAACAACTCCAATCATAGGAACATGCCAAGGTGAAAAAGCACCAGCCTCAGGAACGTAAACATCTAATCCTTCAAGCGGCAGAGGCACCAAAATAGCAGCAACAAAACACAATGAGAACACAAAAAGAGAACCATTCTCCATAACAAGATAAAACCATCAGCTAGGACAACAACCATAAAAATGTATGCTCTCATCCAACTGAATAAACCCATGCGGTTGAACTTAGCACCCACAGTTCGTCCTAATCCGTCCAACAACCCATACCTCAAAGGTATGATAACTAGCAGTAGGCTCATGCTTTCATAAAACCACCCATCTCAGCAGCAAACACGCACCCTGTGTCAACCAGTCGAAAGACCAAACACGTCTAGGTACTCCCACTGCAAGGGTATTGTCCAGATGAATGCAAACAAAGCACCATCACATATGATCCAGGCATACTAAGTCCACCAAACCCTACACATAGAAATGAGTAACCATGTAGTTCCAAGGAACATCCACTCTGATCTGCACAACCTACAACCACCTACTGCAAGAAACATTTCTCTTAATTGTCTTCCATAGTTCTTCCAAACTCGTCCAAACTTGACTGAAGAAAGAAGCACAAGCACCTTCATTTCATGACCCAAGTGACAACACATGACCACAAACTATGACCAACTCAGCACCACAGAGGCAACTCACATCTAAAGTCAAAGGAACAATCAGGAAGAACAAGACCAGATTAGAGAGAAACAAAAAATCAAAACATGTCCTTCTACAAACACTTCTATATGCCAGCTATGTCAAGAATGATCTTCTTCTCATCCCAAAGTAAAAGCCTTAACATCCACCAAATCCATGGATGTAAGCACCTCAAAGAGGATCAGACTAACCCATATAGTCATCTCCTATCAGTCCTCAAAAGCACAAGGAGATCCACTATGCTATCAACCGTCCATTATGAATCCTCCAGAATCTTTAAAGCAACTTAAGATTCACACGAATGAAAGATAAAGCATAACACACCTGAAAAGTATAATGGACAAATACCTTTAATAGAACACTGTCGAGTAGAACAAGGAGAAAAGAAAACATGCTCATCCAAGATATACAAGTCATTGTGACTTACCCAAGAGCATTCTCCTTCATGGTCTCTATTGAACTCACGTTCAACCAAGGTGCAAGCTATTCGGACTTTCAGCTGTAACAACAACATTCTCAAAAGAATTCCAGCCTCACCTTATTCTCCATGCATCCATGAGTATTAGCAACCTGTCATCTCATGCTGACTCCAATCTGCAACACTGCAATAAATATGAAGTCCTCCAACATATGACCAAATTACTCAAAACATAGAGAATCCCTAGAGCATTGTCAAAGCTCCAAACCAGCTGAACAAGAACTTATCATGACACCATGATCTACACATCTCCATAGGAGATACCATGCTTCAAGTGAATAAGCAATGGTCTCAAGAGCCAATGCAACATGCCAAAACTCTACTGCACAAGAAAGAGTATACCATGACATGAAGCAAACAAACTCTAAACCAACATCACCTGTCAAGCACCACCAGCATCTCAGCCAAAGACTACCAAGGTCCTTCATGGCTCTAAGATGCTGCACATCTTCAAATAGTGACCATGTAGATCAAAGAGACCCCAAGAAGCATCTACAAAACCAAAGAAGATCATTCACCACCAAGTGATGAATCCACAGTCACTGCTAAAGCTCCCACAAAACTGTGACATCGAGCTTTCCAAGCACCATGACCAACCAACCCATCACTATCAAAAGCTTACACTAGCCAGTGTATCCAACTCTCCATGACACCATGATTCACATGCTTCAAGTCCCCATCACTGACTATTCAAGTACTCAAACGATATTCCTCCTCTTATCTCAAAACAACCACACCAATGCACAAGTGACCACAGACAAGGTCAGCTAACAGATCTGCACAACATAGTTACAACCTCATGGATATAGACAGTCCACTTTTGAGTTGTCTCACAACAATCATGTAGGTAAGGACAACCCACAACATTGCACAACTTGTGGATGCAACCAAATGAAAAACTAAAAATCTATCATCGCACTAGAAACTACAAAATTGAGATCATCAAAGAGAATAGCTAAAGTAGACAAGCATGACTCAAACACCAAATCAGCAACAGATCCGATTTGCCAGTCACGTCCACAACCCAAGCACCATAGTCTAGGAAACCAACAAACACACCACAAGAATGCTGAAAGAGAAACTCATACCAACACTCCCATGTAGAGAAGACATCACGCCTCCTCAAAGACATGTTGAACTGCAACTATATCATCCAGTCACACCCTAGAATCCAGGATCTAGAAAATAGCAAACAACAGCTCCACACAAAACACAAGTTTTCCTTGACCATGAAAAACCTGCAAAACCACAATGTTTCCAAAATGCCCATGCACCTCCATATTCACTGCTCATCTAGATGACTCAGGAGTCTGCACACAACCATCATGGTTAACCAGAACAATAAAAAACATGAATATGCATGATAAAAATTTTAGGAAAATCTACAGAAAACCTTCAGAGCCCAAGACAAGAATCTAAAACCATGCAAGTGCAAGACATAGGCATACAGGAACAACAGGTATATATCAGACCAGTTCCAATGCCACAGTCATGCAGAAGCAAACAAGAGGGCTAAGCTATCAAGAAGTTGTAGACCACCAAGGTCACTTCATAGCCTCCATGCAATCAAAGCACTAGAGACTACCTTCAGTGCTAAGTCAAAAACACCCAGCACAAGCACAACTCTCCATAGCTGATCAGCAACACAAGAAAGTCCGTACCGCCAGGGAGTCTCTCACATAGACACCCAGTATGAGACCATGCTTCGCTACAAGACAACCACAAGCACATCTCACGTCGTTTGCACCAGGAAAATTTGCTACGAGCCAGGAGCCTCAGACCATGTTGCCACAACATGACCAACTCTAGTCAACTCCAGTGTCTTTCAAACTGTGTGTTGAAACAATGAAGCACACACTTCCACTCATCGAAGGATCAATCACCAACCGATTTCTCTAGACTTCCTTAAGCTTGCCAGGATAAGAAATCTTCATAGGAGAAATACCCAGAACTTCAGTAACCAGGAGAAGGCTTTGACACCACTAGTTGGTATCACCAAGCCTCGACCTCCTTGAAACATGCTTTGATACCACTTGTTGGTATCACGAGCAACAAGCTACTAGCTCTGATACCACTTGTTGGGGATGCAGATTCGGTCTATCATCAAGATATGCATCTAAGACAACAGTGCCTTAGTGATTTCAATTCAAAATCTCAACAAAGACACAAAAAACTATGCCATAAACCAAAATTAGGCATAGATGACCCCCCATCGATCCTACTGAGGAATGTAAGTGTATAACAATTAACAGATTCAACACAAGCATAGATTCAAGAACATGAATCAGACAACCATGAAAGACAAAACATGAACACACAAATATATGTGGGGAAAACCTTTTTAGGTAAAAAACCCCACCTCCAAAACATTCATCTCACTTGTATTATTCAGTAGCTAAAAAATCGGTTACAATACAAACACGAAGCTATACCCTTCAGGATATTACATCTTGTTCATCTGGAGAAATAATACACGAAGGAAACACAAAAATAGAACCTTCACATAGTTATAATGTCATACATCTGACATACTATATAGATTCCCTCTAGCTCCTCTCAAATGACTATCACAGCCAGCCTCACGGTCAGCCCAGCCACTCGGCCTCACAATAGGTTCATATTGTTGCAGAACCGAGAGGTAGAGTGTTCACAGTTACAATGCCTTAGCATACTGCTCAAACACACTCACACCTCTCACTATCATCGCTCTCTCTTCTTCTACCTGCACATGAGATTACTTAATCTCTTTTCATGTGCCAACTAGTCCTATCCATCCAAATAGTCAAAACCGTCCTTAGGATATCACTGACAGATCTGCCCATGCCGTCCTCCTTGCATCGAGCCACCTAGGCATGCATCCGATCAACACCGATCACATCGAGTCACCCAGGCAATAAATCCATGCCTTAATTAGGTTCCTGTTCACCACCCTGTGTCAGCAACAATAACTGCTTTTGGCTTTTAGCCAATTAACCTGCTGAGCTGAGCCACGTGTCCACCACCCATTAGCTAGTCGCTCTGATAGTTAATTCCAACTCGGTCATCTAATCTCCTAGCTCGTTCGAGCTCCTACCGCGTTACCGCCGAGTCCATTTGACTGAGCTGCATCATGGCAGTGAGCTCGCTCGAGCTCACCCAAGACTTCACCATGCTCTATCCCTTCTTTGTCTTCGTCCAACTAGATGTAGTCAACCTAGCACATTGCAACCTGTCATTCACTTATCATACTGCCACCATTTCCAACTCGGTCAAACTCGGACCAGAGCTCCTACCGTGTTATCGCGGCCCTGTTGGAATTGCCTTGAGGTATGGTGGTAACCGCTCAATAGACCATCAGTGATCATACCGCGCTACCGCAGAGATTGCCAGGTCTCACCGCAGTAGAGTGGTAACTACTCTGGAAGACTGCCAGTGGTCATACTGCGACCATCGCAGTCACACCAAGCACCGACCATCGTAGGGCGGTAACCGCCAGACAGACAGTAGGCTATCTCACCACGGCGAGTGGAACCACCACCCGCGGTATGGCAATAACCACTGCACCTGAGCACAGGACGTCTCACCGTGGCCACCACAATGTGTGGACCCACTGCTCATGGTATGGTGATAACCACCAGACCACCGTCGACAGCTTCACCGTGACCACCGTGGTGAAGGTCTTTGCTGACCGCGGTATGGCGGTAACTGCCAGACCTGTCACCGTGGTACCACTAGGGGTATAAATAAGTTAGGTGTGGTATGGTGGTAATCACCATAAACAGAGGAAAAATTCCAAGGCCGAAGGAGAAACAAGCCAGAAGGCTAAGGCAAAAACCCAACAACTATCCCCAAGGAAATGGCCAAGATGAAGCATCTAATAAAACTATTCTAAAAATATTGTTGTTAATGATGCCGACTGTGATTGGCATTTGTAGCTAAATCTAGCCCTTTGGGCTTACCAAACTAGCATTCGTACACCTACAAGTGCCACAACTTTTTCCTTGGTCTATGGATCTGAAGTGATCTTGTCTATTGAATTTGAAATCCCCTAACTACAAGTATCCCTAAAAGGCATGGTCAACAATTAGGAATATCATGTGTCTAGATTGAATGAGTTGGAACTCCTAGATGAAAGGTGTTTGAGTGCATGAAACCATCTCCAAGTTTATCAGAATCGGCTCAAATGAATCTATAACAAAAAGATCAAAACCATAAGCTTTTAAGTTGGTGACCTAGTATTGAAAGAGAATCAAAAGCTGCAACTAAATCAAGATGGGAAGAGAAAGTGTGAACCAAACTGGTTAGGTCCTTTCATCATCATAGCATGATATGGCTCTAGAGCTTATCAATTGGCTACTCTAGAAGGAGAACCTTTAGCCAGACCAATGAACAACAACTATCTTAAAAAAAATTATACTTGAAACACATTAGAGTGTCTCAACAAAAAATCTAGAAAATCAAAAAAATTAAAAATCAAGAAAAATAGTAAAGATAAATAAAATGTTCTTTAAGTGAAAACCACTTTGTGGTGCTTCTAGGATAGGTACCATAGTGAAAAAATGGAAAATAGGTGCTACATTTGAATAAGACTTGTATATTTATCTATCAGTGCTATTTGAAGCATCCATCCATTTGTCCCATAATAAAATGTGTATACAACCATGGATCGATAACTGATCAAGTGTTGAATCTTGCTACCCCATCAAAATCCATCTTCCCTAATGAAGGTAATCTTTTTTTGAATTGGGGGAAAAAATTCCCGAAATTGTTAGCGGATTGGATCCTTGTGAATTCCATCACAATAAAAAAATTATCAAAAATAAAAAAACATCCAAAAAATAAACAAAGTCCAAAAACATCAAAATACCAAAAAAATGTTATGCTTTGATTCAACACCAGTCAAACTATGTGGTCTCTACATGTATATCATAGGCAAGGATAATCTTTAATCATCCCCCGAGCCCCTAGGTCATTCCCCTTAGGTGTCTATCATAATCTTTAAACTTAGTAAAAATCCAAAACATTTGAAAAATAGAAAAGTCAAAAACATGTTCTTATCACACAAGCAAACTACAAGCCTCTGCATGGATAACATAGGAAAGGCCATCATAACTGATGAGCCCCCAAGGCCCTAGGTTAGTCCCCCAAAGTAAAAATTAAACATTCAAATATCTTATCAAAATCTAAAAATATTCATAAAATACATAAAACTCCAAAAACAATGTCAATCAATACAATCAAACTATGATGTCTCTACATTCATCACATAGGCAAGGCTAATCTCTGATCAGCCCCCAAGGCACTAGGTTAGTCCCTTTAGGTCTCCCTATTTATTTCTAAATTTCTCAAAAAAATAAAAAACATCAGATAAACTTAGAAAATCAAAAAATGTCCTATCTCGATTGTCACTTATCTGTGATAAATGTTCCATTCACAATAAACAATCGTCACCCTCACCCTTTGACAATGCAATTAACAAACAAAACAAACATCAAAATAAAAAATTCCAATGTGAAGTTTGAAATGACTGGATAACTATCAAGTTAGAACAATGCTTAAATTATAGACTACCATACCTATTTGAAAATCATTATCAACAATCCTAAACATGAGTCTTAATAGATAAAACATTCCTACAATAGACATCATCAATGGATTTAATCATGATTGATAAAAATAACTATGGCAAGTGATACTACAACATTGTTTATCTTTTTATAGTCTTATCTTTCTGATTTATCTTAATACCACATTCACAGGATCTCTCGAGGATGCCCATAAGGATTTAGAGAAGGAATGGGGGCATTAACTGCCAATTTCTATTTAGTCTATTTTTTGGATGATTTTCTAATACTACCATGACAAATACTTGCTTTGTTTGTGTATGGAAGTTGTTTTGAGACAATTCGTGTAGTAGTTGCATGTTAGGTACTTCAAACCTCTTTGTGTAACTGGTCTAATTTTTTTTAACATAACTCAGCCATATACTTTAACAAGGTTTCCGTACGTCTGGTATGAGAAAGAATATTCTTTGTGTGCCGAGTCAAAGTCCACACAATGGATACAAAGACACCTTGGTTATTAATACCCTAGTCAATCGTGTCTATTTTCTACATTAATAAGGATTGCTAAAATATGAAGTCTCTATGAAGTAAGAGAAAACTCATCAATGACTAACAACATCAATTTTCTTCCAAATCCTACTACCATTTTCTTCTAGTTAACATTTCTTCTATCAGTCCTTGCACTTAAAACACATCACATCAGCTTTTTGAAAATTTTGGTTCATTATGTAAAATTTTCAAAAACAATCTCGAGGGGGCACCATGCTATCCTGCCTTCACCATGCTATCCTGTTATCACCGGGCCATATTGGGGCCTCCTGAGCAAATTTTTTTGAATGTTCTTTGACACAACACTCAAAATTATATTGTATCAAAGAGGGACAAAATGTAGACACTGTTGTAGGAATGGAAAGAATGAAGGTGTTGTCATTGATGTCAATTGGTCAATTGGTTATCAACTGGTTGTTGTTGGATGTATATGTTGAGAATAATGAGAAAATTGTGTTAAAGAAAGATTGTAGGTGTTCAGTGGTTGCTCTGAGTTTTTCTCTAGGATTTTATCCTATGTTTGTGAAGTTAAGATATGTTGATCATGTTTTTTAGAAGATGCTATATCTAAATTTAGGGCTGATGATTCATTGTATAGTGCAAGTTATGTTCACAAGTTGTGAACTGTGGTTCTCTGTGTTTCTACTTGAGGTCTAGGAGAAATGTTGTTGGTCTGGATTTCTCTTTGGTAAAGTCTTATGATTTGCGGTTCTAGAGTTGAGCTGTTTTGATTGTATTGAAGATAATTCCGCTATCTGGAAGATTCGTGCTTAATGATTCTATGTGTTTTACACTAGTTTAGATGACCTTGTGTTGAACACTACTTTCGAATTTGATGAAGTGTGTTGGATATTTTTGGGTCCTTATGAAGTGTGTGTTTGGGTCACCCTCATTCTAATTCCACCCTACGATGTTTTGGCATCGACACAATTTGAATTTGAATTTGGATGGCTGACTTTGGACATGTTTCAAAGTTGAAGATGGTATAAATATAGGATGAGTTAGTGGTGAAGTAGTGCAAGTGCAAGAGAGATAAGAGAAAATAAATAGAGTAGATAGTTGTGAGATTGATGCGAATTAGTGAGTGTGTGTGATGCCAGTGTGGAAAATCAGTGAGAAGACTAAATGTTGAGTTTTCGAATGTAGTGAACAAAATTTGTACTCTATCATTCATGCATGTCTACAAGTGGTTGAGAAAATTGTGGTGGATTTATTCATTGCATTGAGATTGTCTTCTCTCTGTAATGTATCTCTTCTATCTTCTTTCTATCTCTGTGGCAGTGAGTCCTCCAAGTTGTTAGCCCTGTTAGACAGTGAGACCTTGTTTTGGCAATGAGCCTTGTTTCTCAGGTAGTGAGCCTTTGTAATCGATTTTGATATTCTCTATAGTGTGAGTTAATCCTCACTGTGGTTTTTCCCTTATTGGGTTTTTGGTGTAGGGCACCATGTGAATTTCATGCCTGGGTATGTGCAGGATCATGATGGGCCAAAAAGTGGTGATATCTAAGTGATATGATGGTCCATGTGGCTGACGAATTTTGTTTTTACCGAAAATTAATGAAACAAAAAGGGTTTTTAAAGGAGATTCTCAGCTTTCCACCAATATAAATTATGCTTTACTTTGAATTTAATAAATAATTATTATTCATTTTCTATTTGAATTATGACTAAAGTCTTGATTAATAGGCTAATTGAAAAAAATCTATAGCTTTCGAACAGTATCACATTTTTTGAATCCAAAACATGCGTCACATTCTATGCTTCGCATACTATAGGATTAAAAAAAATAAAATTGAATTGCATGAAGTTTTGACCAAGTTAAGGTGGTCAGACATACGAGTTTTTATATTTTTAAAAAGTTATAATAAAAAAATCATAATTAATTATTTACTTGGAAAAAAATTACAAAATAAGATGCATCACATCGGGATGTGAGTCCCCTACTTATATCTAAAATATTATAAAAAAATATTATCATTTTATTATGGTTAGGGCGGTCAGACAGACACCTACTTCTTATTTTTTCCTTGAAATTTAAGTACTACTGCATTGAAATTTCAAATTTTCACCAAATAGATTTTTATTTTTTAAAAATAAACCTAGTATTTTAGAAACTACATTCAATTTTCTATAGATTCTATTCTTACATATTTTTTAAATAATATAGATAACTTATTCAAATTTTTACATCAAGTTGCCTAACTCTGATTTTTTGAATTTTATTGCCACTTAAGGGCCTGTTTTTTCCATGATGATCCTGCACATACCCGCCTTCATGATGTAATTTTATTATCTTGAGATTTGGTTGTGCTTTTTTTGTAATGAGGTCATATTTGGACCATTTCTAATGCATTTGAGTCATTGGATTAGGTTTCTAGGTGATTATGGGGTCAAGTTGTCAAATGATGCAAAATCTTGCAAATATTGTCAAAAATGCAAAAATGCAAGTGGAATATGAAGTCACTTTTGTAAAGGGAAGGTTTGGTCATTGGAAACTCAAGGGTAAATTAAGATAACTGATGTAATATGTTTAAAGAGCCTTGAAAAGGTGAGGAAGGGAGGAGAAAATTGTATCTTGAAGTAATTTTGAATAAAAGTACCCTATTTTCTGTATATTCCACATTTTTATGTCGTTTGCAAGCTCTGTACGGCCTGTATAGCATCACCAGGTCATAATTTTAATTTTTTTTGGTAGAATGGTGTGTTAGATTTCAAACAAACTTGATTTGAGGAGATTTAATTGAGAATAAATATTTTTGGAGCTATTTTTCTGTAAGCTATCCTAAAACCCTCATTTTAACGGTTTGAGAGTCTAAAAGTGGAATAAATAGCCATTCCATCAATGGAGATCTTTGTAAATAAGTGGAATGGGTCAGATTAGGGTGGTTTTCAAGTTGGTTGTGTTTTCAAGTGCAGGGGAAGGCATGTTGCATGAATTTGTTGCTGCCCTAGTTTTTTCATGATTTTTATGCTTAAATTGATGGCTAGAAGTTAGGGTTTGATGAAAAGGCTTTGAAATAGAGTTGGAAACGGTTTAGGGAGAATTTAAATACCATATTTGATGTTTCTAAACCTTTGGTGAGGAGTTTTGAGGTCAGAATAATAGAGAACTAATAAACCCTCATGCAAATATGCCTAATTTGACCTTTAGGACAAAAGGACAATCAAATTTTGGAGGTTACTTTTTAAAACAACCATAGTTGGTTTCCTAATATGTTTTAGAGGGCCTAAAATGGTATTTGAAACTAGGTTTATTTTTTGGAGATCCAACCTCATTTGGAAATTGGGTTTATTTTTGTCTCTTGGGAATGCTATAAGCGAATAGGCCTCTTAGGTGTGAATGATGGAAGAATGGAGAAACTAATGTTCTAAAGAAGTTTTTTTGGCTTAATCCTATCAATATTGTGATTTACAAGGTGTATCATAGGTTTACTAAGAGTTTTTTGTCTTAAAACCACTATTTGGTGTATTTGTGGCCAAGGAAACCATGTTTCACTAAAGAGAGTTTTGTGAGTGTTTGGGTGATCAATCAAAATCAGTGCTTTGGGCCTATGAAAACCCTTTGAATCCCACCATGCTTTGCATCAATTGGTATCAGAGCTATTTGATCTGGTGGGTTGTGAAATGTGTTGGTTGTAGGAGCTTGTGAAGAGTGAAGTGGTCCATCTTGAAGCTACAAGAGAGAATGAGTTATGAGAAGGTGTGTTGGCTACATACATGAGAGAGGTCTATGATCACTATTCTCCAATAGAGATGAAGTTGGGGAGAAGGTGTAGAGTTACTCCACTGAGAGAGAGAGTGGGTAGAGGAAGCATCTTCCAATATCTTTGTTGGGTAGAGGGTAGTATGTTGTGAGAGATTTTTTTTGTAGAGTAGCAGTGAGAGAGATGGGTATATGTATGAGGAAGAGCACATGAAGGATGCAACCATTTCAAACCATGGAGATGTTGAAATAATAGGTATGAAACATAATTTGATTTAGGAGGGAAATGATATTGAGTTGGTGTCCAATTTTTCTTCTTTGAAGGTCAAGGATGAATCGATTTGAGAATGGATTAAGAAACATGTTGCTAGGTAGGAGAAGGTCTAATGACACATAAAAAGTTAGGTTCAACACAATTTTCAAAGGAAGAACAGGTCAAGGATCAACCATCAAATGAAATACAACATTCAACAATGAAGAACCGGGTAAAGACAAAGGGAAAATGCAAATTTTTAGTTGTTGGTGAGTGCAAAGACTACTTGGAGGTTGAATAATGATATTTCCAAGCTTGAATCAATTTTACAACATTGTCCTCAAGAGGAATTGAGGCAAAATTTTTCCCAGGAGTATGGTGCAGGGCACCATGTGAATTTCATGCCTCCATGAGGCAATTTTGTAATATTGAGCTTTGGTTGTGTTTTTTTTGTAATGAGGTCATATTTGGACCATGTCTAATGAATTTGAGTCATTTGATTAGGTTTCTAGGTTATTGTGGGGTCAAGTTGTCAAATGATGCAAAATCTTGCAAATATTGTCAAAAATGCAAAAATGCAAGTGGAATATGAAGAGTCACTTTTGTAAAGGGAATGTTTGGTCATTGGAAACTCAAGGGGTAGATAATATTACTGATGTAATATTTTTAAAGAGCCTTGAAAAGGCGAGGAAGGGAGGAGAAAATTATATCTTGAAGTAATTTTGAATAAAAGTACCCTATTTTTTGTAGATTCAGTGTTTTTTTGTTGTTTACAAGCTTTGTATGGCTTGTACAACATCACCAAGTCATAATTTTAATTGGTTTTTTTAGAATAGTGTGTTAGCTTTCAAAAAAACTTGATTTGAGGAGATTTGATTGAGAATAAATCTTTTTGGAGCTATTTTTCTATAAGTTGTCCTAAAACCCTCATTTTAAGGGTTTGAGAGTCTAAAAGTGGAATAAATAGCCATTCCACTGATGGAGATCTTTGTAAATTGGTGGAATGGGTTATATTAGGGTGATTTTCAAGTTGGTTGTGTTTGCAGGTGCAGGGGAAGGCATGTTGCATGAATTTGTTGTTGCCCGAGTTTATTTTTCATGATTTTTATGCTTAAATTGATGGCTAGAAGTTAGGATTCGATGAAAAGGCTTTGGAACAAAATGGGAAATAGTTTAGGGAGTAGGTACATACCATATTTGATGTCTCTAAGTCTTTGGTGAGGTATTTTGATGTAATAAGCATAGAGAACTAATAAACCCTCATGCAAATAAGCCTAATTAGACCTTTAGGACACTAGGATAGTCAAATTTTGGAGGTTACTTTTCAAAGCAACCATAGTTGGTTTCCTAATATGTTTTAGAGGGCCTAAAAGGGTATTTGAAACTGGTTTTTTTTTTTGGAGATCCCACCTCATTTGGAAATTGGGTCTATTTTTGTCTCTTGGGAATGCTACAAGCGAATAGGCCTCTTGGGTGTGAGTGATGGAAGAATGGAGAAACCAATGTTCTAAAGAAGTTTTTTTGGCTTAATCTTGTCAATATTGTGAATTCCAAGGTGTATCAGAGGTTCACTAAGATTTTGGTGTCTTAAAACCACTATTTGGTGTATTTGTGGCCAAGGAAACCATGTTTCACTAAAGAGAGTTTTGTGAGTGTTTGGGTTTTCAATCAAAATCAGTGCTTTGTGCCTTTGAAAACCCTTTGAAGCCCACCATGCTCTACATCATTTTTCCACGTAAATCTGGTGTTATTGTGTTTGTGTTTTGGATTTAAGTTTTTGCATCAGTATTTAATGGTTAATCATTTAAGTAGTGTTAAGAATTAGTTCTAGTGAATGAATTAAAGGTTAAATCTATGACAACTAATTCACCCCCTCTTAGTTGTCTTGTTCAACAGACACCTTAAATTGTCCTAATTGGCGAACAACACTATTTAACTAACCTTCACCCTTCTTCCCTAAATGACTAAATAATACATTATTATTTAATTATTATCAAATTTTATATGCATCTATTAATTAAGTGATTTAACATTATTTAATTAATTCATCCTCAATCAACATTTCACATCATTTTCATCAAAAACCCTAATTTCCCCTATTAATTGAATAATATTTAATTATTTAATTAATTCACTATATCATCATTAAATCTAACTTTATTCCTCTTAATTAATTAAATAACATAAATTATTTAATTATGTCACTAATATACCCTATTCTCCTAAATCAATTAAATTGTTATCACTTAATGTTTTAATTAAATCACCTTCTCTTCTCTAAATTAGAATAATTAAATTAATTATTCAACATCATTCTAAAAGGTGAACAAACAAATACAACTTTATTTGTTAAAGTCAAACATGAATTACACATTCAAAATCTAAATGTTAATTAATTAATTCAATTAATTAATCATCCTCACCCCTTTTGTGAGTGAGAAAATCATGACCACTGATTGGCTATCTGATTGATCTATTTCCTAACTAACTCATCTATTCTTAAATACCATTAACTACTCAACTTGATTTACTCAATTCCGTAGATTATGTAATCTATTTCCTTTGATTATGCAATTAAAATCCTTAATTGGATTGATCACATAAGATAACTGAGCAATCGATTTCCTCCCAATGGTTCTCAACCATTGATTGTGATTTTTCATGTTGTTACATCTTGATTGTTCATCTTGAAATAATAAATCTATAATATAACCTACTACCTTCTCACAAATCATCTAGAATATTCATAGTGAAGCCTTGAGCAATTACTCTTGATCACAGTGAGAGAGATCGTTAGATTATAGTTCAACATTTTACACACATTGAAGCTTTTACAATGCATAATGGAGGCTTTGCATTGATACAAACACAATTCAACATCAATGCAAATACAACTTCAACATGGTATGGTAAGATTTAGTTGTTTTTCATTCATTTAAGATTCTTAATTGCTTACTTGATTGAATTCATGGCTTTCATTTTTCATTTCATGAGTAATGGTTTTATGGATCTTAATCTTGTTTGAATTAAGCTAAGTTTATTTCATTGGTTTTTGTATGCTTGTTTCCCCCCTTACGACACAAATTATTTATGCTTCAATGAGGTCTACACTCTAAACCTACATAAAATATGGTAACATAATCTTACATAAAACATGACATATAAATGTTTTCTAAATCCCTCTTGAAATATAGGGCAAGGAGACCTAGGAAACCATCAATATTTTCAAAAGCCATAGGCTCTAATTCTGATCAAAAAATTTAATCTCTCCATCTCTCTCTTATAACATTTCAAAACCATGTTAATGCTTTTGTAACTAATAAAATTTAATTAGGTAATGGATTCTTAAAGATCAAATAGAATGTGGAATTTATAGTTTTACCTTTTAACATTTGGATTTCGTGTTTCACCAAGAATAGATATGGAAAATTATTAACAACATTTTAAGGTGTTAGAAGTTGATCATAATTTTTTAAGGGTTAAAATTAATCTATTATACATTGCATTCACTTGTAATTAATTGAACACTAGTTAAATGAGGAGGTAGATATTTCATTAAAATTCTATGGCTTGTATACACTTGTGTAGCATCGTAAATTGTCACCCTTGAAAATTTCACACTATGTTTTGCTCCCCCTAAATTATAGAGCCTAATTAAGTCCCTAATTTCCCTAAATTATGCATTCTATAACTTATTTTTACCATTTCTCAAGAAACTGTAAGCATTGAACAAATGCATTAATTTTATTTTTTCCCCTTGAGACCCTAAATACTAGAAAGTAGGGCCAAGTCCCCCTATTTTTTTGAGATCCAAGTTTGAATGTGTCGGTGTTAGCATTTTAACATTTAAAATTAAAATTGCAAATGTTGACTATTGAGATTTAATTTGTGTGAAATTGAATAAATACCTACAAATACCTAGTTATTGCATCATTTGAAATCTAACAAGAAACAACAAGAAATATTGAGCAAAGATTATTTTCAAGAGTAGTCAAGATAAAAATTTCAAAGATTTATTGAAGAAATTCAATATCCAAGCATCATGCCAAATCCTATGTGAGTTTATACATGTTCATGCTATCATTTCTTCTGAAGGCTAACCCTTGTTGTAGGTCTCCAAGCAATTCAAGTATTCAATTAAGCAAGATCAAAGACCTTGAAGTGATGTGCATGACTTCAATCCTTCAAGGAAGCCATTAAAGGGTGGTGAGTTGTAGCACTTTGTTGATTCATCATTCCTTCCTATTGTTTATCTTTCCTATTATTGGCATTGAAATTATGGAAGTGGAAACACTAACATGGGGTTTGACTAAGGAAAGCCCCTAAATGACACAAAATTTCTCCTCTTTTTGAATATTTCAGGTTTGGAGAGGATTGAAGGAAGCTTGAAAATCATTTATTCATTGTTGCATTCAAAACCCTACATCTTGTCAACCCACAAAAACTCACCTACAAAATTATTTGACAGTGTTCTAATAAGTTTGCAAGAAGAAATAAGGATCTCAAATATAGTATCAAAGGACTAGAAAAGTAGAGTAGGAAACCCCTACAAGGACTTGGATTCCCTTGGGTAACTTTTTCCTCCTATATAGAACAACATCGAACTTTTTAGGATAGGTACATAGCATTTTTCCTTTCCTAGATCTACCTGCAATTCTCTATTTCAATCTTTTAATTACTGGTAGCTTACATTTTTATATTAGGTCATATAGTCTAATTAGGTTAATAAAAGAAAATCAATTCTAAATCATTCCAAGACCTTGAAAGATGTAGATCTAGGTCTGATTGGCTCACCTTCATGTTTGAAAGTTAGTCTACACACATTGTTGATCTCCATCTTAATGAAACATTAGAAAAATACTCCTAAACACCACCCCCAAATTTGAATCCTAGGTTTTACACATTAAGATATAGGGTTATTTATTTATTTATTTCAATTTGGTGAACCTAACCTACTATCATTATATACCTTTTGAAATTCACCCTAGATCTAAGTTTTGCATTGCATTGTTTTGCATTTATCATTTAGGGTTTCATTATTTCATCATAAAAGACATAAAAATTCAAAAAAATTGCATATCATATTGCATTATAGGTGCTATTAAGGCTCATTTCAGTCATTTAGATCAAATCTACATTGAAAATTACATTCATAATTGTCATTTATTGTTCAAACATTGTTACACATTTGCATTTAAGTCACATTGTCTTAAGTTGAACAAATTTTGGAGAAATAGTGATTTTCATAACTGTTTGCACACAAAAATAGAGCACTTAGACAATCTAATAAACATTTAGTTTTTCATTTTTTAGACACCCTATCAAGGACATAGACACCCTCAAGTGCCTCTATCCTCCTGCACTTGAATCAATTTTTTTTTGCAAACCTCTCTATCTATGTCTCTCTAGTCTATGTCTGCTTGTAGATCTCCATTTTGGAATCCATAATTGCATTCATTTAGCTCAAAGAGAGGAAAAAGTAAAAAAAAATTATTTTTTTGTTTCAAAATTGCAGCAAAATCATCAATTTCAGATTTAGGCATCTTACAATTAGTTAATTTTTGAGTTTTAGATAAGAAAATTTGTATTCAAAATTGTCATTTATTGTTCACATATTGTTACAAACTTGTATTGGTATAAATTGAGAAAAAATTGAAACATACTTACTATCAGACCTATCTACAACTAGACCTAGAATTCTTGAACAAAATTACACACACTCAAACTTTGAAATGTTGGAAAACCTACCTAGGACACAAACATCCTTGGGTGCCTCTATCCTCCTACTTTTGTCAAAACTAAATTTTGCACAAATATCTATTTATGTATTCTCTACCTATTTTTGCTATTTGAATCTTGTTTATGAGTATTTTGTTGTGGTTATTTGACAATTTAGTGTTCATCTTGGGTACACTTAGTGTTTTGAAACTCTCATGAGATTTGTGACCTGGTATCGTATTGTCAATACTGAACAGTGAGACATAGTTGTAGACTTATGAAATCTCGCATTGTTGTTACATCCACTATGGATCTTGAGTCTTCCAACTCTTTCATGCAAAGTGTTGTTAATACTCAACACATTTTGGACTCTATCCCTAATGCTACCATACCAATGACAACATTACAATCATCCATTTTTTATGGATGTTGAAACTGTCATTGCCCATGTTCTAGAAGACAAACTAAAAAAAATGGACAAAGACTATGTGAGTACTAAATATCTAGTGGGTAAGCGTTCCTTATAATAGATAACATGAGTAAAATGATTAGTGATTCTTAAGGACTAGAGGTTTTGCATAGCCTAGCCCATATAGTTGATGCTAATGTACCTAAAATGGCTAGTTGTGCTCAAGCTTTTGGATACATTCAAAGTCAAGGAGGAAATCAAGTTTCTCTCCCTATAAATATAGCCTCTATCCCTACATACACAAATCAAACTATCACCTCAATGACACAACAAAGAATTTGCATAACTCCAACATTATTTCTTTACACTATAAATCCTTATGGTTTTGGGACATCACATGTAACACCTCAAGTTTTATCCCCTCTCATAAATTTTCAACATAGTATTCCACCAAGCACATACACAATCCCACCATATTCACCACATTCCAAAAACATGTCTTTAGTGTCAAAAAATGTCATCGTTTACATTTTCACACTCGATTTTGGAATGTTTAACATTAAAATGAACCTAATGTCACCTTGATATAGTGTTTTAATGTGTTCTACATATGCACATTGGATTTAGGGCTCTCTTAAGCTAAATTGACCCAATTTTTCCTTAATTTAATATTGTAAAGTGTATTTGTTTACACCTTCACATTATGTTTTGGGCCCTTGTAAACTAAATGAACTTAATTAAACCTTATTTAGAGTGTTGTAAAGTTTTTCAAGACACTTTCACACTAATCTAGAGTTTCATTAATAAATGAGGCTTCTTTATGCCTTAATTGGCCTAATTTTGCATCCACAAGCCTTAATTAATGCATCTTTCCGAGGACAATTCCGACATAAACCAACATCCAATAATAAGTCAGGTGTTTTTAGGTTGTGTGGCCCAAATTTAGTGATTTGGGACTCATATTCCACTTTGGACATATGAGTTCCAGCTATGTTTCGAGGCCTCGATCCTGATTTTACATCATTCTCAGAATTTTTGAAAAAATGTGTCCCATAGTTAAGCCCAATGGGACTCATAGGCAACTTGTGGCGTATGAGTCCTATGTGGCCCAAAATCAAATTTAATTCAAATTCTTGGTGGGATTTTATCCTCCTAGATCTGATGTCAGCTTGTAGTGTTGTAATTTCAAGAAATTTTGAATAAACAAGTATAAATACAAGGTTATTTCACTCATTTTCACCTAAGACTTTCAAGAGAGAATTCCTAATAGCAAGTTTATGATTACAAGACTTCACAAGAGTGTCAAGGGAGTTTACAAAATAATTTATAAGGCATTCAAGGAAATAATTCTTCATCATTTTTTTTAGCAATTCAAGATCCATTATCATGTCAAGGTCATCAAGCATCAAGCATGTTGTTGAGCCAATGTTGTGATGTAGCATTCAAGATCCAAGATTAAGCATTGTTCTACAGTTATTTCAAGATCTAGATCTACATTATTCATGGCCATTTCATGTTAGATTTCAGATTTATAAGACATAATTCAAGGTATCATTGTTCATGTTCCATGTTTCTTGTTCTTATTTTATTATCTCATCATTTGGTTTAATTACCTAAAAGGGGTTTGACCAAGGAAAACTCCCATTTTCTAACAATCAACAAGTTTTCCTCTATTTAATGTGTGATTGTGGGTTTATAGATTGAAGAAAAGTGGATTTAAAGCCTTCAAAAGTACTAAAATGAAAAAGTTGCAAATGTTGTCAAAGTTTTCATGAAAAGTTATCAAGGCTCACAAAAACTCAAATCTAGGGAAAAATATCCATCAAATTTGCATGAAATCAGTGGGAAAGTTCTTATTTGATCCATATTTAGAGGCTTGCAAAGTTTAAATTCAAGATCATGCTCTTGGGACACTTCACGACAAAATGGGTCACTTCATGACATTTTGGGCATATGAGTCCCAGTTAGGGTTTCAAGGAACAGTTTCTAGGTTTTGTTCCTATCAGTTTGCAACTCCAAATTCCAAATTTTTAGCTCTTTAGGACCCACCTAGGACCCATACACCACAAATGGCATATGAGTCCCAATGAGCATTGAGAGTCAGGATTTTAGGGTTTTGGAGGTTGCTTTTATCACATCTTTCCTCCACGTGCACCTTTGTTCATTCTTAGTTTGTCATTTTGTATTTCAGTTTCATTCTCTAGGTCATCTAGTTAGGTTTTGTATGTCAATTTTTCATATATTTTCTTTCCAAGCCCTAGCTTGGTGGTGAACCCTCTTTAGTTTTTAATCAGACCCTAGGACACCCTATTGCAAGATCTCTTTCTCCTACTTCATCCTTGGATAAGGATATTTAGGGGTTCCTTGAATGAGAGTGAAGAAGATTGTTGTTCTATGTCCTAAACCATAAGCAAAAAAAAAATTCTTCCTTTCAATTTGGTGAACCTTCATTTAGAACACCTTAATTCTGATTTGGAGTGCATCATCATCCTAGATCTAGCTTGCACTAACATTATATTAGGTTTTACATTAGTTAATTGGCATATAGGGCTTCTAAATCTTGCATAAAAGTGAACTTGCATATAGGTTACATTTTTTCATCTTGCATCATTGAATTCATCTGAAATATTTATTTGCACTTAGTCTAGACATCATCCAAACCAAAAAACACAAAATTCACATAGAATTTTCTGAAAACAGTTCAAAAACCCTAAACTGGGACTCATACACCCCTCTAGGAGATTTAGTCTTAGTATAGGTTGTTTTTCCTACTTTCTGAGATTTTTGTGTTGTGCATTTTTCAACATTTGAACCCCTAAAAACCTTGACTGGGACTCATATGCCCTTTTGGGCGAATTAGTCCCAGATCAGCCCTAAAACTACCTTTTACAGCATTGAAAACCTTGTTTCTACACTTTTGTTTGCTATCATTAGTTATTTGTTTTAGTTGGTTGAGTTTATGTTACATACATTTCATTATATCCAACTTAATTTGGTTTTGGTATGACATTGCTTAATTTCAAATTTACATTTACAATATTTCATTTTTTAGATTGTTTCATAGTGTAATAAAAAAATTACCTTGTTTCGAATCTAAAAATTACATTTACACATTTCACTTTAGGTCATTGCATTGCACTTTACTTGAAGCATTGTATAATTTAGATAGCTTACTTTTTCATGTTAGCATGTTTCCTTTTAAGAGATGTGGTTTTGATATGGTTAAAAATGAATTGCATAAGTACAACATCTCCTCTTATGAGAACATCTTAGAGAAAGAGAATCAAACCATTGACATAACATTCCTTAATATTACATTTCCTATCTCAAACCCTATTATCTCTCCCATTTGTGAGGATGATATGATATAAGAAGATACAAGCATAGACAATCATGAAAAGTATAATTGTTCTTCTCTCGATACCTCTCCTACTAGTGACGAAGGTATCTGGTGAAAGAAGATACAATCATTGAGAATCATGAATGTCTTTATCACCTTACCTAGTCTCCATTCACCTTACCTAGTCTCCATTCATCCCTTGCTTGTGAGAATGTTTTAGTGAAAGAGGATGAAATCATAGGTAATCATGACAATCAAATTTTCCTTCTCCTAATATCCTTCCTCAATGAGAAGGAGATAATTTAGTTGAGAGCTATGAGAATCTTGTTCCTCCCTTCCCTAATGCTCCTACCATTTGGAAAGATCTATTTGGTAAGCATGAAAATCATAGTTGTCCTTCTCTTGATGCCTGCCCTACTAGTGATGAAGCTACTTTACAAAATATAAACATGGAATGCGATGAACATCTTACAATCTCTCCTACTAGGGTAGATAGTATGGCACAAGAGGGTGAGACCTTAGAGAAAAAGGATGAAGTCATGGACAATCAAATTGAGCCTTCTAATATCCCCACCATTGATAAAGAAGATATTTTGATGATTGATAACCCCCTCAAAGTCATTTTAGAAGAACCAACCTTTTAATGTTATGAACATTTAGTTTTTCATTCTCCTATAAACTCTTCTCCTAGGGAGGATATCATGGTGCAAGAAAATGATAACATTGAAAAAAGTGATATAGTTTCCTTAGATGACCAAGAATGAAGTAACATTAGAATCTTCTTCACTAAGGTAAGTTAATATTATTCAACCTCAACTCATCCTTTAGCCACCTTCACACAAACCTCAAGCTCAAAACAAACCTAAACTTATCCTTTACCCACCTAAGAATAATGTTTTGCAGCAGCTGAGTTATAATACTGTTTCCCATGCATATAACACTAGAAACAACCTACAACCAAGACAAACACCTTCAACATCCCTCCCATTGCCTAACCCTATCCTACTATGCCCTCCTTGTATCCCTTCACAAAGTGGAAAGGAGTATGATCTTGTTGAACAACTTAAGAACGTTCTTGCTAAAATATCACTATGGGACCTTATTCAAGGGTCCCCTCATTATCATAACATGATTCAAAGTTCCTTACAACAAGTTCATACCCCTCCTAATGTGCAACCAAATGACATAGCAGCTATAATTTAGGGAATGAATGCGGATATTATTTTCCACCAAAGTGAGCTCCCTCCTTTGGAAGTGCAAAAAAAATGATGCTTTCATGATAATGGCTATTTAGAATAGGTTGGGAATAAAAAGAACCCTTGTTGACAATGGATCTGACCTTAATGTGTGTAGTGTGACCCTTTTGGATAATCTTGGAGTGGATAAATAAAAAATTCAACTCAACTCTTTATCTATTAATGGATTTGACAATGTAGGATAACAACCACTTGAGATGATCACATTACCTATTACAATTGGAAAGGTTGCATTAGAAACACTGATCCATGTTATGCCTCACAATATTTCATATAAAATTATTTTAGCAAGGCCATGGATTCATGCAATGAATTTGGTGCCTTCTACCCTTCATCATAAAATTAAATGCATCTACAATAACAAAGTGTACACACTCGAAGTTGACCCTTAACCAAATAGTTGTTTGAACATCGAGAAAGGTAAGGAAAATACTTTGAAAATATTGACACCAACTACACAAGTAGAACACATTTAATAGAAAGACAAAGAAAATCACATGGAGGAAGTCATGAAGCTATTAGAAGACTATTGGGGTTCCTTAGACTTCGAACCAATATTCATGGGAGAATACAAAATCATAAACAAAGACTCTGAAAAGGGAAAAGAAAAAGCGGTAATGTCAATACAAAATTTAGAAGACCCTTTGAAAGCATACACCTCAACCACTATAGAAGAAAAGACAACATACATGAAAAAATTTGATGAATTTGATTATGAACGACCACCGAATCCTAAAGAAATGAAAAATATTTTTGGAAAATGTTATGAACTCATGAAGCAACTTGGGTATATTGGAAAAGGATGTGGTGCTAACGAACAAGGTAGTTGTGTCCCTATAGAGACTCACACACAAGAAAAGACTATTGGTCTTGGTTATTGTCCCTCGAAAGAAACAAACAAGCCTTCACTCAATATAAACACTCTTACAAAAGATTCCTCTAAGCCAACTTTAACATTAGTGTATCTTGAATTTATAGACACTAGTGGTCTTGGTTTTTTTCCTTTGAAATAAATAAAAGAAATAGATAAATCCTTGATTAACATCAATGTCATCACTCAAAACACCAATGATTTGAATTTGATAGATTTTACACCCTCCCGTAAAGGAGAGTACAAAATCTCACAATCTAAAGAGTCTTTTGTAATTATGACTTCCTATACTAAGAAAGAGATGTCTTTGTCATAAAATAAAGGAACATCTTCTATTGATCAAGAGGGTATCTTTTCAAGACTCCTCCAAGATCATTTGATATCTCTCCCTCTAAGAACACAAAATAAATTTTACTACAAGAGTTCATTTTGTGCATATCATAGAGTTCATGGTCATTCTATTAATGAATGTAAAGCTTTGAGTAAAATAATTCAACATCTTAAGGATTGTGGTGCTCTTCCTTATGTTGAAACACCTAGTTCCTCTTTTCATTTCAACTCATCCTTGTCCTACACTAAGTGGGGGCAAGGGGTTAGGTAGCCTTGTCCTTGTATTCCACTTATCATTATCTCATTTGGCTAGTTTACTGCCTCTCATGTACATATAAGAGAAAGCTTGGGATGTGGACAACATGCCTTAAATTGGCTCACATGTGACATACTTATTTATGATGTAGTTTGATTCAGAAACATATGAATTGGCATAGGGATTTTCAAATAATCTCTCATGTCTCCTACTTTAAAGAAATTGCTCATAGTAATGGTGTTAGCAGCCACTTTAAAGTGGGGGCAGACACTGACACTCGTGTTTCACTATGTGATTTTCTTTATTCTTGCAATGCCTCCTTTTCTTAGTGGTGTCATTGGGTTTGATTTTATCTATGAGTGTGATATTTTTTTTACTTGTCCTCTCTTGGAGACATTAAGCACAATGTTCCCTAAGAAGAGACCCTACATAAATTAAGCAAAATCCCTTAAAACATATCTTACACTACTTCTGCATTTACAACAATTGGTATATGGCCACCTTGCATAACACACTTTGCATGCCTATGGAGCCATCTTGTCTTTCAATGAGTATCAAGCATATGAGGTTTTGCTAGGCTCATGAAGCTCAAAGTTCATTATTGTGTGGCACCTTATCAAAGTTATCAAGAGGTACAACTTTGGTTTGGCTGAATGGGAAGCCAAAATTAGGCATGACTTTCCCATAGCCACTTTTTTGTGTGTGTATGTGCATACCACCCACATGCCTATGTGTCTCACCTATTTGGATACTCACCCCATGGATAGCCTAGAGTTTTGTTGCCTCAGAGTGAGCACACAATTTTTGACATACAACTTAGATATGAACCACATCGCATTAGACAAATGGTTGCAGCTTGATCCTCCTCTTTTTATTTTTGATTGTTTTCATTTTTGTTTCTTTTAGTCTTTGACATTGCATGTTTGTGTATCTTGATGTTGCACATCATACACCTTGTGTGTCTATCCTTTTGTGCTTATGTCGGTTTGATGTACGATCTTGGATCCTAGGGGCTTGACCACCTCCTTTGATCTTTGTTATCCTATACCATCCACATCGGTACACTTGGACCCCTCTCGAATGTCTAATTTAGTGTGAGTTTGAAGCAAGTTCATCCTCTAACTAAAGTGGGGGCTAAATACAGTGTCAAAAAATGTTGTCGTTTACATTTTCACACTTGATTTGGGAATGGCTAACATTAAAATGGACCTAATGTCACCTTGATCTAGTGTTGTAATGTGTTTTACATATTCACATTGGATTTAGGGCCCTTTAAAGCTAAAATGATCTAATTTTGCCTTAATTTAATGTTGTAAAGTGTATTTATTTACATCTTCACATTAAGTTTTGGGCCCTTGTAAGCTAAATGAACTTAATTATGCCTTATTTAGGGTGTTGTAAAGTCTTGCATCACACTTTCACACTAATCTGGGGTTTCATTAATAAATTGAGCTTCTTTATGCCTTAATTGGCCTAATTTTGTATCCACAAGCCTTAATTAATGCATCTTTCTAAGGATAATCCTGACATAAACCAACATCCAATCATAATTTAGGTGTTTTTAGGTTGTGTGGCCTAGAGTTAGTGATCTAGGAATCATACGCCACTTTGGGTGTATGAGTCTCACCTAAGTTTCGAGGCCCCGATCCTGATTTTACATCATTCTAAGTAGTTTTGAAAAATATTTCTCATAGTTAAGCTTAATGGGACTCATACGATACTTCTAGCTTATGAGTCTCGTGTGGCCCAAAATCAAATTTAATTCAAATTCTTGGCAAAATTTTATATTCCTAGACCTGATGTTGTCTTGTAGTGTTGTAATTTAAGGAAATTTGGCATAAAAAAGTATAAATACAAGGTTATTTCACTCATTTTCACCTAAGACTTTCAAGAGAGAATTCCTAATAGCAAGTTTATGATTACAAGACTTAACAAGAGTTTCAAGGGATTTTACAAGAGCATTTCTAACACATTAAAGGGAAAAATTATTCATCATTTGTTGCAGCAATTCAAGATCCATTATCATGTCAAGGTCATCAAGCATCAAGGATCAAGCATGTTGTTGATGTAGTGTTGTGATGTAGCATTCAAGATCCAAGATTAAGCATTTTTCTATAGTTATTTCAAGATCTATATCTACATTCTTCATTGCCATTTCATGTTAGATGTAGATTTACAATACATCATTGAAGGTATCATTGTTTATGTTCTATGTTCCATGTTCTTATTTCATTACCTCATCATTTGGTTTAATTACCTAAAAGGGGTTTGACCAAGGAAAACCCCCATTCTCTAACAATCAACAACTTTTCCTCTCTTTAATGTGTGATTACAAGTTTATAGATTGAAGAAAAGTGGATTTGAAGCCTTCAAAATTACCAAAATTACAAAGTTGCAAATGTTGTCAAAGTTGTCAAGGCTCCTAGGAACTCAGATCTAGCAAAAAATATCCATCTAATTTGCATGAAATTAGTGGGAAAGTGCTTATTTGATCCATCTTCAAAGGCTTGCAAATTTTTAGTTCAATATTATGCTCTTGGGATACTTCATGACAAAATGAGACACTTCACGACAGTCTAGGCATATGAGTCCCAGTTAGGGTTTCAGGGAATGGTTTATGTGTTTTGTTTCTCTCATTCTGCAACTCCAGATTCACTTTTTTTTCTCTTCAGGACCCACCTAGGACCCATACACCACAATTGGTGTATGAGTCCCACTGAGCATTGAGAGTCAGGATTTCAGGGTTTTGGAGCTCGCTTTGATCACATCTTTCCTCTAGGTGCACCTCTGTTCATTCTCATTTTGTCATTTTGTATTTCAATTTAATTCTCTAGGTCATCTAGTTAGGTTTTACATGTCATTTGCATATCTTTTCTTTCCAATCCCTAGCTTGGTGCAGGTGAACCCTCTTTAGTTTTTAATCAGACCCTAGTACACCCTATTGCAAGATCTTTTTGTCCTACTTCATCCTTGGATTGAGATCTCTAGGGTTCCCTTGAATGAGAGTGAAGAAGATTGTTGTTCTATGTCCTAAACCATAATCAACAACAATTTTCTTCCTTTCAATGTCAACCAATGATTTTTCCATTAACCAAATCTTGCAAAATGTAACCTTCCTTCAACAACAAATCTTAACATTGAACCAAAACCAAAATGGATAACCATTGCAATATATCAAAAGAAACCCATTGTCACTTGAAATCTTGAAAAATCCAATGCCACAAAACATAGAGATACCTCGATTTGACAAGTACAATGGTAAAGGATACCCTAGCAGTCATATATCAACATATATGGGCTCGTGTATTGACTTCATTTTTGAAGATAAATTCTTGATTGATATCTTTCCTAGGTCATTAAAATACATGGCTTTAGAATGGTTTTTTTCATTGACGAATAAATCAATCCACTCTTTTAAAGAAATTTTTGAGGCCTTCCTCCAACATTTCCAAGTAAACATTGGACCTAATATTACATTAACTAATTTAGTGTAATGCAAACAAAATAAAAAACGAAAAGGTCATAGAATTTATAGGGTGCTATCAATTGCTTTATTCACAAATCATTCTTACTCTTCTTGATGCAAACATTCAAAGAATATTCATTGAAAACTTGAAACCTAGCATATAAGGGATAAGATATTTTTGATGAAATATTTGTTCATCATACACTTGTGTACAACCCTTAAGGATTTTTAAAATTTGGTTAGTCAGTATGAAGAGAAATCTTCATTGAATCCTACTAGAAAATATGAGTTTGTACCTTAAAACAACTATCAACCATTCAAGAAGCATAACAAGAACTTTATCAAGTTACATACACCTCAAACAACCAACCACATTGAAACTCAATTTGTTGCTATAAGTTTAACCCCATACCAATTTAGATCACAAGATAGACAATTTACCTAGTTACCTGACACCCTCCACTCGATCATGTTATAAATTTTGAACAAGGATTTAATTCGGTTGCCTCCAATTAGACCTACAGACACAACTAAACCTCTACCTCCAAGTTACAATCCAAATTCCTTTTTTTAATACTATCGCACAAGTGGACATGATACAGAGTGATGCATGCATATTAACATCAAGTTTAAGACCTCATTGATTCTAAAAAAATCTAGTTATGTGGTGTTAATGATCAAGGAAACAAATGTATTGCCCCACCTAATCAAAACTTACAATTTTTTACCAATCCAATGCCAAACCATTCACCCAAATGTTTGCAAGCTTGTGATGTTAAGAATAATGAGATGGATATTAATAAGACTAATGACATGAATGATAATAAGAGTGATTACGCTGATGTCCTACAATATATGGTCACCCTCATAGATGTTCAACCTCGTAAGGGACAAACCACTTTGTTACCTGACATTACTTTCACCCATATTGATGCATCCATACATGCACCTGATGGTACTCTCTATATTGTTGAACATATTAATGACAAGCCTACAACTAGGATACTCATTGATCTTGTGTGTGTAGAGAATGTGATCATTGAGGTATTATTTTTTGTGCATGAACTTTATCAAGATTATTATGAACAATTGAAAGCATGGTTGAATTTTGATGATGGTTTTTCTCACCCTACAATAGGTTTGATCACTCTTCCTCTTAAGGTTGGACCAAAAATAATAGATGTATCATTCTCCATCACCCCAACATTGGACCAATTTCATGTGAAGTTAGGTTACCCATGGCTACACTCCATGAATTTTATCCCATTGGTTATTCACAAGTGCATAAAGTTCCCATTTTAAAATAAAATATTTAGAGTGCATCATAGTGTGTTTAATCCTTTATCTTCCCGTGGGAAATTTTCATTAGATTTATTTTGGCCTCAACCTATCGAACCTATCATGCCTCATGAGGATTTCTTTTTCAAATCATACTAAAATTTTAAGCCAAAGCACATAATAGAGTTATCTCTTACCAATATTCTTGAAAATGATAAGACTATGATTGTTCCTCCTCCTCCACCATTTATGAATGAACCCATAACTTAATCAAAGACCCTTTCAAGTAACCAAGGTAAATATATCATGGTTCATCCACCCAGATCATATAAAATACCAAGAGATAATCAAATGATTCCTTGTGTGCCTCCAAAGGTAAAACAAGTGTATAGACCTAAAGAGACAATGGTTTCCCAACCCTCGGTGGTTCCTATAGTTCCTCCCTTAAGGGAAGAAAATAGGCCAATGGTTGTGAAACCCACTCTTACCCTAGCACAAATTGAAAATCATGCAAGAAGAAACTGAAATTCTAAAGAGCGTAGGCGTAGGCATCGTGCTATTGCTTGTCAATTGGAGGAAAAGAATAAAATAGTGAATTATAATAAAAAACCTATGCAACCAACTCAAGAATAATTACCTTTCATAAAAATAAGACTTGGACCTAAAACAAGAAGTGAAAAAAGAACAAACAACTACCATTGTTATAAAAAATCCTATTGTGATTAACTTGGATGATGAAAATGAGATTGCTAAAATTGATGAGAAAGTGCATAATGAGCTTAATGTTTTTTTTTCAAAGTCTATGAATTTAGATGGTAGGAATCATGATGATCCTCCTGATGAGAGTGACACTCCACATGGTGAACCTAGAAGTGATCCTAGTACGACAGTTTTTGTATTCCCTTTAGCTAGTTTTATGCCTTCCCTATATGATGAGCAAGATTAAGATGTGGAAAACCTACTTTAGGTCAGCTTGCAGGTGTGATACTCCTTCATGTTTGTTTCATGTGTTCTTTGTGTTTGATTGTATGTGATGTGATCTATCGTGTTATGTTTCTTGGAATGCCTTTATGTTTGTGAGTTTATTTTGGATGATCCTTGTTGATCCATTGGTGCAAGGATACAAATGAAATGAACCTATTGTGACATTCTTCTATTTGTTTCTTCATTCTTCGATACATCATAAGTTTTGTCTTCTCTTTTTGTATTTTTTTTTCCTTTTGGGGATGATGCAAGGTGTTTAGACATTTAGGTCTCTTCCATGTTGACCCAAAAGTTTATTTGTTCTTGCCATCCATGTGTCATTCCTCTATTGTGTTCATTGTTCCACGAGTATTTGTGGAATGCTGTCAGTTCTAAGATCTACTGTATCACTATAGAAAAGACTTATACTGAACCCAAATCCATCAATCCCTTATGTGTGCATCCTTTGTATTGATTATTATATTACATTTGGGAAAAAACCCTTATCATTATGTAGCTTTATTCAGAAACATATCATTGGCATAGTGCTTTCCAAGTAGGCTCTCATAAACTTTTTTTGCATGGCATTTATCATTTTTCTACCTTAAAGAAATTGCTCACAACATGGTATTTTGCAGTTTATTTAAGGTGGGGGAATACATTGGCATTATTTGCTTCACTTTTTTCACATGTGTTGGACCTAGTGGTGTATTGATATTGGAATTTTTGCTTTAATTTTTTCATAGGTGTTGAACTTAGTGATGTGTTGGCACAATAGCTTGATCATTTTTATAGCACCTTATCAAAGTTATCGAGTATTACTCTTGGTATGGTTGACATGGGTGCAAACCTAGTGAATAGAAAACTTCACTAGACCTAGTGTGATTCTCATTTTATTATTTTGTCATGGGTACACACCTAGTAAATAGTGGACTTCACTAGAACTAGTGTGTTTCTCATTTGTCTTGAGGGCTCACCTAGTGAATATTGGAATTCACTAGCTCATGTTGCCTTCCAATCTGTGATTCACCTATAAAATAACAAACTTTGCTATTGTGTGTCATGAATTCCTTTGGTGTGAATCCTAGCATAACACAACTTGCTAGCCCATGGTTATCCATACCCTCCTTTTGCATTTTATTTTGACATTATATGTTTGTGTATGTTGTTTGGTTACATTTCATACATATTTGTGTTCCTTTGTGCTCATGTTGGTTTACCATGGGATCTTGGGAGATTGTGAGCTCCCCCTTGATCCTTAGTCATCCTATCTCGTCAAAATCTAGAAAATCAAACCCCTCTTGACATATATTTTCTACTTTAGTTTGAGTTTGAGCATAGGTTCATAATCTCACTAAAGTGGGGGCTAAATCTAACATCATAAATTGTCACCCTTGATAATTTCACACCATGTTTTTAGCCCCCTAAATTATCAATCCTACTTAAGTCCCTATTTTCCCTAAATTATGTATTCTATATCTTATTTTTATCATTTTCCAAGAAATTGCAAGTATTTAATAAATGCATTAATTTAATTTTTTACCCCCAACACCTTGTCTTAGAAAATAGGACGAATTTTTCTAGGATCCGAATTTAAATATGTTGGTGTTGATATTTTAACATTGGTGACTTTGGGCGAATCTTCTGTGCCGGCAGTGAAGATCTCTTCGATTGTTGGTTGGGAGGATGTGCTATCTAATGGGAAACAAGTCTCCTCCTTGTTTCCATCTACACCTGAGATCATTTCGAACTCTGGTGCTATGTTTGACATTCCTGATTCGATCAGTGACAGGATCCTCTTCTCCATGGAGAATATTGTAGTGGGAAGATTTCTCTCTTACCATCCAATGGTGGATATGGTTTGGAAATGGGTTGCGGCGAAGTGGTGCCTCAAGGGTAGTGTGGAGATTCGTGTGATGGCTGGTGGTCTTTTCCTATTTAGATTCACTATAGCGGAGGACATGGTGGATACTCTGTCGTCGGGTCCATGGGTTTTTGGGAAGCATAGTCTGGCTTTGTGCAAGTGGAAACCTGGTTTTGACCCTAATACTGATCTAAATAAGTTGGCTCCTATTTGGGTAAGGTTGTCGGGCTTGCCTTTGGAGTTTTGGGATGAATCCATCTTCAAATCCATTGGGGATTCACTGGGTCAATTTGTTACCACGGATTCTATCAAAAAATCAAAATCCAGGTTAGTCTTTGCGAGATTCTGTGTCAATATTTGTGTTGATAAAATCCTACCAAACTTTGTTAAGCTGTGTTCTAAGTTGGGCAGCTGGATTCAACCTGTGTGTTACGAAAACACTGTGGTATACTGTCAAAAGTGTGCCAAAGTAGGGCATTTGATCTCCGATTGCAAATCTACTATTAGTCGGGTGCTTAAGGACAATGTGATAAATCCCACTACTCTGTCTGAGAATATTTCGAGGCCGCCGAGTGACTCTGGGTTTGTTCCCCCAGGTGCTGATCAGTCACCTGAGAATCCTTCACACCCACCCTCCCCTATCGATCCACCTTCTGAATTAACTAACCATGGTGACTCACTGGAGTTGGCTGCTAAACCCCTTTCTATCCTTTTGTCTCAGAACCCTGGCCCTTTAGCTATTGATCCCCTGTTTGTGAGGGTCTCTGGTGGTATTCCTATTCTTGGCGCTTCGGCTTTTGATCCTTTGTTTAAAGATGTCACTTCAGGGACCTATGGGGCCTTGATCGAGGATGGTGAAATCTAGGAGGAAGAGAGCTCTAGTATGATTGACGAGTCTACTAAAAATTTGGGGAGTTTAAAGCTTGAGAAAGCTGGGGATGAAGGAATATGGACAATGCCCAAGAAGAAAGGAAGGAAGAAGAAGGCAGATGTAGGAGGGGAATCTAAGCCAGGGAGACCTTCTCAGAGATACACTAGAACGAGAGAAACGACAAATGAGATTTCCTTGGGAAAGCAGAGGACATTGGATGTGTCCTCAAAAAAGGGTCAGAAATGAGAATTATTTCATGGAATGTTTGTGGGCTTAATAGCTCACACAAACAACGTGCTCTGAAGGACTATATAGTGGAACAAAATATTGATATTTTCCTTCTTCAAGAAACCAAAATGTTGATGGTTAATTTTGATAAAATTTCTAACTTTTTCTAGCCTAATGCTTCCTATGTCTATAGTGATGCCGAGGGAGCTTCAGTGGGTTTGGCAGTGCTTTGGAACCCATCTTGTCTGCAGGTTTTTGAAATATTTCATTATAAAAATAGTGTAGGGGTTTCGTTCTCTTATCTTGGTGAAGCTTGGTCTATAGTTAATATATATGCTCCTAATCATAGGAACACGAGAAGTATTTTGTGGAATAACATGGTGGCTAAGATTAATCTGAATAAGGGAGGTCGTTGGCTTGTTGCTAGAGATTTTAACTCTCCCCTGTTTTTGTTTGAGAAAAGTGGTGGCCTTCTAGATTACTTTGACAACATGTCTAATCTGGCTAATTTTTTGAATTCTTCGGGTTTAGTTGATATTGAGCTCTTGGGCCAGTATTACACTTGGTCTAATAGATGGGCTGGTGGTAACCTGATTCAGGTTCGTCTTGACCACTTCCTCTGCTCTCCTCATTGGACTAATGTCTTAGATGCCAACCTAATAACCTTACCCAGGACGGTCTCTGACCATAATCCTCTTTTGCTGACCACTAATATTTGTCCTACTGTTGGTCCCTATCCTTTTCGCTTTGAAATAATGTGGAAAGCTCATCCCAATTTCAAAAATAAAATTTTTGAATGGTGGAATATTCCTATCCAAGGATCCCCTATGTATAGGATCTTCTTTAAACTTTAACATATTAAATATATGGTAAAATGATGGAACAAGAATGTGTTTGGGGATGTTTTTCAAAGGAAAAAACTGCTTGAAGGAAAGATGAGGACCTTACAGAAAAATATGGATGAGGGTGATGACAGTCAGTGGACTCACATCCAGGAACGAGAAGATAGAATGGAATGGGAACGGGTCCTAAAAAATGAGGTCTTCTAGAAACAAAAATCTTGAGTCTAATTGCTGAAGGAAGGAGATAGGAATACCTCCTTTTTTCATGTTTCTGCTATCAAGCACAGGAAAAAGAATCAAATTTCTAAATTGACAAATGCCACTGGGGAGGTGATTTCAAATCAAGCTCAAATCAGGCTCTATGTGGTTAACTATTTCCAAGAGGCTTTTTCGGCCCCTGTTGAGGCGCCGAACCTGGCTTTGGACTGTGCGATTCTCCAACATCTCCCTGCCTCCATCTCTCAGAAAGATAATTTGGGAATCCTTAGGACTGTTTCTATGGAAGAAGTTCATCTAGCTACCTTTAGCATAGGGGCTTTCAAAGCCCCGAGGCCTGATGATTTTCCTCCTGCTTTTTTTTTTCAGATTTTCTAGGATACTGTGGGTGGGGACCTTATGCTAGCGGCCAGGGATTTCTTCAAATTTGGTAGGATCCTCAAACAATTGAACCACACTTTCATTGCTCTCATCCCCAAGATAAGTGAGCCTCTTTCTATGAATAACTTCTGACCAATTAGTCTTTGTAACACCTTTTATAAGATCATTTCTAAGATCCTTGTTAACTGCATCAGACCTCTTCTTGGAAAAATCATTAGTCACACTCAAAAGGGGTTTGTCCCTGGGCGACATATTCTTGATGCCACTTTGACAACCCATAAACTGCTCCACTCAATGGATAGATGTAACAATGCGGGGATGGCTCTCAAGCTTGACATTTCCAAAGCTTATGATAAAGTGTTATGGGACTTCATCCTGAAGGTCTTAGCTAAGTTTGGATTTAACAGTTTGGTCATCAAACTCATTATGGAATGTGTTAGCACTGTCAAGTTCTCGGTTATGGTTAATGGATCCCCCTGTGGGTTCTTGTCTGCTGGTAGATGACTCAAACAAGGAGACCCTCTATCCCCCTATCTTTTCATAATGATTGCTGATGTGCTCAGTAGGAATTTCACAGGTCTGCTGTCAGAGGGCTCCATTACGGGTGTTAGAGCAGCTTCCTCTCTGGATCTGATTGTTGTGCAAAATTTTGTGGATGACACCTTTCTATTTGGGAAGGCTTCTGTGGTGGAAGCCAGGAAATGAAAATTTTGTCTTAACAACTATGCCTCTTGCTCTGGTCAAAGCATCAATTACAATAAAAGCAAGATTTATTTCTTTAACTGCATGCCTAATTTGAAAAAAAGGGTGACTATGGTTCTGGGATGTGTTGGTGATTCTCTCCCATCAGTGTATCTAGGGCTCCCCCTCATGGTTAAGGAGGTTCCCACAGAGTTCTGGAACTCGGTTCTGGAAAGGATTCAAAGGAAATTGGCTGGTTGGAAGGGCTCTATGCTAAGGCATGCTGGAAAACTCCAACTTCTCATTGTGGCTATCCAAGGTATCCCCAATTACTTTCTATCCATTTTTAAGATGCCCAAGTACATTACTGATAAATTTGAAAGAATTCAAAGGAATTTCCTATGGTCCGGTACTAAGGAAAAAAAGAAACTCGCTTTGGTGAAATGTGAAAAGGTCTTCCAGGCTAAAAATTGTGGTGGGCTTGGAATTAGGAAGATTTTCAACTCTAACAGGGCTCTGATGGCCAAGGTTGGTTGGGACCAGTTAAGGAACTCTAAGGACTACTGTAAAATTATGAATTCCAAATATCTCCAAAATAGGCCCTTGATTAATTGTCTTTCGGAGTCTCACCCCCAGGGCTCTCTTGTCTGGAGGAGCATTTGCAACATACAAGGCCTACTAAAGAAAGGGATTAAATGGAAAATGGGAAATGTGATTAGAAACAGGTTCTGGGAAGATACTTGGCTAATTGACTCCTCTTTGGCTTGCTCTGGCTTTGGGGCAGTGATGGGAGCGGCTCAGCGATTGTTTAGCATACATATTAGTGACTATGTTTCTGGACCTCCTGAAGCTAGGATTTGGAAGGATCTTACCCTTTGTTGCCCCCATTCTCATGACAATTGTTGTCTGGCTCAATCCCTTTAGGTGATTCTTTCCAGTACCAGATTTCCTTCCTATGACAGGGAGGATGAGTTTTTTTGGACTTTAGATAAATAGGGGGATCTCTCTGTTCGGTCAGCTTACAGACTGCTGACTAACGAAAATTCTGCTGAGGAACGCTGGAAGAAGGTTTGGAATCGTCACATGATCCATAAAATTAATTTTTTCTGGTGGATGGCCTGTCATAACAGGATTCTAACCCAGGACAATTTGAGGATTCAGGATTTTTGTTTTCCCAATAGATGTTTTCTTTGCAAGAAAAGGGAGGAAACTGTCAGTCACCTTTTATTACACTACCCGTTTGCTGCCAAAGTTTAGGGGCTGACTTTTGAGAAACTTGATGTCCCTTGGGTTATGAGCAAGGACCTTTTATCGTTCATTCTGGGTTGGTATGGCCCATTTTTCCACCCATTGCCTAGTGAAATTTGGAAGCAGGCCCCCCCGTCTTAGGATGGTGTTTATGGAAGGAGAGGAATAACAGGGTTTTCAAGAGTATTGAGAAGAGTCCCAAGGATGTTTTTGGCATTGGAGTTAGGCTCATTGAGGAAAATATCTCTCTTTAATGGGAAACTCCCGGAGATGGGGCCGATGGATTATGAAATAAAAATGGCTAAGGAATGGCACCAGGATTTAAAGGCTAACTCCTTTGATAATTCAAAACTTTTAGCTAGAAAAAATACTAAATGGGAGCCTCCGGATAGAGGATGGTTTAAAATTAATTTTGATGGGGCTGCTAAGGGCAACCCAAGAAGGGCAAGTACTGGTGGAGTTATTAGAGATTCTATGGGAGCTCTGGTGGTAGGATTTGCTGGAGGTATTGGGTTTCAATCAGCTTTAGTGGCAGAGGCTCGCGTGCTGCTAATGGGCCTCAAAATTGCTATTTCTTTGGGGATTGCTTATCTCCACATTGAAGGAGACTCCAAGTCGGTTACAGATGCTGTGAATAAAGACAAATTAATTCGTTGGAATACTAAGGAAATTTTGTTGGATGTTCGTTTCCTTTTATCTAAATTTAGGGATAAAAAAGTGACTCATATCTTCAGAGAAGGAAACCATGTGGTAGATGCCTTGGCTAATCTTGGCTCAGGCTAGGATTCCACTAAATGTTGGAGGAAAAAGGAAAGGCTACCGCCAAAAGTTCAAGCTTTAATCGTGTAGGAACAAGGCTACCATGGTTTGCAATGATTTTAAACCTTTGGATAACGGGAGCTGAATGGGGGGCCCACTGGATTTTTTGGGGGATCTGGTGGATGAGTGTCAACATGGAAATGGAGTACAGGTGGAGGTTTCCTAGAAAAGATCTACGTGTGTGGGGCACAGAAAGGAGGATCCATGTGTCTGTCCTTTGGACATGGTGGATGGGGTCAGGTTCTAAGGTTATGGTGAGGTGGCGGGGTTGGGACTTAAAAGATTGTTACAAGTATAATTTTGGCGGCTTGATGAAGGATAGTTGGAATTACGTGACTTCATTAAATATGTGGAGCCGTACTGTGTGATCTATTCTTTTGGAGATTGTGGGATTTCTTATTTTATCTCCTCCTTGCATTTGGTGGTGTGAATGTATTTATAATGATTTTACTATTCATGATGGGACATAGCCTCCTTCTTGGGGCTTCAAGCTAGTTAGTTTAGCGTAGGATTCCTTTGGCTCAATTTGGATGGTTTCTAATTTTAGTTATTCAACGTTTTTGCATTGTTTTTTGTGCATTCTCTACATGTTCGCCAATTCTTTCCTTCTTGGTCGTAATCATAACTTCATTAAATTTAGTGTCAAATCACCCTATGGTGATTTTCCCCTCCGCGCGTGCGACCTGTACGCAAGTGTTATTATCCTCCACTGTATACCTTGCCTTAACAATCACTTTGTGATTATTATTTGTGGTTGTTGCAATTGGTATTTTTTGCAATTTCTTGAGTTTGCTGTGTAGGTTGGAAGTATGGGTGGTGAGCAGGTTAGGATTGAACCTAACAACTACGAGGAGTTTCAGAACAACCCTTTGGTCTAGCACATTTGTGTGAAGGGTGGCATTGCTCTGCTTACGAAGTGCTTGTTCGATCATGATCCTATCTTATTGGGTCAGTTTGCCAATTCGTGGAAGGACCGACTGGTCTCCATTGGTGGTATATCGTTTGAAATCAGTGAGGAAGTCATAGCGTAGGCTAGGGGTTTGCTATGTTCTAGGAAAAAATACTCCAAACACACCAAGAAACTGGATCATGAAAGGTTAAAATCCTTTTTCAGAGGTGAGGAGGCTCCGGTGTGGAACCAGTCGGGGTTTGAGAGGGATGCGCTCCCGAAGCCCTGGGACCACATGTGCATGGCATTGATGAAGTATGTTACTCTGGAAGGTAGGTTTAAAACCTATTTCTTTTACCACTTCCCTTTGTTAATGTTGATGGTGTTTTTATGCACTTCACAACACAGGTAATCCATAGGTGCATCACCTCTCTTGAAAGACAATTTTCCACAATCAGATTGCAGAACACTATCCAAGGGTCTCTCGGATGTCAGGTCATGACAAAGCTTGGAATAAATCAGTTGTTTGATATGATTTTTCTGGAATCACAAGGTGGACTTACGTGGTCAAAGCTATAGGGGAATTGGATTGATGAATGGAGTTTCATGGATATGGAATTACTGTACCTTGCTGCAAGTTCAGACAGTAGTCTTAGACTCCATTATTTTGTTAGATTTGGCTTTACAATGTGCAATGAACCTTAGCACAATTTTTTTCTAAAAGAAAGTTAAAAAGGGGGGGTGAGGGAGAAAGATGTTCCCTGGACCTGCAACTACCGATGAACAGTGATCATGAAGGTTCTTACTGTGGACAGTTTCCTTATACAAAATTTCACTTAATCTGAATTTTCACAATATCATGAAATCTGTGCTATCTTCTAGGGACTGCAGATATTCATCATTCATTCACCATGGAAACATGAATAAAGATAAATTTAATGAGCAACAATGGGATTAAAGTCCAGACTAACTTTACACAGTCATATATAAGTAGCAAATGACCAAAAGTATGGACAAGGAAAGCATACACACAACAACAATGTCCAAAATCAAAGACAACATACTAATTCTACCAAAGTCAATCTAAGGATACTCAAACAGTAAAGTAACTTGAAGCAAATTTCTAGCTAAATGGAGAAGAATCATGAAACATGTGGAGAAACCCAAAAATACACCAGAAAATGACTGTATTTTCTATTATATTTTCAGCAGCATGTCTTTACAACACCTCAACTCTCTTAAAATGAGAGGAGAGCCCTATTTATAGTTTCCAAAAAACAAAATGAGTGGCCAAGATTCGATTCTATAGTGTGGCCATGATTCACTTTACATTAGGGTTTCACCTACCCCCAAATATATTACATTTATAAGACACATTTTGTCTTTTCCCTATTTCGTCATCTTGTGACAGCACTGTAGCAATTTTGTCCTTTAGCCATTTGCCCTTTGCTGTAGCTATTCCTTGAGGATTTCTTCGTCAATGACAGGCTTGCCTTCATGCTTCTTCAGCACTACATACTCTATGAAGTTCAAGATTAGCGGCTGGAGCTTATCCATCTCCATGATGTCTGATCGCAATACTTGGTAGCTCCATTCCTAGGAATTGCTGATGATTTTCTTCCAGTCCTCTTCATACTTGGCTGCACTATCCCTGAAAAGCTCCGACTACACGAAGGCACGGGCTGCAAAGCTCATGAAGTCCATGGTGACTTCAACTAACATCCCATCTTCCATTATTTTCAAGAAATGGGGCTTTATGTGCTCAGGGTTGATCTCGGCTGCGGGTGGCTCATATCCCGTCATTAATTTGATGTACAGAGAACATTCCTCTCGGGAATCCCTAGTCGATTCAATGTTTGGCGCTATTCGCTCAATGATCTATTCGAGCCTTTTCCTTCTGTGATTGAAATCTCTCTTCCAGACATCTACCAACCAATGGTCATCATCCTTGAAGGCCAGGTCCTTCTCCCAGACCTCGCCTGGCAATGTGAGTATGGCTTCGATCTTTGGATAGGTTGCCTCATATTTCCTTGGGAACTCCTCACAGATCTGCCTCGTACCCTCAAGGGTCCTTTGTACTTCGAGGAACTTATTTGCTATTTGGAAAACCAAATTGATGCTGGTGTTTCCCATGTTTAAGACCTACAGGAACCAGTTTTCTGTAGTCTTGTCTAAGTTCCTTCTCTTTTCTAACTTATTAATCTACTCCTAGGACAACAGCTGAGGCGGGGTGGATGATGTCGTGGGTTGCTCATCCGGGGATGACCACTGTTGAATGTAGGCCGTTAGATTGGTCACTTGCTCCTTGAGCTCCTCCTTTGAAATATTATCTTGTTGGATACGGTGTACCACTTTGGCGATTGAATCCTAGAGGTGATCGACCTTCTGTTCTCTCGTGGCCACTCCCAAGTCGATGGTGGAGACGTTATAAATTATACCCTATTTTCCAACCACTGGTGTCGCTATCTGCACTGCCCTTGATCTCAAGGCATCCATGGTTACCTTTTATCTGAATCTTGGTTTCTTCGCCTTCCTTTTGGTGCTTACTTGTGCTCTGGCCATAATAGCTTCCAGCCTTGCCTTGGGATCCTTCAAGGTGGGAGTCTTCTACTTTACCTACCTCTGCAGCCACTCAAGTACTTGGGGCTCCTCCCTAGGTGGTTCATCTTGAATTCCCTTGTCTTTCTTTTCCAGCTCGATGGCTCTGACGAAAAGAGCCTTCTCTTTAGTCCCCGTATCTTCCTTCTCCTCATCGGAGTCCTGTCGAAGGGTTTCACGCTCTATGGGGGGTTCAGTATGCAACTGTTCTTTGGGTGGATCTTCCTTTTTAGCAACCCCCTCTTCTTTGTTCTGATTATATCTGTGCTCTTCGGGGTTCTCCCCCTACTCGTCCTCATGGAGGGATGCTTCCTTGTCATGCTCCAGAGTCTAGTCTTGTTTCTTAGTAGGAGACTTGCTTCCCTCTGTCTCTTGAGCAGCAATCTCTTCTTCTCTTACAAGCCGGTCCTCGACCTCCCTATCTTCAATCTCCTTGAGCTGCTTCTTCCACTCTGTATTGAGCTTGGGATCATTTGATTCTTTTATAAATTCAGTATTCAACTCTTCGTTGCTCTCACTGGAGGACTCATAAGCTACCTCATCAATTTCCCAGTGCTCGAACAGTGGATGTTCGTGGTACTCAAATTCCTTGTCCTCTGGCCTCGTTGTAGCCTCTAGCTACTATCGCTCAACTCATCTGATATTTGCATTGTTGCCCTCATCCTTGGTGGTTCAATAGAGGGAAGGGGAACTAGAGCAGAGGCCATAGCCTGGGCTATTGCAGCCTAGACCACTAGATTAGTGAGCATCCTGAGAGCTCAAAGGGCACATTTTGCATGTACTTCACAAAAGAATCAGGAAGACCAACGACAGGCATCGTAGCAGCGGGAGCAAAAGGGAGGGAAGGAGACATAGAAGAAGAGGATATGGGCGAGGTCGTGGCAGATGATGAATCCACGAGAATGATTTGCAATATTGGAGGAGTGGAGGCACATAGATGGTGGTTATGCGCATGTAGCGCCTCAACCGCACCTGAAGATCATATTTGCAGTTGGCCGAGAAGTCTTCGACGTTGTGGAGGTGGGTATACTCTCGTCCTAGCACCTTTGTGATGTGTCCGTACGGGTCCATTCGAGGCCGAGCTATATGTTGATGGAAGTTGTACTTAGCCAACTCCCCCTCTTAATACCCTAGACGTTGGGAGTTATGAATCTTGTACATTCCTTGGCCGAGTCCAATGGGGTAAGATAGGCCTGCCAAGTGCTTATCACTCTAGACACTATGAATATGTCGTAGCTGTTGGGTCAGCTCTAATAGAATGATCCGATCATTGGGGTACCGGGGCAGCTTATTTGGTCTTTCCGTGAATCCCTCGGCACGGATGTATGTGAACTTCGCGAATTGTATGTAAAGGAAGGCATACTGCCTGAGGAGAGCTCTTGCACTATGAGAAACTCTTCTTTGAAAGTCATCACTGAGGGACCGAATGATGTAGGCGATGAATACATCATTCACTTGACAGTAATCTCTCTTGATATTTTTGAACTATAGTTGAGTGTATTTATCGTAAGGCTTGAGTTCCACCCCTGATGGATCACTGGGTACCACCGCCAATCCCTGATAATGCCGATGATTAGCAAGGGAATACACCAAGTAGGAGGTCATGAAGAACTTGGAGGTCTTCTTCATGGTTGTAAACTGCTTGTGGAAGCAATCAGTGATTATTTCTCCCCAATAGAAGGCGGTCCCCTTTCCATGGAGAAGCTCCTCTATGAAATAGAACATCCATTCCTGAAACAAGGCCACCACAGGAAGGCCCTTCACTCGGCTCAGTAAAGTTATGAGGTCATGGTAATCCTCGAAGAAGTCGCTACAAAAAATCTCCTAAGGAAGCTTGCCAGCGCTACCCCGCCTATCTTTTAACCAATACTGATTGATGACCTTCTTGCACCCCAAGGGATCCTGCTCCCAAAGTTCCTTGCACTCCCCCATGGTGGGGGTCTCCATGCTCTCATAGGCCAGAATGTGGAATGTTGCTGTTATACTTGACGGGGACATATCTGCCAGGATATTTCCATCTCGATCCACTATAGTTCGGGTCTCCTCCTGGTAAACTTCTACACATGCCATTACCAGTTCTGGGGCCATCAAGGCTGGTGGGAAGCCTGTAGCTTTGGTGATTCTTCTTTTCTTTATCAGTTTTGCATTCTCTATCATGGGGTTCATCCTAACTCTTTGTATGAATTCGTCAACATTGACCTGACCGATGTTGGTATCTGTGATATCTCTCCAGAGAGCGGTGACTCTAGATTGTATGGGGACCCCTTGGAACTTTTACTTCATCAGGTCCCTATCTTCCTTGCCTCGAGGTGTCTTGGCTATTCCTTTCCCTTTCTCCTTGGAGGCACTGCAAGCTTCTGCACCGAATTCCATAAATCCTGCACAAAAGATGAGAATCAATAACCATAAACATGATGAAATGGTTCCAGACAAGTCCCTACACACCAAGATTAGTTTGGCAATCATTATTCATATTCAATAAGCATATAACACTTGATAATTCATTGTTATAAAGCAATGTAGAGAAACCAGGTTTCCAGGGTTGGAATTCCCTTGGCAAAATGCCATTTGAAAGGGCCAATTGAAGATGGAATTCCCAAAGGCATTTTCGGGCATTGGATTTGAGCATTAGAAGGTTGGCATGAAGGAAGACCTGATTTTAGCAAGTGGGTCAAAATCCATTTTGGATTTGGAGGTCATTTGATCCTTCATTTGGGAGTTCAGGCATCAGATGCAGGATGGCCGTTGGAAATGGCGTAGGGGAGGCAGAAATCTGGGTCTTGGATTGCCGTCGCTGGGAAGCGGTTGCGGGTCAGCCGTTGGAAATGGAAAAATGGAAGCGGAAATCCAGGGGAGGAAATCCGGAGAGCAGTCTCCAGAGATGGTCAGAGGACTCAGGACAGCCAGGCGGCGAACAGACCACTGAGACCTAGAGGTCGGGATGCTGTCCCGAATTCGCCGTTAAAATGGCGCCGATGGAACGAAATCCCGAGAGGGGAATTCGGGTGGTCAAAATCCGAAAGAAGCTCAGGGAAGAGTACCTGAATTTGGTTTCACCAGGGAGCGAACCAGGGTTCGGGAGTCGGGAAGACATCCCAGGACGGCCGTCTGGAACGGCTAACGCAACACAAAATTCTGAGGATGAAATTTCAGAGGACGGGGTCCGTAGGGAATTTTGATCAAAGGTTCCGCCTGGAAGCTGGAACAGATTTTGCAGAGTCGGGAACTGGGGTCCGGAAAGCCACTCGGGGAAGGCCATCGAAACGGCCAAGTCAGCACGGAATTCCGAGAATGAAATTCTGAGGATTGAATCTTGAGGTTGCTTTGCTTTTAGCAGGTCTTTGATTTTTCAAGTTTTCAAACGGATTTCAAGGGGTCAGGGTCCAGAAGTTAGGAAGGCGCTTGGGTGAGGCCGTATAAAACGACGATGACACAACAGAATCCCAGAAGGGGAATTCCGGAGGTCAGAGTCCGAGGTGGGTTTAGGCGTAGAGAATTTTGAAGTGAGTTCGCGGATGGCGGCGGGAAATTCAGGGCCCGAAGGACGTCGACGACTGTTTCGAAGAACGGCCGTGGAGAGGTGAAGTCCCAAATTGAATTTTGGCCATTTAAACGATTGATTTTAACATTTTTAAAATGTGGGTTTTAAGCGGAGGGCCTTCACCTACCGGACTTTAACATGGTTTCGCATTTTACTTCATTTAAGGCTCGAAAATCAATAAAATGAAGAACAAGGGCGCAGACAGTGGGCATACCTCAGGATCTCGAAGATGGTTTTTGATGGCCGCGTGAAAAACGCTAGAAAATAGAGCTCGAATTCGAAGGCTGAAAATGCTCGATGCGCGGGAGCTCCTCGAAATTCTATCACTTGGTCAGGTGAAAATGATAAGCAAAAAATTCGAATTTATAGCCATACCTACCATTAATGCAGCATTCAATTCCTTCATATGGAGGCAAGTCAAGTTCGTGAGTTCAATTCGCAGTCAGCAGTGGGAAGATAGGAGTCTGACGGTTGGGAAGACATCCCGCCGTGGCTGTTGGAAATGGCAAAGCTCGAGAGGAAATCCAGAGGGGGAAACCCGACTTCCGGGGTCCGAGGTCCGGAAAGACGTCAAATGCCAGGCACTGGAAATAGCAAACTCAGAATGGAAACCTGAAAGGGGAAACCCGGGAGTTCGGGAAGATGTCAGACATCGGAAAGGGCATTCCGATGAGGAAAACCCGAAATGACCCCAGATTTAGCATTTTCAAAGGGACAATTTTGGTCAAGCTTAAAATATGACTTTGGGGAATGTGCCAACCTTTTAGGACACAAAATTGGGCACACAAAATGAGGCAAAGCAAAAAAGGTCCAGGTAACAAAAGAGGGAAGAGAGGATCCCCGTTCCGAATGGGGCGTGTGTGCAAAAGGCACAACAAATGGCGACTCCGCTGGGAGAACGCTCCCAAAATTCCAGAGATAAATATTCATTCTGAACCCATGATCTCTAGTTTCGCAAACCAAAGCTGACTTTCAAAGCTGAACTAAGAATAGTTTAAGGAAGGTGAGATTGAATCGAACTACAATAGCATCATGGAGGTGTGTGCATGGTGAGTTCACTTCCTTTCCTCAGAGAGAGCATGAATAAACCCTGGTTGGGAGAGATAAGTTATGTAGTTCGTCTAACCCCAAAAGTAACCTGGACATTGCTCCGTTGCCAGTCAGGCATCCATAGCCCCAATGGAGTTGTTGCTATGACTTCACAAACATAGCTCTACTGCCATTCAGACATCCATAGCCCTGGTAGAGATATTCGCACACCCATACGGTCGATAGTTTCAATTTATTTATTGCTTGTGTTGGATATTTCCTTTTAACACTTTCTCTTTTCTTTCATTCAACTGCGTTAGCACCAAAGCTCACAATGGGCTTGAGAATCATAGTGGTCACTAGAGCAGACTTTAGATTTTTCACTTATCCCCACCTCTCAGTAGTTACCCTACCATTCTTTGGAATTTTTTTTTTAAATGTGCTTGTAGATTCCATGACAAACGCAGAGGATTCAAGCAGACAGCCATCCTAGGGTAATTCAGAGTCTGAAAGTTGTAAACCGATGCTTAGGAGCTTTCAGAGGTTAGTAATAGGGAATGAAGGCTTATCTAGGGAACAACATGGAAGCAGATAGTGAGGTGAACCGTCTGTCGGGCCAAGCACGGCCACCACAGCAGAACAGGGAGACTCTTCCAAAATTATGACAAAACGGTTGAGAAGACGAGCAAAATTGAAGGACAAAGCAGGAAATCTATCCTAACCTATGTACACGTATTGACACAAACAGTTCCCAAGAGCTCAAGCCTAAAAGTAATGCTTAAGGTGCTGCCCATTGATAGGAAACGAGACGTCTTCACCAGTGAGAGTCTTTAGGCAGAAGGCATTATCCCCAAGGATTTCAACAATCTGAAAGGGGCCAAGCCAAAGCTTGTCAAATTTGTTGTGTCCCCCTTTCTTTTCATGGGCCTTGTGCTAGTGGAGGACCAGATCGAAAATGTGAAAGGCCTTAATTTTGGCTCGGCGGTCGAACCATCTTTTGACTACGCCCTGATGTTTGGAAAATTTTTCTATTGCACGGTCTCGTAGTTCTTCAAGGTGTAGCAGCTCAGCAAGGCAAGCTTCTCTGTGGTCTCCTCCTTCATAAAATTCATTGATAAACTGAAGGGTTGGGATTTTCAAATGTATGGGGAAGATGGGTTCTAAGTCGTAGACTAGATGGTACGGAGAATCTCCAAGGGTGGCCTTGTGGCGGGTGCGATCTGCCCACAAGGTGAAATGAAGTTGGGTATGCCAATCCTTGGGATTCCTATCTAGCAGCTTCCTGATCATTGTGATCAAGTTTTTGTTGGTGGACTCAGCAAGGCCATTGCCTTGAGGATAATAGTTGGAGGAGAATTTGAGGGTGATGCCATAATCAAAGGCCCAACTTGTGAATTTCAGTGAGGCAAACGCAGGGCCATTATCACATACTAGAGCATATGGGCAACCAAAATGATTTAAAATGAAACTTTCCAAGAAATTAGTTACGACTTCAGTTGTACATTGCCTACAAGTTATTGCTTTTGCCCATCTAGTGAAGTAATTAGAAGCGGTCAGAATGTACCTGTGTTCTGCAGATGATGAAGGACTTACCGGACCAATGAAGTCGAGACCCCATTGCGCAAAAGGCCTTACCTCGAGGATAGGTTGTAGTGGGACAACAACGTTCCTTTCTCTGGCGGCGGTAGTCTGGCACACATGGCAGGTACGGATGTGGCCATGAGCATCCTTGAAAATGGTGGGCCAATAATACCCAACTCTCAATATTTGATGTGCAGTTGATAGACCTGAGCCATGGCCAATTCCGAACTTGTTGTGGAATTCCTTAAGAACGCGATCAACTTCCTCCTTTCCCAGGCATTGCAGATAGATACCTTCATGATTTTTTTGTTACAATATGAAGTCCTATAACATATAGCTGCTGCTTTTCAATCTAAGGGCTTGCCATTGGACTCCCTACAGATGTGGCATTTATGATTCAGTAAGTAGTACACCATGTCATCGTACCATTATCCTGGTGAGAAATCCTCCACCTGGTACTATTGTACCGTGAGTTTGGGTCCAACGTCAATAACTACCTCTCCCATTGTTCGAGCGAGTGCCTATCCTCTGACCAACTTCATTGGCTGGATCTCCATGTCGTACTCCTGTAGCACCACAACCCACTTTGCCCTTCGTTCCCTCAACTCATTCTGCATAAGCAATGTTTTTACTATGGGGTCGAGAACTATGGCAAAGAATTTTTTGCGCAAGATATAGTGCCAGAACTTCTTGACTCCTTTAACAAGGGCATAAGCTTGTTTTCAACGTTATGATAGCATAGTTCGACATCCTTCAAGGGGGCGCTCATGAAGGTGAATGGATGTTCATTTCCCCCATCATCCTTTTGTGTCAAGATGCTAGTGCAGGAATGATCTGAAGCAAAGGAGTAAATGTAAAAGGGCTTCAAGTAGTTGGGGCTGACTAGCACAGGGTCATCAGCAATTACTTTTTTGATTTCCCCGAAAGCCTACTTCACTTTGGGAGTCCACTCAACCTTGGTGTCTTGTTTCAGCATGGCATTGAGTGGTTTAACTATTTTCGCAAAGCCTGTAATGAACTTGCGGACGAAGTTGATCTTTTCGAAAAAATACTTCAATTCTTTCTTGCTGCCTAGTAGCTAGATTTTCATAATGGATTGGATACGTTCGAGGTCGATAGAAATTCCCTGCTCTAATAGGACATGTCCAAGGAGTTTCCCCTCAGTGACCCCAAAGATGCACTTTTTTGGGTTAAGGGAAACCCCAAATGCACGACACCTTTCAAAGACCTTGCATAAGTCAGCGACGTGATTACCCCATTGTTTTGAGAATACTATTAAATCATCTATGTATATGATGATGCACTTACCAATTAGTTCCTTGAACGCAATATCCATGGCACGCTGAAAAGTGGCGCCAGCGTTGATTAGCCCGAAGGGCATTCTTTTATATGTGAACATTCCCCACTTGGTGGTGAATGCTGTCTTGTGTCAATCTTCGTACTGCACTATAACTTGGTTATATCCTGAATATCCATCCAGAAAGGACATCATCTGGGACCCGTTTACTACCTGCAACACCTCATCCAATGAGGGTACAGGATAGTTGTCCTTCTCTAAGGCCCGATTAAGGTTGCGAAAGTCCACGCACAACCTGATTTCCCTGTTTTTCTTTCTGACAGGAACCAAATTTGCTACCCATGTAGAGTGTCTGATCGGAAAGATGATCCTAGCTGACAACAACTTCTATACTTCCTTATATATTATTGGCTCCAATAGAGCGTTGATATGGCACTGTCGTTGCCGGAACGGTTTCGCATCTGGCCTGAGAGGGATAGTGTGTGTGATAATCGACGTGTCATATGTCTTGAGATCGTCATAGCTCCAAGCTATAACGTCATGGTACTTTTGTAATGCTTCAATAATCCCTTTTCTTTCCTCATGAGTGCATACTTTACCTATGAACACATTCTTGGCGTTTCCAACCATACCCAGATTGTAAGTGTCACACTGACCGCTGATGGTATCTTTTTTAGCTTGTTGATCTTGGTCCCTGATTTGATCAAGGTCAAAGATTTGCTCCAATTGAACCATTCCCCTAAAGACGGTGTTAGTTTTCAAGTTAATGATCCCCTTTATGTCCAAATCCGCCTCTTGGGGTTCGACTTCATCGATTATCTAAGCAACGAACACATCCAAACTAGTGATGAAGTCCAATATATGCTAGTCATCATTGAATACTTGGAAATTGGCTACGTTATCCGACACTGACAGGACGGAAGTGAGTTCCACCATGAATCGTTTGAGGCCAAATAGGGATAATGGCTGCAGTGTGCTTGCCACCTATGCTAGGGCATTGGCAGTATAATTTTGAGCATGCGGGATCAGCTAAATGTTGAACGCATCCAGCCCTTCCAGTAGATCCCATATGTGGTGCCGATAGTTAGTGAGTCTTTGGTCATAGCAAGAATAGATCTTCCTAACTTGTTTTATGACTAACTCTGAATCTCCATACACTTGGAGCATCTTGACATCCTTTCTTAATGCCATTAAGAGGCCCAAGACCAAAGCTTCGTATTCTGCCACGTTGTTAGTACAATAAAACTGTAGTCTATGAGTAGAAAAGTATGATTTACCTTTGGGACTGATCAGTTCGAAACCTGCCCCAGCTCCATGCTTGGATTTAGAACCATCGAAATGCAACATACATAATTCAGGAGAATTCTTAGATGCAGGGCTGATAGATCCGACCTTGACCTTCGTGGGGGGCTACATTTCAGTGACTGCTTCGGGAGCTACAGGGATGGAACCTGTTCGTTCACCAGATGCAAATCCCATTTTCTCCTTCGGAGTAGCTTATTTTTTGACATGCTTAATTGTTGTTTGGCACAAGCAGCAGTCAAATTCTAAATGAGAAGCATTGTGCACCTGACACCATTTAGGGAGCAAGAGTTCCTATAAGTTCATTCAAGTTCCTAGGCTGAGCTAGTCACACACACATTTTTCCATAAAATCTTGGAAATCGTCAAGCAGTCCCTGACTGTTGCTCTCTCCCAGCCCTTCATTGCCAGATTCGATGAGAACCTCAGTGCTCTGAGGGGCACTGCTCAAATTAGCAGGTGGGCTGCATAGCACGAGGAAGGCCTCACTCATTCCCTCATCTTCAGGGTATTCCCATTCATGGTGATATGATACTGGGGAATAATTCCCCAAACTGGTTTTAGCATACAACACCTCATTCGTGTTGTTGTACTCTGTAATCATGAATTTCATCTGTGGCTCTCTGTCAATCCAGATCTGATTGGGCATTCCTTTCCATGGTAGCCACATTTGAGATTAATCCATAGCAGCTTACCCATTCAACACTCTCATGAAATCCATGCCTAGGATTATACCATAGGTATCCAAGATGTCGGCCACCTGTATGTCAATAGTTTGTTGGATCCGGGGATCAGCAACAACCTGCATGGGTATCTTGTTTATCTCCCCCATTATGTTGATTTTGGTTTTATCAAGCTGTATCACCTTCCGTTGGGAAGGAGTTGGCGTTATCCTGAGTGCCTTGCACAAGCTCAAAGGCATGACATTGGCAAAGGCTCCTAAGTCAAGCAAGTAATTGTGGAGGTTTTTTACGAACACTCGGATGGTGGTAAATAAGGAAGGGGTCTCAAATTCCCCTTGAAACAACCCTCTAGAAACGTCCATCTGAGCGACTTGACCTTTATCCTTTTCGCTACCCCTATTTTGAGTTGGTGCCTGATTAGTCGACCTGTCTGGGTGCTTGTTTATCTGTTGAACTGCTGGTTGGTCGACCCTATTGTTAAAGATTTATCTGAAAACTGGTTCACTTGGCTGATCATTAAACAAAAACCTTTTCGCTGGAGTTTCTTGAGTTGATCCCTGTGGTGGAGTGCCATTTATCATTCTGGAAAAAGCATTCCAGACAGCAGGTACCTTTAGGAGTTCAAAAGCTGACCCGCTTAGCTTTACCTTCTTGAACTCCTCAGCATTATACTCCCCCATCTGCTCAATCTCTTGATCATGGGAAACGTTTTGGGAGGAGCTAGCGATTTGACTTTGGCCATTGCTTTGCTGTTTATTTCTACTGAGGTATCGTGTGGGTGTAAGTGGAAAACCTAGATTATTGTTTGCACTCAGATCGAGAGGGGTGCTGAAATTGTTTAGTGGGGTGGAGGTCGTGAAAGGACCTCCAGCATGGCCTTCAGCTTGTCTATTTCTAAGGTTGTAAGGGGTAGTCTGCTGGTGAAACATTTGGACTTTGTCCTCCCTAGACCCTTTTTCGTCATCTTTTGGACCATTATCTACTAAATCAAAAAGCTAGGCTAAAGGGCTTTCGAAACTTACCTCTCTCATCACATCATGATTGCTTGAATCACCATTATCCAGTTCGGGGGTGTTGGATTCAACCTTTGGGAAAGGGGCCTAGTTTAGCACCAACACTGAGGTGTCATAAGGATTAGACAGGACAATGTCCCTGCATCCCCAATTGTCGACTGCATGCTGAACTTCAACTTGAAAAATTTTGGCTACAGTTTGAAATTCTGGACAATCTAATTTGGAATGGCGGCTCATCTTGTGTATATGACACCAACCCATAAAGCAGCCTCTGCCAAGTAAACTCCGCTCGTGGGGTTCTCATTACTATTACTGTTGGGCTGATCAAAAGGCATGGGAATGCTGCCATTGTTGGGGCGTGTATTCCATGTCCAATTTTGCCTCTGGAAGGGTCTTCTGTCAAAGTTTTGACCCGAGTTTTGATTCCTATCATAATTCTGTCCTAAGTTCTGACTCCTATCATAGTTTTGTCCCGACGATGTACCATCATCCCAATTTTCACGGTGATCCTGATTTTTCCTATTAAGGTTGGCCTGGATGCTCTTTTGCAACATTTGTAGCAGGTTATTCTGATTCCTTAAGTGCGTCATCTCAGTCAACATTTTCTTGATCATCTCTGTAAGCTCGTTGATTCTATCCATTTTGGTGTTGTTTGGTTGCAATGCGATATTCTGAAGGAACATAGGCTGTGCCACCTACTGATTCTGGTGAGCAGGTGGAAATTCTGCTGCTTGAAGGTATGCTGGCATCTAGGATTGTTGTGAATGTGACTGTTGCTATTGGGGTAGCAAGTAGTGTGGTACCGAATATGCCTGGTTCATTGGCTACCTAGGATGCGGAACCATAGATAGCTGCGGCACTAGGTTCAGCAATAGCATCTGATGCTGTAAGGCTTGCGTGAGTCCCTGTATTTGCTTCGAATGTGTAGTTTGCCCAAGAGAAGGCAGCAGATCGGATATATTCTATCCCAAATCTGTACTGGTAATGATGGCTTCAACATATGCATCGACCAACCTAGTGGGTGGCAGTCTCATCCTTTTTACCAAGGCTGAAGTAAGGTTGTCCAACGTTGCATAATAAACATGTAGGGCAACAACATCATTGAAAACATACGAGGCTGGTAGCCGAGTGTACGCTCTATGGAAGAAATCATTGAATGAGCTGAGTGGTTCATTGATTTCCCTTTGAACCGACATCAAGTGTCGGTATGAATCTGTGGGATTGACTAGGGTCTTGAACTTCTACAAAAAACACTCTTCAAAAGATCCCATGTACTGATAGTTCCAGCTGGCAAGTTGATGTACCAATAAAAGGCCTCCTCCCCTAATGAGTATGGAAAGATCCTCCAAGCTACATCCTCGTATATGATCTGCATAGTCTTTAGGGCAATTTCAAAGATCCTGACATGTTCCTCGACTATTGTCTACGGATCCCGGGAGTTGAACTTCGTGCAAAAATTCTCAAGATTATTTGGCATATCATGGTAGAGGTTGAACGCGAGAGGAGACGGGTTATTACCCAGCCACACCATTGGGAAAGGTGATGGAGGTGGTTGCACTAGATTGGTGTGTAACTGTGATGGAGCAACAGTAGCAGATGAGACAACAACGAGGCTGGTGACCGTGTTTGGCTGAAAGGCGGCATTCAACGTAGATGGAGTTGTAACCTGGAATGCTGTATGGATTGGATGAGCGAAAGGTGGAGCTGTCAATGAAGGTGAAGGAGATGGAGGTGAAAGGGCAACGAGCTGCTCTGCGGGATCAGTGATGGATGACTCCCCTTGTTTAGCTCTTTTGGCTCGGGTGGGGGGTTGTAATTCCTATAACTCTCCCTTGTTGGGTGTAGACCTCAAGACTCGGTGGAATCTTTCAGGGGAGAATGACCCAATTCGATCCAACTTATCCGTGGGGCCCTCCTTCTAGCGCCAATTCTATTGATGGTGTTTTTATGCACTTCACAACACAAGCGATGCATAGGTGCATTACCTCTCTTGAAAGACAATTTTTCACAATCAGATTGCCGAACACTATCCCAAGGTCTCTCGGATGTCAGGTCATGACAAGGCTTGGAATAAATCAGTTGTTTGATGTGATTTTTATAGAATCACAAGGTGGACTTACGCGATCAAAGTTGTAGGAGAATTGGGTCGATGAATGGAGCTTCATGGATATGGAATTACTGTACCTTGCTGCAGGTTCAGACATCAGCCTTAGACTCCATTATTTTGTCAGATTTGGCTTTACAATGTGCAACGAACCTTAGCAAAATTTATTTCTAAAAGAAAGGAAAAAAGGGGGGGTGAGCAAGAAAGATGTTTCCTGGACTTGCAACTACCGATGAATAGTGATCATGGAGGTTCCTATTGTGGATAGTTTCCTTATACAAAATTTCACTTAATCTGAATTTTCACAATATCATGAAATTTGTGCTATCTTCTATGGACTACAGATATTCATCATTCATTCACCATAGAAACGTGAATAAAGATAAATTTAATAAGTAGCAATGGGATTAAAGTCCAGACTAACTTTACACAGTCATATACTAGCAGCAAATGACCAAAAGTATGGACGAGGAAAGCATACACAACAACAATGTCCAAAATCAGAGACAACATACTAATTCTACCAAAGTCAATCTAAGGATACTAAAATAGTAAAGTAACTTGAAGCAAAGTTCTAGCTAAATGGAGAAGAATCATGAAACATGTGGAGAAACCCAGAAATACACCAAAAAATGATTGTATTTTCTATTATATTTTCAGCAACATGTCTTTACAACAACTCAACTCTCTTAAAATGAGAGGAGGATAGCCCTATTTATAGTTTCCAAAAAACAAAATGAGTGGCCAAGATTCAATTCTATTGTGTGGCCACGATTCACTTTACATTAGGGTTTTACCTACCCCCAAATATATTACATTTATAAGACACATTTTGTCTTTTCCCTATTTCGTCATCTAGTGATAGCACTGTAGCAATTTCATCCTTTAGCCATTTTCCCTTTGCTATAGCTATTCCTTGAGAAATTCTTCATCGATGATAGGGTTGCCTTCACACTTCTTCAGCGCTACATACTCTACGAAGTTTAGGATCAGCGGCTGGAGCTTATCCATCTCCATGATGTCTGATCACAGCACTTGGTAGCTCCATTCCTGGGAATTGTTGATGATTTTCTTCTAGTCCTCTTCATACTTGGCTGCACTATCCCCGAAAGCTCCGACTACATGAAGGCACAGGCTGCAAAGCTCATGAAGTCCATGGTGACTTCAACTGACATCCCATCTTTTATGATTTTCAAGAAATGGGGCTTTATGTGCTTAGGGTTGATCTCGGTTGCGGGTGGCTCATACCCCATCATTAATTTGATGTACCGAGAACATTCCTCTTGAGAATCCCTAGCCCATTCAATGTCTGGCGCTATTCACTCAATGATCTGTTCGAGCCTTTTCCTTCTGTGATTGAAATCTCTCTTCCAAAAATCTACTAACCAGTGGTAATTGTCCTTGAAGGCCAGGTCCTTCTCCCAGACCTTGCCTGGCAACGTGAGCATGGCTTTCATCTTTGGATAGGTTGCCTTGTACTTCCCTCGGAACTCCTCACAGATCTGCCTCAGATCCTCAAGGGTCCTTTGCACTTTGAGGAACTTATTTGCTGTCTAGATAGCCAAATTGATGCCGGTGTTTCCCATGTTTAAGACTTGTCGGAACCAGTTTTCCATAGTCTTGTCTAAGTTCCTTCTTTTTTCTAACTTATTAATCTGCTCCTGGGATAGCAGCTGAGGCGGGGTGGATGACGTCATTGGCTGCTCATCTAGGGACGACCACTACTGAATGTAGGTCGTTAGATCGGCCACTTGCTCCTTGAGCTCCTCCTTTGAAATATTATCCTACTGGATAAGGTTTACCACTGTGGCAACCGACTCCTGGAAGTGATCGACCTTCTGTTCTCTCGTGGCCACGCCCAAGTCAAAGGTGGAGATGTTATAAATTATACCATATTCTCCAACCACTGGTGTCGCTATCTGCACCGCCCTTGATTATGAGGCATCCATGGTTACCTTCAATCTGACTCTTGGTTTCTTCTCCTTCCTTTTGGTGCTTACTTGTGCTCTGGCCATAATAGCTTCCAGCCTTGCCTTGGGATCCTTCAAGGTGGGAGTCTTCTACTTTAGCTGCCTCTGCAGCCACTTGGGTACTTGGGGCTCCTCCCTAGGTGGTTCATCTTGACTTCCATTGTCTTTCTTTTCCAGCTCTACGACTCTGATGACAAGAGCCTTCTCTTTAGTCCCCGTATCTTCCTTCTCCTCATCCGAGTCCTATCGGAGGGTTTCATGCTTTGTGGGGGGTTTAGTATGCAACTGTTCTTTGGGTGGATCTTCCTTTTTAGCATCCCCCTCTTCTTCATTCTGATTATATCCGTGCTCTTTAGGGTTCTCCCCCTGTTCGTCCTCGTGGAGGGATGCTTCCTTGTCATGCTCCAGAGTCTGGTCTTGTTTCTTAGTAGGAGACTTTCTGCCCTCTGTCTCTTGAGTAGCAATCTCTTCTTCTCTTGCAAGCCAGTCCTCGGCCTCCCTATCTTCAGTCTCCTTGAGCTACTTCCCCCACTCTGTATTGAGCTTGGGATCATTTGATTCTTTTATAAATTCAGTATTTAGCTCTTCGCTACTCTCATTGGAGGACTCATAAGCTACCTCATCGATTTCTCGGTGCTCGAATAATGGATGTTCGTGGTACTCAAATTCCTCATCCTTCGGCCTTGTTGTAGTCTCTAGGTACTATCGCTCAAGCTCGTCTGATATTTGCATTGTCGTCGTCATCCTTGGTGGTTCAACAGAGGGAAGGGGAACTGGAGCAGAGGGCCTGGGCTATTGCATCCTGGACCACCCGATTAGTGAGCATCCCTGAGAGCTCAGAGGGCACATTTTGCATGTACTTCATGAAAGGATTAGGAAGACCAAGGACAAGCATCATAGCAATAGGAGCAGAAGGGAGGGAAGGAGACATAGAAGAAGAGGAGACAGGCGAGGTCGTGGCAGATGATGAATCCACGGGAATGACCTACAATATTGGAGGAGTGGAGGCAAGGTGGATGAAGATGTCCACAATAGGTGGGGAGGAAACAGAAGTGGCGAGTGAAGCATGTGGGGTGGGAGCAGCAGTAGCAGTAGTGACTGAAGGAGGCAGTGACCTTGGTGGGATAGACCCTTCTTCTCTGATCCCAAGGGGTGGACCTTTGGGCATCATGGTTGTCTTTGTGCCTCCAGTTGTTTTTCTCTTCTTCTTGGAAGGCTCTGGCTCAGAAGACTTACAGGCATAGACTTTTGGTTTAGGCAGCTGCTCACTGGCCTCCTTTCTCTTGTTGGTCCTAACTGATTGCAGTGTGCTAGATGTTTCCCAGTTGCGGTGGCAGCTACCCCTCCATCAGAGCCACTTGGTTCACTTTCCAGTCCCTTGAATGTCAAGGCGACTCCTTGTTGTTTTAGTCGGGCCAACTATTTGTCAATCCATGCCCTTGTTCAGATCTCAATAGGCCTAGTGAGTACGTTGATATCATCAAGCTCTGGTTCATTCTAGTTAATTATAGGCAGCGGAAAATTGGCGACGACATCGTATCCTGGGTCGATTACCGTGTCTCCATCTTCTTCGAGCTGGTCAAGAACTGAGCACAGTTTGAGCCTTCACACATAGATGGTGGTCATGTGCATGTAGCACCTCAACCGCACCTCAAGATCATCTTTGCAATTGGCCCAAAAGTCTTCCACGTTCTTGAGGTGGGCATACTCTCGTCCTAGCGCCTTCTTGATGTGTTCATACGGGTCCATTCGAGGTCGAGCTGTATGTTGACAAAAGTTGTACTCATCCAACTCCCTCTCTGAATACCTTGCACATTGGGAGCTATGAATCTTTTACATTTCTTGGCCGAGCCCAATGTGGTAAGACGGGCCCGCCAAGTGCTTATCACTCAGGATGCTATGAATATGTCGTAGCTGCCGGGTCACCTCCAAATGAATGATCCGGTCATTGGGGTACTGGGGCAGCTTATTTGGTCTTTCTGTGAATCCCTCGGCACAGATGTATGTGAACTTCAGGAATTGTATGTAAAGGAAGGCATACTTCCTGAGGAGAGCTCTGGCACTATAAGAAACTCTTCTTTGAAAGTCACCCTCGAGGGACCGAATGATGTAGGTGCTGAATGCATCATTCACCTGACAATAATCTCTTTTAAAATTTTTGAACTATAGTTGAGTGTATTTATCATAAGGCTTGAGTTCTACCCCCGATGGATCATTGGGTACCACCGCCAATCCCTGATAATGCCACTGATCAATAAGGGAATACACCAAGTAGGAGGTCATGAAGAACTTGGAGGTCTTCTTCACAGTTGTAAACTGCTCGTGGAAGCAATCACTGATTATTTCTCCCCAATAGAAGGCGGTCCCCTTGTCGTGGAGAATCTCCTCTATGAAATACAACATCCATTCCTAAAAGAAGGCCGTTGTAGGAAGGCCCATCACTCAGCTCAACAAAGTTATGAGGTCATGGTAATCCTCGAAGAAGTCGCTACAAAAAAGCTCCTGAGGAAGATTGCCAGCACTACCCTGCTTATCTTTTAACCAATACTGATTGATGACCTTCTTGCACCCCAAGGGATCCTGCTCCCAAAGTTCCTTACACTCCTCCATGGTGGGGGTCTCCATGCTCTCATAGGCCGGAATGTGGAATGCTGCTGTTATACCTAAGGGGGACATATCTGCCAGGATATTTCCGTCTCGATCCACTATAGTTCGGGCCTCCTCCTGGTAGGTTTCTATGCATGCCATTACCAGTTCTAGGGCCACCAAGGCCGGCGGGAAGCTTGCAGCTTTGGCTATTCTGCTTTTTTTTATCAGTTTTGCATTCTTTGTCTTGGGGTTCATCGTGACCCTTTGTATGAATTCGTCAACATAGACCTGGCCGATGTTGGTATCTATGATATCTCTCCAGAGAAAGTTGACTCTGGATTATATGGGGACCCCTTGGAACTTGTACTTCATCAAGTCCCTATCCTCCTTGCCTTGAGGTGTCTTAGCTATTCCTTTCCCTTTCTCCTTGGAGGCACCGAAAGCTTCTACACCGGATTCCATAAATCCTGCACAAAAGACGAGAATCAGTAACCATAAACATGATGAAATGGTCCCGGACAAGTCCCTGCACACCAAGATTAGTTCTGTAATCATTATTCATATTCAATAAGCATATAACACTTGATAATTCATTGTTGGAAAGCAATGTAGAGAAACCGGGTTTCCAGGGCCGGAATTCCCTTGGTAGAATGCCGTTTGAAAGGGCCAATTGAAGATGGAATTCCCAAAGGCATTTCCCGGCATTGGATTTGAGCATTAGAAGGTTGGCATGAAGGAAGACCTGATTTTAGCAAGTGGGTCAAAATCTATTTTGGATTTGGAGGTCATTTGATCCTTCATTTGGGAGTTCGGGCATCAGATGCAGGACAACTGTTGAAAACGATGCAGGGGAGGTGAAAATCTGGGTCTTGGAATACGGGTCACCGGGAAGCGGTTGCGGGTCAGCCGTTAGAAATGGCGAAATGGAAGCAGAAATCCAGGGAAGGCAATCCGAAGAACAGTCTTTGGAGACGGTTAGAGGACTTGGGACAGCCAGGCAGCGAACAGAGCACCGGGACCCGGAGGTCGGGAAGCTGTCCCGAATTTGCTGTTAAAACGGCGTCGGTGGAACGAAATCCTGAGAGGGGAATTTCGGTGGTCAGAATACGAAAGAAGCTCAGGGAAGAGTACCTGAATTTGGTTTTGATGGGGAGCGACTCAAGGTTTGGGAGTCGGGAAGATGTCCCAGGACGGCCGTCTGGAACGACGAACGCAACACGAAATGCCGAGGATGAAATTCTGGAGGTTGAGGTCCGAAGGGAATTTTGTTCAAAGGTTTCGCCTGGAAGCTAGAATAGATTTTGCGGAGTCAAGAACTAGGGTCCAGAAAGCCGCTCGGGGAAGGCCATCGAAATGACGAAGTCAACTTAAATTCCAAGGACCGAATCTCGTGGTTGCTTTGATTTTAGTAGGTCTTTGATTTTTCAAGTTTTTAGACGGACTTCAAGGGTTCGACGTCCGAAAGTCGGGAAGGCGCTCGGGCGAGGCCGTATAAAATGGCGATGACACAACGGAATCTCGGAAGGGGAATTTCGGAGGTCAGAGTCCGAGGTGGGTTTGGGCGCGGAGAATTTTGAAGTGAGTTCACAGATGGCGGTAGGAAAGTTTGGGCCTAGAGGACATTGGCGACTGTTCCGAAGAACGGTCATGGAGAGGTGAAGTCCCGAATTGAATTTTGGCCATTTAAATGATTGATTTTAACATTTTTAAAATGTGGGTTTTAAGCGGAGGGCCTTCACCTACCAGAATTTAACATGGTTTCACATTTTACTTCATTTAAGGCTCAAAAATTGATAAAATGAATAACAAGGGCGCGGATGGTGGGCATCCCTCAAGATCCCGAAGATGGTTTCTAATGGCTACGCAGAAAACGTTGGAAAATGAAGCTCGGATTCGAAGGCTGAAAATGTTGGATGCGCGGGAGCTCCTCAAAATTCTATCACTTGGTTGGATGAAAATGACATGCAAAAATTTTGAACTTATAGCCATACCTGCCATTAATGCAACATTCAATTCCTTCATACGGAGGTAGGTGAAGTTCGTGAGTTCAATTCACAGTCGGCGGCAGGAGGATCGGAGTCTGGCGGCCGAGAAGACATCCCATCGCGGCTATTGGAAATGGAAAATCTTGAGAGGAAATCCGGAGGGGGAAACCCGACTTTTGGGGTCCGAGGTCTGGAAAGACATCGGATGCCGGGCGCTGGAACCAACAAACCTGAAAGGGGAAACCCAGGAGGGGAAACCTAAAAGGGGAAACCCGGAAGGGGAAACCCAGGGGTTCGGGAAGACATCGGATGCCGGAAAGGGCATTCTGATGAGGAAAACCTGAAATGACCCCAGGTTTAGCATTTTCAAAGGGACGATTTTGGTCAAGCTTAAAATATGAATTTGGGGAACGTGTCGACCTTTTAGGACACAAAATTGGGCATGCAAAATGAGGAAAAGAAAAAAGGGCCTGGGAAACAAAAGAGGGAAGAGAGGGTCCCCATTTCGAATGGGGCGTGTGTACCAAAGGCACAACAAATGGCGACTCCGCTGGGAGAACGCTCCCGACGTTCTAAAGATAAATATTCATTCTGAACCCATGATCTCTGGTTTCGCAAACCGAAGCTGACTTTCAAAGCTGAACTAAGATTAGTTTAAGGAAGGCGGGATTGAATCGAACTGCAATAGCATCATGGAGGTGTGTGCATGGTGAGTTCACTTCCTTTCCTTGGAGAGAGCATGAATAACCACTGGTTGGGAGAGATAAGCTACGTAGTTCATCTAACCCCAAAAGTAACCTGGACATTGCTCCATTACTAGTCAGGGGTCCATAACCCCGACGGAGTTGTCGCTACGACCTCACAAACATAGCTCTACTACTAGTCAGGAGTCCATAGCCCCGGTAGAGATTTTCGCACACCCATACGGTTGGCATTTTCAATTTGTTTATTGCTTGTGCTAGATATTTCCTTTTAGCACTTTCTCTTTTCTTTCGTTCAACCGCATGAGCACCGAAGCTCACAATGGGCTTGAGAATCATAATGGTCACTGGAGCAGACTTTAGATTTTTCACTTATCGCCACCTCCTAGTAGTCACCCTACCATTCTTTGGAATTTTTTTTTTTAATTTTAAAATGTGCTTGTGGATTCCATGACAAATGTAGAGGATTCAAGCAGATAGCCATCCTAGGGTAATTCAGAGTCCGAAAGTTGAAAACCGATGCTTAAGAGCTTTCAAAGGTTAGTAATAGGGAATGAAGGCTTATCTAGGGAATAACACGGAAGCAGACAGCAAGGTGAACCATCTATCAGGCCAAGCATGACCACCACAACAGAATAGGGAGACTCTTCCAAAATCACGACAAAATGGCCGGGAAGACGAGAAAAACTGAAGGACAAAGCAGGAAATCTATCATAACCTATGTACACGTATTGACACAAACAGTTCCCAAGAGATCAAGCTTGAAAGTAATGCTTAAGATGCTGCCTGTTGACAGGCAACGAGATGTCTTCACCAGTGAGAGTCTTTAGGGGGAAGGTGTTATCCCCAAGGATTTCAGCAATCTGAAAGAGGCCAAGCCAAAGCTTGTTGAGTTTGTTGTGCCCCCCTTTCCTTTCATGGGCCTTGTCCTAGTAGAGGACCAAATCGGAAATGCATGCTGGCCTCGACTTCTCAGGATGGAAAGGGCAAGAATACTGTTAGGAAAGACTCCAGAGGTGATAGGATTGTGGGGACCACTGAGATGACTGGTGGCAAAAATGCCAGGAGGAGATCTGGGAGGCTGGCTAAGAATAGCAAAAAGAGGTTAATTATTGAAGACTCTGAGGAGGAGCAGTCTGACAACAAAGGTTACAAGGAAGAAGATTCTGAAGATGAGGAGGAACAAAATGCGAAGAGGCCCTAGTTTACTCTGGTGGACAACAAGATTCCTATTGATGGCTCTATCTCTCACTCTCCGTATCCCCTAGTGGATGATCCTGGAGAGGTTTAGGGGACTATGGATGTTGGGGTGGAGTCATGCAATGTGGTGAAGAGAATGGACACTCTTGACAAAAGGTTTTGGGGGTTAACCCGCTTCACCATGAAGTTGTGTCACTTTGTCATGATCACCCTGTCTAATGCTATAAAGGAGAAGCTAGAGGGAAACAACAACCAAGAGAACAAAGAATGGGTGGGTGATGAGGCAGTGGACCTCCTGATTAAAAACTGGGACAACGCCAATTAGCTGCTCCCTGTGCCTGTCTGTCGATTGTTGCTTTGCAGTCACTGTGCTGCCTTTGGGCTGTTTCTTTGTTTTATTTTTTTTCCTTTATGTTTTATGTTTAGTCTTGTTCCTTTTTGGCCCTAGTGGCTCGTTGTGAAGGGTATGACGCCCTGAAAATGCTGCTTAACTTTTTAAAAACATTAAAAATTCAAATTGAAAATGTTGGCTATTGGGATTTAATTTGTGGGAAATTAAATAAATTCCTATAAATGTTGAACATATAGAATATTGAGAGGGGAGGGGTGAGTCATTATTCCTTTAAAAATATTAAAACCTTTAAATAGCTATCCACATAAAATAATTAAAAATTACTGAACAAAAAAAAACACAACATAACACCAATAATTTTATCATGGCAACCCAAGATGGAAAAAAACCATGGAGAGGGTTAGCTCTCAAGTATTAAGTAACTAGTTATAGAATACAAGGGTGGATCACTGCCAGGTTGGCTCACTACTGGTGGGCTCACCACCTTAAATACAAAAACCGGCTATTACAGCTAAGAGACGACTTATAGCTGGAGAAAATATTATAAAATTGAACTGTTAAAATTGCATATGCATATGCATGAATACAGTTCTTGCTGAGGCACAAAAATTCTATACAAACACGGCTTTATCTAACTATATCACATATCTCAGTTCGCAACTATACATCACATATATTCATTCATTCTATCTTTGAGATTATGCCGCTTCACTTATATACCAGATCACATATCCACATAGCTGACTTGCACTAGAGATATAAACGGATGAATGCGTTACCCAATATGCTGACATATATGCAAAAATTTATCCCACACTATGCCAAATAGAGCTGAACCAAAAAATGCATAGACCAAAAGTATTATGCTAGTAACATTTTTTCCAGAACAAAGAATAAACCAGAGACAAGAATACCAAACAAATCAATGACATCAATGAAAAATATCAACAATCTCCCCCTTTGTCATTGATGGCAAACAAATTTTCAAAATTCCAAAACTTCAAAAAGATAAACTCCAGAACTCCCCCTAAGATGATTATGTTCGTTTTTCTTTTTCTTTGTGCTTCTTGCCCTTTTGGCATCAATGAACAAGGGGTACCAGGAAAACTATTTAAGAAGCATCGAATGCACCATCGAAGAATGACTTCTTGATCTTCTGAAGATGGGCAATCCACTTTCCCTTATTATCATTCCACTGCAATATTGCTTCAGTTAACATCTGTGCATGAACCTGAATGGACACAAGAAAATATTCTCCATCGATAATGGATCAAGGTTCAAAAAGAGTAGCATATTGTGCCTTCAAGAGGGCACAATTCATCAATGAAATACTATCTGTACACAACTCTCAAAGATTGCCTGAAGGTAGAATGATGTTGTCTTTTTGTTGCTATAGCTTGAAGTACCTTTTATGCAGTTCCTTAATTGAGGATCTCCCAGAATCGGATAAATGTTCAAATATCTTGAAAGATTGATATGCTTGCTAGATTGTTGACTCAATTGAGTCAATCTCTTTTTTGATTTCAGTTGTGGCATCCGACCACTACAGGTTGTACATGTACAAAGAGTTTCCTTCTTTGAGAAGGTCTTGTCCTTGCTGGATAAGCTGATGAAGGTTGGAGAAGGCACTTGCACACCAATCTTTTAACTCCTGTAAAATTTTATTCCTTTCAGCTTCCTTTTCCTTCTAGAGATTTTTATTCATACGTGCAAAGAGGTCCTTCACAACATTCACGAGTGTTCTGCATTTATCTATGTTACTTCCAGACTCATCAATATTACATTCTGGGATAATATTGTGGAGAGTAGCAATGGTATCCTTAATCAAGTTATCCTTTTCCTATAACTCCTTAATTATTTCAGCTTTGGCTGAGGCCTGAATGGATTCACTGATTTGAAATTTCTAAACAGGGTTAATTTTCTCTAGATCAAGAAACACCTTGGAAGAGGTGATAGGTCAGACCATGATTGGTGAAGCAAGTAAAATCTTCAAGGTGTCATCAGAGTAGGTACCGATGGAAGTTCTTGTAGTTTCTTCTCTTTTCTCAATTCCCCTGCTACCGGTTCTTTACTTTCCTCTTGCTCAGTGTTTCCTTCTTGTTTAACAGTATCAACTTATTTTTCAATTATCTATTCTTCTTCTTTTCTTCCTAGTTCCTCTCCTTCCTTTTCAATTTTCTCTTCTTCTTTTTCAACTTCTTTTTCTTGTTCTTCTTCTACATTCACTAGAGCAACATTTTTATCCGGAGAATGAGAGTGCCCAATTTTTGAAGGATTCTTATCAATATTGTATAATTTTGCATCTATATATTCTGGTACAAGGTTTACAACATTTTTAGTATCCAAATTTTCATGAGAGAAAGCGGGGGAAATAGATGATGCAGCTAAGCCATCATCGATTAACATCCCATGTTTTCTTACCATGCTTGTAAGCTTGTTAATGACTTCTACTTTCAATTTTTCTACAGCTTCTTTATTTTCCATAAGGGTGTGTTCCCTTTTCTTTGTTCTCAACTTGAACTTGCTAAGTTCCTTAAAGCTTGTTAAAATTTCTTCTTTTACAAGTTTTGAAACAATAAAGATAGCTTCATTCATAATATCCTTATTAATCTGCCTAGCATTTGCTCAAATTATGTTTAAACTAACCTAAAGACTATCAGGAATATCCTCTTTAAAATTTTATACGTTCCCATCTAATCTTGAGAAAAATAAAAAAAATGCTTGTGTAATGTTCTCTTTTCCCTTGGGTGTGGTAGTGCTGTATAAATCACCAACTTCTTTAACATTTCCTTCAACAAGAATTTCAAACAAAGTATCTACATCAAGAGGATCATGATTTACCTTTTTGGATTTCTTCTCCCAGACCATAATATGGTACTTGTCTGGTTAAGATTCTATTTTAGACTCTTCAATAACAATATTAACTTTAGATGCTTTTGCCTCTTTCACTTTCTTTCTTGGAGTAGGCGGAGGAAGTCCTTTCTTCCTCTTATCGGATGAACTCTCCTTTCCTTTCGGAGGAGCAACTTCTTTTATAGGACTCCCGGATGAGCTATTGGTTGCACTCTAAGTAATTCTTTTGATTGCTACAATATCTTCCTCAGTTATACCTCCTTCCTTTATCATCTTCAGAGTCTTCTGAACTCTCTTTTTGACTTCCTTTGACATTTGTTCTTCCCAAATTTCTTTGGATTTTTCTTCTGCAATGCCAAACCTCTTCTGAGAGGCGTCTACCAAAATTTCTAACAATTTTTTTGCAAGGCATTCCACATACTCTTCTGAAACTTCATACCCCAATTCAGGCACCCATTGGGTTCTTGGAACAACACCTTCCATCATACATTTGTCAACAGTGACTATGAATGTAATATCATTCTTGTATTTGGAGACTATATACTCAAGGATTATATCCTAGTTGTGCATTTTATACTATAGTAAAGAGAAAAATGAAGTGAATGCCATTTCCTGTGCAGTAGGATCACCATACCTCCTCATTCGCTTAGCAATTTGATGAGAAATTGGTTTATCAGATGACCATACAACCAGAAAATAGAGTGCAAGGGTTCTATACCGAAACACGACCTTCTTGTTGCTTCACTTGCACTAATTTAGATTCTTAATAAATTTCTCTTTGATGAGTTCACAAAGGTCGTAGTCCACTCCATTAAATACCATATCGTATGTAGTGTAGATGGTTGTAGCAGAGATTGAGTTATATTTGTTTGCATAGTAAATTTTTTTGCCTATATCCTATGCAACATACCTCACAACTACATTTGTGACTGTATGAACTGCCAAAGACCTACCATCAAAAATGGCCTGAGTTAGGTTTTCAACCTCCTTGTTTTTTACTGCCTTTGGTACATCAGAAGAATTCCAGTATCATTCAACCTAGTAACAATCTTCATGAATTCCTTTTTTATTAGGTGAGCTTTATTTAGCCATAGAAAGGTTTCATGGAATCTACTCATAGCCATTCACACCCATTTTACATCAAAATAGAAATGTGGAAACTCATTCCAGATATTCAACTCCTTTTCCACCAGAGCCTTGTATTTCGGTTTGAAATTGAAGTCATCACTAGTGATTTCATTTATCAATAAATCAAGCAACTTGGTGTGATTGAAATCCTTGAGCTTTGAATGAATGAAAGCCCTAACATATTTTGAAGGAATGACTCCATGCAGGATTCTCGATAAACAACCAACCATGTCATTCTTGATTGATATATCTAGATACTTCTTGAATTCGAGATGAGGTTGAACCACCACTTTGACCGGAGAGGGAGTAGCCATGACTGTAAGCGTAGAGAAAAAAATACCTCTTGCAGATTCGCAAACCCTAGGATGCAATGCGGGTTCTTTCTTCTCCTTAGCTCCTTGCAACTTTTTCACTTGAGTGATCAAAAATGACTTGCAAAATTGCCTTTATGCTAATTTCACAAAACATGCATCTTTTTCATTAAATACACCATAACTTCTTTTGTAATTCCCTATTCAACGAACAGATGTGAATTTACTAGATGTCTGCACACTACTCTAAACTTCCTTCCTCTCTCGGGCAACATCTGGAGAGCAGCTAATTATCGAAACAGATGTCTGTACCAGAGCTGGATCCATTTTATTCTTTCTTTCTCTAGATCTTCTTTATTTTCGCCTTGACCTTTTCTTTATTGACCTTCTTTGTTGGTTCGGTTGGCTTGACTACACCGGTTTTATAGAATCTTGCAATGTATCCAATTTTATTGCAATTGTAACACCTGTTGGATCTCTCCTATTGTCTTGACCTACACTAGTTAGCTTGATGTCCATATGCATAACATGTATAAAAATAACCACTGAAATAATTGTTTCTATTTGATTCCCTATATTGATTAGCTTTATAACCATTGCATTGTAACATCTACCAGAGTAAGATCTAGTTTTCTAATTCATATTACTTCTGCAATTTAATGCTTTATGACCCAATTTATTACAGTTAAAACAATGACCATTAAAAGAGAGGGGTTTCGTACTTACCTTTTATTTTTCCAGAGACTTACTTTTGTCTTCTTTGTTGGATTTGGTTTTAGCTTCTTTTACTAGACTAGGTTCTTTCTTTTTATTGTGTGAGCATTCACCAGTTTCATAGCCTAAACCTTCCTTGTTTTTCGGTGATCTTTGAGCTACTAACATTTCATCAAAAAAAATTGAGCCTTCTTTGTATTTGATCTCTTGCTTCTTTGATTCTCCTAAATCTGATTTGGGTGATGCAACTTCTTGTTCCAATTTCCTGCATTCATCAAATTTTCCTTTGATTACATTGTTCAAATGTTCCTTGGTCTTTTCGTCTTCTTCACTCTTAGCTTTCAAATCAAGGATGATACTATTTGCTAGCTTGAGTTCATTACTAACTTCCTTATGCCTTAGCTTGAATTTCTAGATCCGATCCTTCAATTTACTGATGTAATCATTTTCCATTTGAATATTTTCTATGAGAGCCTTATTTTCATCTTCAATGATTTCAAGTTCTTCAAGGATGAACATGAGTTCTTTTTGATACATGGTAGATCTGGGTACCATATGTTCAACCTTTTATATCTCCTTTAAGATGTTAGACTCTTCTAAAGGATCTGGCTCTGATACCAATTGTTGAACATCTAGAATACTGAGAGGGGAGGGGTGAATTAGTATTCCTCTAAAAATATTAAAACCTTTTAAATATCTTTCCACATCACATAATTAAAAATTACTAAACAAAACATAGCACCACATAACACCAAGATGGAAAAAAACACAGAGAGGGTTAACTCTCAAGTATTAAGTATCCGGTTATAGAGTACAAGGGTGGCTCACTACCAAGTTGGCTCACTACTGGTGGGCTAACTCCCCTAAATAAAAAAACCAAATGTTATAGCTAAGAGACAACTTATAGCCTGAGAGAATGTTACAAAATTGAACTGTTAAAATTATATTTGCATATGCATGAATACAGTTCTCGCTGAGACGCAAAAATTTCGTACAAACACGAATTTATCTAACTATATCACATATATTCATTCATTATGTCTTTGAGATTATGTCACTTCACTTATATACCAGATCTACATATCCACATAGTTGGCTTGCACTGGACATATAAATGGATGAACGTGTTACCCAATATGTCAACATAGGTGCAAAAAGTTATCCCATGCTATGCCAAATAGGGCTAGACCAAAAATTGTGTAGACCAAAAGCATTATGTTGGTAACATCACTATCAAAACAAAGAATAAGTCAAAGACAAGAATACCAGACAAATCATCGACATCAATGAGAAATATCAACAATAAATACCTAGTTATTACATCATTTTGAAATCTAACACTTAAAACAACAAGAAATATTGATTAAAGATTATTGTCAAGAGCAGTCAAGAGTAGCATTTCATATATTTATTTTAAAACTTCAAGATCCAAGAATCATGTCAAATCCTATGTGAGTGTATGCATGTTCATGCTATCATTGTTTGTGAAGGCTACCCTTGTTCTAGGTCTCCAAGTAATTCAAGCAATCAAGAAAGCAAGATCTAAGACCTCAAAGTGATGTGCATTAATTCAATCCCTCAAGGAAGTCATTGAAGGGTGGTGAGTACCATCACTTTGTTGATTCATCATTCCTTCATATCATTTATCTTTCCTATCATTGACATTTCCATTGTGGAAATGGAAACACTAACACAAGATCTGACTAAGGAAATCCCCTAGGTGGCACAACATTTCTTCTCTTTATGAATGTGTAGATTGCAGGTTTGGAAAGGATTGAAGGAAGCTTGAAAATAATTTATTCATTGTTGCATTAAAAACCCTAAATATTTTCAACCCATGGAAACTCAGCTACAAAATTATCCAACAGTGTTTTAACAAGTTTGCAAGTGAAAACAGGGATCTCGGATTTAGTATCAGAGGATTGGAAAAGCAAAGGACACTCGTTCAAAGAATTAGATGCCCTTGTGTGACTCTATCCTCCTTTATAGACCAACATCAAAATTTTAGGATAGGTACAAAATGTTCTACCCTACCTAGATCTACCGGCAATTCTTTGTTTAAGTTTGTTAACTATTGGTATCTTGCATTTTTCATATTAGTTCATATAGTCTAATTAGGTTAATAAAAGAAAATCAATTCCAAATCATTCCAAATCCATAAAATATGTATATCCAGGTCTGATTGGTTCACCTTTATGGTTGAAAGTCAATCTACACACCTTGTTGATCTCCATCTTAATGAAACATTCGAAAAATACCCCTAAACACCACCCCCCAAATTTGAATCCTAAGCTTTAGACATTAAGACCTAGGGTTCTCATTTTTCTTTGTTTCAACTTGTATAGATGTGTTATCTTTTTTTGTATGTTTGACTACACTTTTGAACATTTGTAAATAGGCATATAAGGATTATAAAAAATAAATTAGTTTATAAAACATTTTAAGTAGAGTTGATAAAATATAATCTATAATTGGTGTATCTTACTAACTATATCTAACTTTTTCTCAACCAAGTGGTATTTATGGTTTTCTAATCAATGCAACAATGTAGATTATATGATTAGGCCATTAATTATTTATGATTATAATGTACAAGGCTGAAAGTGGAAATGATAATTTTTTTAGACCCAAATTATTACAAGATATTAAAATAAAAAAATAATATTAATGTCAAGAGATGGACATATAAATGGATGATAATGAGGCACATTGTATAAGGTTGTAAATTGATTTTTCTAGGATATTCCACTTATTAGGAGAGTTGAATAGGTTATAATATGTAATAATAACCTTAATATTAAAAATATTTATTACACGACAACATGAAGAAGAGCAATAAGAGACTCAAAAGTGGTCCTACTACTTCATCCAATAAGGTGAATTATATCTTCATTGATATTAATTTTGATGTATTTACATTTGCATGGATTAATTAACTTCCTAACTAATTTTCTATTGTAATTTTTATTTGATTTTATGTCAATGGGACTATATATAGAATAGTTATCTTCATTTGTGGAGGCTATTAGAAACTATTCATTGATTTATTTATTAAGATGTGCACTATACAATAAAATTGATCTCTATATTCTAGGGACCCAATCACATGGGTTATACTATGTGAAATTCATTCACAACATCAATAAGTGAGAACATGTCCAATGGAGTCATCTTCATCAATAAAATACATATATGCACTAAAATAGTCATTAACATTTTTAAAATCTATCTAACATATATAAAAATTAAATGGAATAATATGAATCCAAATGTTATAGAAGAATCAAATATTTTCATGGGATACCTAATTTATGAGAGATCCACCACAAAAATAATTTAATAATTATGTTATCTAGAATCAAGAATTCAATATACAACAAGGCCTTTAATATTTAGTCTCAATATACAATATGCACTCTAAAATTGATGGAATAAATGATGACCACTTATAGTGACAATCATACCATCCAATTGTAGGAGAATTTAAAGAAAAATGATAAAAATAATATAATGAATGTAAGTAAATTAACTATAGATACATAGGTCCTAATTCTAAGTCATGTGAGAAAATTACAATAAATCAAGTTAGAAAATTAGATTAGAAATTCCTTACATTCAAGTGATTCCTAAGATAGGAAAAATCACCTAGTATGTTATCACAAGTCAAACTGATTGCACAAGTAGTAGTAATCATGCCATCTAATTGTAGGAAACCTAAAAAAAATTAAAAATATAACAAATGTAAGTGAATTTATAAATATAATCCAGTGCAAGTAAATAAATTAACTATAGATACATGAGACCTAACTCTAAGCCATGTGATAACGTTAGCTATAGCTAGGAGATGATTTAAAGGGATATAAGAGGATGGATTAAGGGGGCATTTAATCACTTTTTAAATTTTATGGAATGATAGTAAATTAATTTATACATTAACTATCAATTAAATATATACACACCTACAAATTTATTCCATTATACCATTTGCATCCTCTTTTTTGTAGCGTATATATATAATTGTCTCATGTTATTCCATAGAAATTATCTATAACTCTTTATTAGTAGGTTTTCCTTGATATCTCACTAATTGTATATTTGATGCCACAACTAAATATAAGTAGTGTACAATATTCTTATATCTTTCATAATCTTCAAATACATGCAACCCATTTTTTATTATTAGATATTTTTGTAGTCATGTGCTAATAAAAACAACATATCTTGTTGGATAATCATAGTTATCATCATATTCTATACAATGTAACAATTGATGTTTTCTCTGAACACAAGTCAAGACAATCAATACTCTAGTTTATCTTCATTCCCCTTAGGCGCAACAAAAATTGTAGCATCGTAAATTATCACCCTTGACAATTTCACTCTATATTTTGTCCCCATTAATTTATTGGACCTAATTAATCTTATAATTTCCTAAATTATGCATTTTGTAGCCAAATTTAAAACAACTTCTAATAATTTTCAAGAATAAAAAAATTCTCCCATTTAATACTTTTCCCCTGATTATTTAAACTCCCCAAAATAGGGTTGAGATAGTGGCTCCCTAGCACCTATGTCTCCATATTTTGGCTCCAAATTCAAATATGTCAGTGTCAAAATTTTATTATTTGAAATTTGAATATCTAAAGTCATCCATTGGGATCTATTTTTTAGGAAATTAGAATAAATGCCTATAAATACTTAGTTATTGCATCATTTAAAATCTACCAAGCACTAAGGAGAATTTATGAGAAATTACTATTATCAAGAGCACTATCAAGCAAGTCAAGAACAACATTTTAGAGATTTATTGTAGTAATTCAAGATCCTAACATCATGTCAAATCCTATGTGAGTTTATGTGTGTTCATGTTATCACTGTTTTGTGAAGGTTAAAACCTTTGTAGGTCTCTAAGTAATTCAAGCCATACAATCTGATCAAGCAAGCAAGATCCAAGACCTTGAAGTGCTGTGCATGACTTCAGTCAAGCTTAAGGAAGCCATTGAAGGGTGGTGAGTTGCATCACTTTTTTGATTCATTATTCTTTCTTATCATTTATCATTTCATCATTGGCATTGCCATTGTGGAAGTGGAAACACTAACATGAGGTTTGACTGAGGAAAGCCCCTAAATGGAAAACCTTTCTTCTCTATTTGAATGTGCAGGTCTCAGGTCTAAAGAGGATTGAAGGAAGTTTGAAGGTCAATTATTCATTGTTGTATTCAAAACCCTACGCCTTGACAATTCATGAAAACTCAATTGTAGAATTATCTGATAGTGATCTAACAAGTTTGTAGATGTGAAATAAAAGTGCAAATCTAGATCTCGAGAACTACGAAAACAAATATAAAAAAGACCTACTAGGACAGTGGTTACCCCAAAGGAAACGTCCCAAAAAAATTAGCTAAAATTTATATCACACCTGTGCACAATGTCCTCCTCAACCTAGATTTGGCATCAAAATTTTTGTTACTGTTTCCTAGTTTTTGAAATCTTGCATTATCAAATTAGGGCATATAGTTTGATTAGGTTAGCATAATCAATTCAATCCCAATTCTATTCTGAGACCTTAAAGAATCATATCAAGGTCTGATTGTCTCACCTTCTTGGTTGAAATTCGATCTAAATACCTTGATTTGCATTCTAATGTTCTTTTGAGGAAGGCTTGATCCTAGTGTTCTATGCATTAGACCTAGGATCCATTTTTCATCAAAAAAAATTGGTGAAACCAACATTTTTACATCATAAACCTTCTAAAATCTGCAATAATTCATCCTAGATCTAGGTTTTACTTTGCAAATTTCTCGTTTAGGGTTTAATTTTTGTGTTATAAAAGATTGCATATCATATTATATTTTAAGCTGCAATAGGGTTTGTTTCAGTCATCTTAGATTATAATTGCATTCAAATTGCATCCAATAGGTCATTAAAATCTACAATTGTTCATTGCATTCAAATTGCATCTTTCATCTAGGTCAAAAAAGTGAAAAATTGCATAGTTTTCTTTCAAAATTGCATCATTCATCTAGGTCAAAAAAGTGAAAAATTGCATAGTTTTCTTTCAAAATTGCATCAAATCATTAATTTTAGAATTTTACATCTTCAAATTAGTCAAATAGTTCAAATTAGATTTAAAAATTGCATTCAAGATTTTCATTTACTATTCTAACATTTTCAACATTATTGCACATTTGCATTTTCAAATTCACAATCATAAATTTAACAAAATCTAGAAAAATATTCACTGTTAGACCTATTTGCACACAGATCTAAGAACCTTAGAGCATAATAAAGACAGTAAAACTTTGAATTTTCCAAGGCCTTATCTAGGACATAGGTGCCCTAGGAACCTTTGTGTTGCTATTTTTGGCTGAAATTTGGCCTAGATTCTATTTTTGTGCTCTCAACCTATTTTTTTTGTTTGATTTCTAGTTTGGGTTTTGTTGTACATATTTTGCACACACGCCCCGCCATAGGCAAGGACCCTCTTTTTTCACTCCCGACGGGTTGCTTTGCTCCCGTCTCATTTTGCATGCCCCTTTCTTCGAGCCTAAATTGGTCATGTGTCGTCAAACGATTAAATACCCCTGACCAAATTCACCTACCTAAGTTTTGCTAAGTCTTTTTCTTTCATAGAAGTGCCCCTGTAGGTTTCCCTTCGCCCGTTCACCTGACATCCTCCAAGCCTCATCCCTGCTCGTCCAGTTCATTTTTTCCTTCATTTTTGACATTGGGGATAGGTTTCCTATGGATTCGGGATGTTTTGTGGAGCCCAAGTGAACTGCCCAAGTTTCATTAAGTTTCAGGAAGTTGCAAAAATTTCAAAACAACATTCCTGCAACAACATTCCTAGAACAACATTTCGACCTCTCATTTTCGGAACGTCCAAACGCTCTCCCAATTTGGAAACAGACTTTGACCCACATGCTAAAATTGTATCCTCTCCTACATAGACCTTTAAAATTCCAAATTTGCAGCTGGGAGATACCATCCGGGTCGCCATGCCCTGTTCGCCCTTTTCAAAACAACATTCCTAGAACAACATTCCGGCCTCTCGTTTCCGGAATGTCCAAACGCTCTCCCAATTTGGAAACGGACTTCAACCCACATGCTAAAATTGCATCCACTCCTGCATGGACCTTTCAAATTCCAAATTTGTAGCTGGAAGATACCATCCGAGTCACCATGCCCTGTTTGCCCTTTTCAAAACAACATTCCTAAAACACCATTCCGACCTCTCATTTTCAGAATGTCCAAACGCTCTCCCAATTTGGAAACGGACTTTGACCCACATGCTAAAATTGCATCCTCTCCTACAAGAAACTTTCAAATTCCAAATTTGCATCCGGGAGATACAATCAGGGTCGCCATGACCTGTTCGCCCTTTTCAAAACAACATTCCTAGAACAAAATTTCGGCCTCTCATTTTTGGAACATCCAAACGCTCACCCAATTTGGAAACAAAATTTGACCCACATGCTAAAATTGCATCCTCTCCTACATGGACCTTTCAAATTCCAAATTTGGATCTGGGAGATACCATCTGGGTCGCCATGCCCTGTTCGCCGTTTTCAAAACAACATTTTGACCTCTCATTTCCGGAACGTCCAAACGCTCTCCCAATTTAGAAACGGACTTTGAACCACATGCTAAAATTGCATCCTCTCCTACATGGACCTTTCAAATTCTAAATTTGCAAGCGGGAGATACCATCCGGTCGCCATGCCCTGTTCACCCTTTTCAAAACAACATTTCGGCCTCTCATTTTCGGAACATCCAAACCCTCTCCCAATTTGGAAATGGACTTTGACCCACATGTTAAAATTACATCCTCTCCTGCATGGACCTTTCAAATTCCAAATTTGAAGCTGGGAGAAACCATCTGGGTCATCCTACCCTGTTCGCCCTTTCAAAACAACATTTCGGCCTCTCAGTCCCAGAACGTTCAAACGCCCTCCAGTAAACTGCTAATGGCAATTCCCATTGAATATTGTGATATTTTGATGATGCATGAGTGAATCTAATAAGGAGTTTTCAATATTTGACTAACATTTTCCTTGATTTGTGTATGAAATCACTTATGACACTTCATGCATGCATGTTTCAAGAAGCCTACCACGGGTCCATCAAGAGACCCATTGAGAAAGTTGAACAAGGAAAAGCACGTGGCTCCTACCACCATTCATTTTATGCCCACCTCTCCTCGTGGTGACCATCAATAGAGTTCACATCAGAAGAAGGCCTGTGCCAAAGAATCCAATGACAAAATGCATAGGGGGTTGTCCTACTTTTCACCAGATGATGATGATCTTTGGGGGTCGTTCGCCCGAATTAGGGGCAACCAATCCATTGATGCCAATCATCGACAGACCCATTTGATCCAATGAAGAATCTTGCAATTCCATCAGAAAAAAGGCAACTTTCAGTCAGTTTCAGCTACAGTAAAAGGGAAATCAACTAGAAGACAAAACTACTACAGTGACTAGCCAGTACAAGACAAAATAGGAAAAGGACAGATGTATTTTAAATTGCTGAATATTGTGGGGTAGGTGAAGCTCTAATGTAATTGAATCTGAGCCACACAATGTAATTTAAGCTTGGCCATTCATTTGGGCTTTGGAAAACTATAAATAGGGGTCTCCCCCTCATTTGTAAAGGGTTGGAGAGTTGGTGTAAAAAGCATTTGCAGCAATAGAAGATAGCATTGCATGATTTTATGGATGTTTTCTTTGATTTTTCTCATCTTGCATGCATGGTTCTTCCCTTTTAATTTAATTGTTAGTTTCTTGAATCGAACTGGTGATGGTGATTGTTGTTTCAGTATTTGATGAATTTCCAACCCATACTTTTGACACTTGTTGATGACAAGTTGTTGTGCAAAGTTATCCTGGGTTTCTTTATTTGATTGCTGCAACTTAGTTCACTTGCATGTTCATGATGTGTGTATGCAAACTGAAAATCTACAGTCCTTAAAAGATTGCACTGGTTTTGTGTAACTGTAGGATCCTCTTGGCCAATCAAAACCCAGTTTGGGAAGTTTGTCTACTGTATCAGCCTCCATGATCACTGTTCATTCATAGTTTCAGATCTAGGAACCTTCTCTCTTCCCTTCTCTTTTTCCTTTTTTTAATAAGTAACCTTAGGAAAGGTTCATTGCACATTATAAAGCTAAATCCAATGTTGAAATGGAGTTCTAGACTGCTGTTTGAACCTGCAGCAAATGCTCGGCAACTCTCCCAACTTAAGAAATCCTTTTGCATATCCATCTTCCCTACTTTGTAACTCATCCGTAAGTCTACCGTGTGATTCCAACAAATCACATAAATCAATTGAGATATTCCAAGCACTATCAAGACCTAACATCAGAGAGACCTTGGGATAGTGTTATGCAATTTGATTGTGGAAGATTGTCTTTCAAGAGAGGTGATGCACCTATGCATCGCCTGTGTTGTGAAGTGCATAGAAAACACATCAACATAACTGGCGCTAGAAGGAGGGCATGACATGTTGAGGCTACAAAGCTGAAAGTTGGAAATCGATAAGAGCACTTTCAAAGAAGAAATCTGAGATAGAGAGATCTCTTTTAATGTTGAAACATAAAATCAAAAAATTTTGAAGGCAAAGAAGTTGAGTCGAAATGGAGCAACATGTACAAGTTGACATCGCTCAACTACATGAAGATTTAAATAGGAGATTGAAGAGACCATTGCAGCAATTTGCATTGGTAGATAAGTGTAGGATCCATTGCACTTGCAGGCACATTGAATTGGAGTGTCTAACCTTCTTGAGCAGAATTGAAAGAGTCTTGCAAGGAGAGATTCCCTTTTGGGAAATATATCAACCTTTAGCCCTTGCAGACCCGGAGGAAGAATTGACAACCATGGTGGCCAGGGTATTTGAAGAGTTGATCCAAGAGTGTTTGGGCAGAAAAGATGAACCAAGATTGGAGGAAGCACTAATGTCAAGTTGGTGCAGATTTCACAATGAACCTCACTCTGAATTCACTTGCCCATCATGCATGAAAATCATCACTCAAACCCGGTATTGTTTGAATGAGTTGGAGCAGCCAACTTTCGATAAGGATGAGTCATTCCATGAGGAAAAGGAGTTGTCAACATTTGGAGGACAGCGAAATAAAGATGAACCAAGGAATGCCACACAAGCTAGTGTTGGGACAACAGACACTGAAGCTGAAAATCAGCAAGAAGAAAAGGTTGACAACCTTGGGACAACAGAAAATGATGATGAAGGCATAACTGAAATCAGACTGGAAGACTTATCCTTCATCAATGATAGTGACCAAGCATATGAAAATGCAGATTTGGAGGAGTGGGAACAATTATAGGTCGCATCTATTCATTACTAGATTTTCATTCCAAGTGATGATGAGGACCCAGTAGCAAAAAGATATGACCAGCTCGTCTCTAGATTAGCAAAGGATTGGTCAAAGATAAAATACCAGGTGGATTTCGAGGTATTTCTACTACCAAATTGGTGTAGGCTTCATAATTCATCCCACTCAGATTTCATGTGTGGAATGTGCTAAGAAGCCATGAAGCAAGTCAAAGAACAATCGAGACAACTGAGTACACCACTTCCTGCAGTTGCTTCAAGGATGAAATGTGAGGACCAAGAGCCCGAGCCAAGTGACAACTCAGCTGAAGGTAGTCCTCAAGAGGATGTTGGGACAACAATAGAAGAAGGACAAAAATACAGTCTCAAGCTTTCAAGTGATGAAGTAGATCAAACAAGAATGTTGTCCACCAGTCATCAAGAATTTCTCCCTCTTCAAGAGCATTTGAGCATCATGGACGATAGGCTTTATGACAAGTCCTTGGAGGGATATTACATAGTCGATTTTGGTCCCCTTGATGAGGTTCCATCAATTGATGACTTCTTTCCATTGGGAGTTGTACTACAGAGGTATGCTCATGCCGAGGAAGAGCACGTCCCAGAAGATGGTAGCGATGAAGACATACTCCTTGAGCCTTTGAATGGTGATGTACTAGAGTTCCTGGATTGGGAGAGGGGTTCCTTCTCTATCTATAGCGATAGTGAGCAAGGGGAAATGAGTGAACATCATGATGAGTTGCATGAATAGCAAAGAGAAGAAGACAAAGGCGGGGGTGCTAAGATAGCTACCAACATAGATGAAGCACCTTGTCGACTACAAGATGCAACTTGGAGTCCTTCCACCATGATTATTGTTGATCCTCCTTCATATTCAAATGGCTACAATAGGATAGATTCATGCATGTTATCATCCCATGACACTGAGCATCATGAAGATAAGTTCGACAGTTGGGAAAGGAGATGGGACAACGTGCTTCCTTTTCCGGACAACAATCGTGTGGACACTTGGTTTGCAGAAGATCAATGAGATGAGGTCTATCTTCTAAAAGAACAACTGATAGGGATTGTTGATCCCACACAAGACGTGGAAGAAGTGTTTGCTGCCCCATTCTCCCTACCTTATGTAGGCTTGATTCCTGAAATGAAGCACCCTCCACCATGCCCACTCGAGGTTGCTGATGCAAAGATTGACGATGCAATGCTTTCTCTTGATTGTCAAATGTTGCCACCTCCATGTGACGAAATCTAGGTTCTATCCTTCCTTACTCTTGTTAATTGTCATAGCTGCACATATCAATTTGATTATGGGAATGAGGAAAAATGAACATGCTTATAGATTAATCATGGGTTTAGCAAGCCTCCTCAATTACTGATTTTCCCTGACTGGGTGACTGAATTTGAATGCTGCAATATTGAATATATTCTCTCTAAACATAAGGATAAATTTGCATGGTTAAGAACGATAATGATTTCCCGTCTGCTTGTGCATGCACTATAAAATCCAATGAGCATGAGTGTCAGCTCGCCTTACCCGAACATAGTTCTTTGTAAATATCTTTGTACATAACTCATTTTAAGTGGCGTGGGTTTCCTGTAAATACTTTGTTTTCCTGCTTTCGTTAGGTTAGTTAGTTTGTTGTAGGTTGCTTTCTTTAGTGTAGTTTCTTTGTTGTCTTCTTTTGTTGTCCCGCTTTGGTTAGTTTTGGTGTTTTCTTTTCATTTTCTTTTGTTTTCTTTTGTTTGCTCTTGCTTTGTTGTTGCTTTGCTTGGGGTCCCTCTGCTTTTGGCTGGGCACATCTGTGCACACAACAACCATACTTATCACATGGGGTTGTTCTATGTATTTCTTTGTCAAACTCTAATCAAGTTTTCAGAATGGGTGCTGAGGATCTTCTGTTAGTATCAAGCAATCTAGATGTTTGATTCAAAGTGGATAAGTCATTGGTTGGTCTGATTCTGAAGTATTCTAGAATTTTATATCTCTCACATATTTTTAAGGATCTAACGGTCACTGTAGGTCCTTTGTGAAGTCTAGTTAAGTGAAAAATCTAAAATTCTTCTCCAGCGCCACTATGATTCTCAGCCCTGAGAGCGAGCTTCAAAGCTTGCGGGTTGAAATATAAAAGAACTGAAAAGAGAAAAGAAATAAAAGAAAGAAAGAAAAATATTGAAAATCAAAAGAAGAGAAATTCAGCTTTTCAGGGGTATACGAATAACTCTACCGAGGCTATGGACACCCGACCGACAGTAGAGCAATCTTCGGGAGAATCACAACGACAACCTCATCAGGGCTATGGACGCCTGACTGGTAGCGAGGCAATGTCCTAGATGCTTTGGAGTTAGAATAAACTACGTAGCTTAACTTAATGAAGCTTAGGTTCTTGTAGCAACTGAAGAATGGGAATTAACGCAATTGCACACACATGGATTTTCAGCATACTGAAGGTTGGGTTAACTAGTGGTTTTGATCCTTTGGTTGAGCATGAAGATCGGAACCAGAGATTTTGGGTTCGTGATTCTAGTTTTTCATTGAAATGCTCTGCAGCATTTCCCCAGTGAGTCACCATTTTTTGTGCATATTTTTCACACATGCCCCGCCATAGGCAGGGACCCTCTTTTTTCGCTCCCGACGGGTTGCTTTGCTCCTGTCTCATTTTGCATGCCCCTTTCTTCGAGCCTAAATTGGTCATGTGTCGTCAAATGATTAAATTCCCTTGACCAAATTCACCTACCTAAGTTTTGCTAAGTCTTTTGCTTTCGCAGAAGTGCCCCTGCAGGTTTCCCTTCGCCCGTTGCCCTGACGTCCTCCAGGCCTCATCCCTGCTCGTCTGGTTCATTTTTTCCTTCATTTTTGACTTTGGGAATAGGTTTCCTATGGATTTGGGATGTTCTGTGGTTCCCAAGTGAACTTCCAAGGTTTCATTAAGTTTCAAGAAGTTGCAAAAATTTCAAAACAGCATTCTTGCAACAACATTCCTAGAACAACATTCTGGCCTCTCGTTTCCAGAAAGTCCAAAAGCTCTCCCAATTTGGAAATGGACTTTGACCCACATGCTAAAATTGCATCCTCTCCTGCATGGACCTTTCAAATTCTAATTTTTCAGCTGTGAGATACCATCTGGGTCGCCATGCCCCTGTTCGCCCTTTTCAAAACAATATTTCTAGAACAACATTTCGGCCTCTCGTTTCCGGAACGTCCAAATGCTCTCCCAATTTGGAAATGAACTTTGACCCACATGCTAAAATTGCATCCTCTCCTGCATGGACCTTTCAAATTCCAAATTTGCAGATAGGAGATACCATCCGAGTCACCATACCTTGTTCGTCCTTTTCAAAACAACATTCTTGGAACAACATTCTGGCCTCTCATTTTTGGAACGTCCAAAAGCTCTCCCAATTTGGAAACGGACTTTGCCCCACATGCTAAAATTGCATCCTCTCCTGCATGGACCTTTCAAATTTCAAATTTTCAGCCAGGAGATACCATCCGGCTTGCCATGCCCTGTTCACCCTTTTCAAAACAACATTCCTAGAACAACATTTCGACCTCTTGTTTCTGCAACATCCAAACGCTCTCCCAATTTGGAAATGAACTTTGACCCACATGCTAAAATTGAATCCTCTCCTGCATGGACCTTTCAAATTCCAAATTTCCAGTCGGGAGATACCATCCGGGTCGCCATGCCCTGTTCGCCCTTTTCAAAACAACATTCCTAGAACAACATTCTGTCCTCTCGTTTCCGAAATGTCCAAACGCTCTCCCAATTTGGAAATGGACTTTGACCCACATGCTAAAATTGTATCCTCTCCGACATGGACCTTTCAAATTCTAAATTGGCAATCGGGAGATACCATCCGGGTCGCCATGCCCTGTTCACCCTTTTTAAAACAACATTCCGACCTCTCATTTCTGGAACATCCAAACGCTCTCCCAATTTGGAAATGAACTTTGACCCACATGCTAAAATTGAATCCTCTCCTGCATGGACCTTTAAAATTCAAAATTTACAACTGAGAGATACCATCCGGGTTGCTATTTCCTATTCGCCCTTTTCAAAACAACATTCCGGCCTCTCATTTTCGGAACGTCCAAACGCTCTCCCAATTTGGAAACGGACTTTGACCGACATGCAAAAATTGCATCCTCTCTTACATGGAACTTTCAAATTCTAAATTTGAAGCTGGGAGAAACCATCCGGGTTGTCCTACCATGTTCGCCCTTTCAAAACAGCATTTCGGCCTCTCGGTCCCGGAATGTTCAAACGCCCTCTAGTAAACTGCTAATGGCAATTCCCATTGAATATTGTGATATTTTGATGATGCATGGGTGAATCTAATAAGGATTTTTCAAGATTTGACTAACATTTGCGTTGATTTGTGTATGAAATCACTTACGACACTTCATGCATGCAGGTTTCAAGAAGCCTACCGCGGGTCTATCGGGAGACCCATTAAGAAAGTTGAACAAGGAAAAGCACGTGGCTCCTATCACCATTCATTTTATGGCCACCTCTCCTCATGGTGCCCATCAATAGAGCTGACATTAGAAGAAGGCTTGTGCCAAAGAAGCCAATGACAAAATGCATAGGGGGGCTGTCCTACTTTTCACCAGATGATGATGATCTTTGGGGGTCGCTCGCTTGAATTAGTGGCAACCAATCCATTGATGCCAATCGTCGAAAAACCCATTTGATCCAATGAAGAATTTTGCAAGTCCGTCAGGAAGAAGGCAACTTTCAATCAATTTTAGCTACAGTAAAAGGGAAATCAGTTAGAAGACAAAACTGCTATAGTGACTGGCCACTACAAGACAAAATAGGAAAAAGACAAATATGTATTTTAAATTGCTGAATATTATGGGGTAGGCGAAGTACTAATGTAATTGAATCTGAGCCACACAATGTAATTCAATCCTAGCCATTCATTTGGGCTTTGGAAAACTATAAATAGGGGTCTCCCCCTCATTTGTAAAGGGTTGGAGAGCTGGTGTAAAAAGAATTTGCAGCAATAGAAGATAGGATTGCATGATTTTATGGATTTTTTCTTTAATTTTTCTCATCTTGCATGCATGGTTCTACTTCCCTTTTAATTTAGTTGTTAGTTTCTTGAATGGAAGTGGTGATGGTGATTGTTGTTTTAGTATTTGACAAATTTCTAGCCCATACTTTTGGCACTTGTTGATGACAAGTTGTTGTGCAAAGTTAGCCTGAGCTTCTTTATTTGATTGTTGCAACTTAGTTCACTTGCATGTTCATGATGTGTGTATGCAAACTGAAAATCTACAGTCTTTAGAGGATTGCATTGGTTTTGTGTAACTGTAGGATCCTCTTGGCCAAGCAAAACCCAGTTTGCGAAGTTTGTCTACTGTATCAGCCTCCATGATCACTGTTCATTCATAGTTTCAGATCCAGGAACCTTCTCTCTTCCCTTCTCTTTTTCCTTTTTTTTTAATTAGTAACCTTAGGCAAGGTTCATTGCATAGTATAAAGCTAAATCCAATGTTGAAATGGAGTTCTAGACTACTGTTTGAACCTACAACAAATGCTCAACAACTCTCCCATCTTAAGAACTCCATTTGTAGATCCAACTTCCCCACTTTGTAACTCATCTGTAAGTCCGCCTTGTGATTCCAATAAATCACATAAATCAACTGAGATATTCTGAGCACTGTCAAGACCTGACATTTGAGAGACCTTGGGATAGTGTTCTTCAATTTGATTGTGGAAGATTGTCTTTCAAGAGAGGTGATGCACCTATGCATCATCTGTGTTGTGAAGTGTATAAAAAAGACATCAACAAGTTTTTTAATTGCAAAAGTAATATGACATTTGAAAACATAGTGTTACTTTTCTTAGCTCTTTGCAAATTTGTGAAAAATTGTTGTATTTTACTATTAGAAATTATAGATTTGTAGGTACATTGCATGTATTTTCTGAAACGTTGCATAATTAGGATAAACTGTATTTCATTTTTGCAAAACTTGAAAACCCTAGGTTGTTATATTACATTGAAAATTTTGGAAACTCATAAAATATAAATAAATTCAATTCAAAATTGGGGTCTGTACATTGTCACACAGTCACTTCCTATAATCTCTACCTTTGAAACTAAAATTTCAAAAAGACCCTAACTGGGACATAGGCACCCTAGGTGCCTTAGGGCACCTATGTTTAGCCAGATTTTCCTAAAAACTTAGGTGCAAAAACATACCTATTGTTAGATTATAAATTTGGGGTCTGATATCCCGATTTATGTCTGTAACAAGTCTGTAAGTCTATTTTCAGTTCTAGGTTTCCTTATCAAGCGTAGACATAATTTGAATTTGAAATTTAATGATTAAACATGGAGAAAGTATAGTAATCTAATGATGTTAGATCTCTTTCCACAAGTGCATTATATACCTACCAATCACTTTAGTTGTGATGGATTTAACATGTTAGATGAAGCCCTTGAGGACTTCATCTCACCTACATCATCCACTAAGGATTCTAACATTCCAACAAATCCAATCATTGATACTCATGATAATCATAGTAGCTATTCTCATAATATACCTCCTAATTGTGAGAGTATCTTAAAATAAGAAAATGAAATCATTGGCACATTTCTTAATATCACTTTGCCAAATATTCATTCACCTCCCAACATCTTCCCTACTTGTGATAGGACTTTGGTGCAAGAGGATTCAATCATGGATAATCATGACAACCATAGCTTGTGTTCTCTCGATACCTAACCCACTTGTGAGGATGGTATTGTGGTGTTATAGGATCCAATCATTGAGTGCCATGAAAATATTGTTTGTTTCTCTCCCAATACTTCTCCTACTTGGGAAGATATTGTGGCACAGGAGGATGAAATCATTGATAGATTTCTTTCAACAAACAATAACATGGGTGGCATAGATAAAGATTATAAGTTGACCTTAGACCCCCTTTAATAGGTCATCAACAAGTAGATATCTTAGTTGAGGTTATGAATGCACAATTGACAAGTGGATCTCCTCTAATTAGTGGACCTCCTAAATCACCTCCCATTATAAGACCTCCTAAACCCCCTGGCCATATCTTGAACTTTGTAAGACAACTCACTAGTAAGCATGGGTCACAACAACCAAGTTATCATGCAATTACGCACACATATAATATTCTTCAGTGTAGTGGTAAAGAGTATGATCTTGTTGAGAAACTTTGTCATACTCCAACAAACATCTCCCTTTGGGATTTGATTCAAACATCACCTACATAAAATAGGATGCTCCAAGAGGTTTTCCAAAGGACTGATATCCAATATTTGGTTAAACTAAATGATGTAGTCACCTCATTTGATTGTATGCATGTGAAAAATTTAGATATTACATTCCCTCAACATGAATTTCCCTCACTTGAGATACAAAATAAACATGAGGCCTTAATGATAAAGGTGATCATTAATGAAACTGGAGTTAGGTGTACTCTCATAAACAATGGAGTAGGTCTTAATGTTTGTAGCATTGATCTCCTAAATAAAATTGGTGTGGACAATAATCTTATACAAACCAAAGATTTTAATATTCATGGCTTTGACAATGTTAATAAGAAATCATTAAGAATGATCACACTACCCATTGAGGTTGAACTCGTAGTTTTTCCTACCCTTGTCCATATCATTCCAGGATCTCTTTCATACAATATTCTCCTAGGTAGACTGTGGATTCATGCCATCAAGGGAGTCCCGTATTCTCTTCACCATGAGATGAAGTATGAATATAATAACATGTTACACATGGTTAAAGTATATGAACAAAGTTATAATTCACAATTTCAACATGATAATAACATTTACAAATCTCTTAATACTTTGATTCCAACTTCAAAGGTAGAACCTATACAATTTAATGGTAATCCTAATTGTCTTTCACCCACAACAAAACTCTTAGATGATGATTGGGGTTCATTAGATTTTACAACTTTTTCCAAAGCGGAGTCTAAAATCTCACCATCAAAATCCAAAGAGTCAAATATAGATAATGATCATGCTAATGATTCATATTCAAATACTTGTTTTGGGGATGATTAGGGTTCATTATATTTTACACCCTCCTTTATGGGAGAGTACAAAATCTCACAATCTAAACCAAAAAAGTTATGTGTTTCATTTTCTCAACTTGGTTCTACATCAACAAAATCACCCCATGGTGGTGATGGGAGTTCTTCAACTCCCATCCCTCATGAGAGGAAGATTCTTAACATTAATAAACTTAAAAAGGATTTGCATGCTCAAGAAGAAGCCAATATTTCTTAGAAGCATGTAGATAAAATCCCTTCATCTAAGTTGGAAGCATGTTATGGTCTTGGATATGAAATTATTTATAAACATGGATGTAATGAAAAATGAAACAAAATAGGAATCAAGTGAAGTCTATATCTTACTTTTCCAAGAAAGTTCTAGGTTTTCAACCTTCATCTCCATCTTCAACTAATGCTTTATCATCTACTGTATGTATGACATCTTATGATAAGAAAGAAATATTTTCTTCACAAGAGAAAGAATTGTTCCCTAATATTGATCAAGAGAAAATATTATTGAGGCTTCTCAAAGCCTACTTGATTACTCTTCCACCAAGAAAATGAAAGAAATTCTACCAAAAAAGCTCATGTTGTGCATATCATCAAGTGCATGGTTATTCTACCATTGAATTTTAGACATTGAATAATAAAATACAGCAACTTAAGGATTGTGGTCCTCTTTGTTGTGTTGATGCACCTAATTCCTCTAATCAATAAATGATCTTCATCCTATCGTGTTGCTCATCACTATGTGGAATTTGTAGCTTTAGGTGTTTTGATCATTTCCATTCATGGTGGTACAATCTTAGGTGCAACCATATTTTTCATGGCAAAAACATGATAGTCCTTGGTGTGGTTTTCCTTTTCTCTGTGCTTGGGGGGCAAGGATAACCCGTTTTGGGAGGCATGCATTATTTTCATGGATCCCCTCTTCCCCTCATTCTCCTTAAAATACCAACATAGCAAGTATCTTGACATTTTAAGGGGGGCATATATTACCCTTATCTATTTCATATTGTGATGTTTGACCTATTGATATACCCCCTTTAGCAGTAGTGTTGTAACACCTCCTGAGACATGGTTATCAATTCATCCCCCAAGATGTTAAACTTTGTGCACCCCTTGAGGGGAGTTTTTTTGCACCCCTGAGGTGAGTTTTTTCGCACCCCCTAAGGTGAGTTTTTTTGCACCCCCTAAGGTGAGTTTTTCCAAGATAGTTCATGGATCCAACATAATGGAGCTTTTTGGGTCATGAAATTGAGCACCCATTTTAACATGGCCACCTAGCATAACACAACTTGCTTTCTAGTGGAGCCATGTGTTTCATAAGTGACTTTACAACTTTGTGAGAGAATCATTTTGTTAGACAACACATTCAATGGATGACATGTGGTATTTGAGATAATTTAAGACTGAGGTCTCTCTACCTTACTAACTCAAATATTTTAGTACTAACCTTTTATTTTGTTGTGTGTCTTCTTCATTTTTGCATCATGTTTACATCGTGTTTGTTTTCATTTTTTCGTCATGTTTATGTTCCATTATGTCATGTGTTTTCATCATGTATGCTTCATATTTACTTGACTTGTACGTTTATGTATGTTGTCTTACTACATATCATACATGTGTGTTCCTTTGTGCTTATGTTGGCTTACCATGGGATCTTAGATCCTAGGGACTTGTGCATCCCCTTGATCCTTAGTCATCCTATCTCTTCAACATTTATACATTTGGACCCCTCTTGACATATAATTTATATTTGAGTGTGAGTCTGAGCGTAAGCTCACACTCTTACTAAAGTGGGGGCTAAATGTAGCATCGCAAATCGCCACCCTTGACAATTTCTCTATTTTTTGTTCCACTTAATTTATTGGACCTAATTAAGCTCATAATTTCCTAAATTATGCATTTTGTGGTCCAATTTAAAATAGTTTTTGATAATTTGTAAGCATAAAACAAATTCTCATATTTAATATTTTTTCCTTGACTCTTTAAACTCCCTAAAATAGGGCTGGTATAGTGGCACCCTAGATTCCTATGTCCCCCTATTTTGGCTCCAAATTCAAATATGAGTGTCAAAATTTTATTATTTAAAATTTGAATATCTAAAGTCAGCCATTAGGATCTAATTTTTTAGAAATTAGAATAGATGACTATAAATACCTAGTTATCATTTGAAATCTAACAAGACTAAGGATAATTTATGAGAAATTACTATTGTCAAGAGCACTATCAAGCAAGTCAAGAGAAGAATTTTAGAGCTTTATTGCAGAAATTCAAGATCCTAACATCATGTCAATCCTATGTGAGTTTAGGTGTGTTCATGATATCATTGTTTTATGAAGGCTAACACCTTTGTAGGTCTCAAATAAATTCAATCCTTTCAAGCCAATCAAACAAGAAATATCCAAGACCTTGAAGTGATGTGCATAACTTCATTCCTTTAAGGAAGCCATTGAATGGTGCTGAGTTTCAACACTTTGTTGATTCATCATTTCTTCCTATCATTTATCACTTTATCATTGGAATTACCATCGTGGGAGTGGGAACACTAACATGGGGTTTGATCAAGGAAAGCCCCTAAATGGAACAACCTTTATTCTCTCTTTGAATGTGGAGATCTCAAGTTTGAAGAGGATTGGAGGAATTTTTAAGGTTAATTATTCATTATTGCATTTGAAACCCCACACCTTGACAACTCACAAAAACTCAATTACAAAATTATCTGACAGTGATCCAAAAATTTTGTAGATGGGAAATGAAAGTGTAGATATGGCTCTCGAGGATTGCAAAAATAAATCTGAAAAAGACCTACTAGGACAGTGGTTCCCTCAGAGGAACCATCTCGATAAATTCAGCTGAAATTTATATCATAGGTGCACAGTGTCCTCAACCCAAATCTGGTGTTAGAATTTTTGTTACAGTTCCCCAAATTTTAGAATCTTGTATTTTTAGATTAGGGCATATATTTTGATTAGGTTAACATAATAAATTCAATCCCAATTCATTTCCAAGACCTTAAAGAATCATGTCAAGGTTTGATTGGATCACCTTCTTGGTTGAAAGTTAGTGTAAATACCTTGATTTGCATTCTAATGTTCTTTTGAGAAAGGCTTGATCCTAGTGTTCTATGTATTAGACCTAGGATCCCTTTATCATCAAAATAAAAATATACACATATCCCACAAAAAACTTATAATAAAGTGTGACATATAATTCACATAGATACATGCATACATATATAATTATATATTATAAAATAATTTTACAGAACTAGATATTGAATTCATGTACCTTATTGTACAAGGTCTAAATGATCATATTCATCTAATGTAAACAACTGATTATTCTATTTAAATGTTGTTTCATTTTGATCATGTGTTTGTATCGGTGTTAAGGATATTTGTTTCCATTCTTCAACACATTTGGTATTTTCACATGCTCTCACTCACCTCTAATAAAAAACTAATAAAATAGGAAATCTCCCTACTCCATATAGTTCATGTTCTTGCATTTTAACTCTTAGATTAATTCCATTTTTTTGATCTAATATTTTTCTCACAATCATGTTAATGAAGAATATTTTATTCAACTAGCCAAAAGAAATATCAAATTTTAGAGCTTCAACTTGATCTTGTAGATAATTTTGTATTACATAAATCCATAATTGCATGTGTATCTTTAAAATTTGTTGAATCCTCAAATTATAGTTGCTTCCTAGAAAGTTCTCTTTTCACACATTCTCCAACTCCATCCTACTCCCATTTACCTTGTCTAGCTTCAAAGAAACTCCACATATGCTAGATATTATTTTCTTTATGGACCGTACATAGCCAATAAAACATTCAATAATTTTTTAATTGTTTAATACAATTTTGTGATCATATGATATGTGTCATCTAGATTTTCTTTTCGATAAATAATTTAAAACAATATTACAAAAAAATTGATGAGTATAACCCACTATCACTCAAATAGAAATGGTACTCCCTAAATTGCCGTATATTATCTTATATACTATTATTTACATGTATGTATATAATCTGAATAGAGATGACTACTTATACTAGATTATAATACTAAGATTTAATTTCTTCTCATGGATCAAGATTATAGTTTTCTACAAAGTCAACCATTGAGAGTATAGTTCCAATTAGAAATGAGTTTATATATGCAAAAAAATCATCAAGCCATAAAGAATATTGGGAGTGTTTCATATATTTAGATATAAATATTATCCATAAATCTCTGATGAATGCATATGTACTAATTTTTTTTATGACTAACTCATGATACTTTCCATTCTTTTTATCCTTTAACAAACATTGAACATTGTTGAATCTTTCCACATCCATTAATTGTTGTAAAAAATTACGTGATATAATTTCATACATACATTCTCCTAACAATGAAAGGTTACCACAATTATTTTATTGTCCATAAATACATTATTTTGAATAAAATAGCTATTCATTAGGTGTTTCATAAAACAAACTTTATATATACTCCTTGGTTGTTCTAGGCAACATATTAATAACACATTCCTACATAATTTGGTTAGTATGAAAAGTAAAATGTGTATATAAAAATAGATCATAATAATAACATAATTTCACATAAATTTTACAACAAGAGATTCTTTGTTTATTAATTTTTATATGTACCAAAGTTTACATTTCTTAAATGATCTTTGACTTATGTGTAATGCCTTAAATTTTTACACAAAGGGCAGAAACACAACCATCATTTTTTTTCAATAAAAACATAGTAAAATGCTAACAAGGTTAACCATGTGTATGCATGGTACTATATTATACGCATCACATGATGACGTATAACCATCACCAATGGCAACACATTGTTCGAGAGTGGGGAGAGGGAAGAAAATAGTTTTGGGTCAACTCAAAGGCCTAGGTTTAAACAAAGAATCTATGAATAAGATTTCATGATACAACATGGTACCATAAATAAGGTGAATATATGAAATAGATTTGGTTCCATCTTAATAGTACTATTTTTGAATTTGAATTTAACATTAAAACATTGTCTTTACTTGTTAAAAAATAATCATAATATTTACTCTTCAAAATATAATTAAAAAGGCTATTATTTAACCAATATAATAACATCACTAATACTTGATATTAATATTCATGTTTAAAAAAATCAACTTTTATCCTATTAAAATTAACTCTAATATTAATATACTTTCCTTATTTAATACTTTTGGTCACCTAATATAGATATGTAATTTATTTTTTTATCTTTGTTTAAGTATATTTACTCAACCAGAATATTTAAACTCTCTAATTAAAATTATTACTACTACCTCATTGATTATAATAATTATTTAAATTTACCATTCAATTACTAATTACTTATTATGATATTAGTAAATTTTTATTTTTTATATAAAAGAAAATATTACTCTCACTATTAGAAATAATAGACTTATGTAATCCATCCAACTATATATTATTATAAGAATTACTAATATTACCATGAATTTTAAATTTTATATTATCCAATAATATAATATTAATATTACCTTAATATTAATTTTGATAACATTTTCTCCATTATTATTTTTATATTGTTCTTTAAATATTACTAGTATTTATAATTTTTATAATATCATTAAGGCTGATGTAAATAATCTATTACAGTTAATAATAATAATATAGTGACAATATATTACTATTAAAAGGGATTATTATTCATACTAAAAAGAAATAGATAACAAGAATAACTAACTCACTAATCTGAAACGGTTATTATTATTCTCAAAAAAATTGATTGTTAGTTACTTGCACCTACAATAAATTTATTCCTCATTCAATAACTATTTAACAACGTTAAAACCCAATTTTACTATTAATCGTTATTTAACAGTTTGACTGCTCCCAATACCAATAATAATATTGACACACCTAATATAAATATATAATTATTAAATACTGATGTTATCCTATATTATTTACGTTCATTCCTTTACCATTCGCATTGGCATTATTATTATTATTCTCTGGGTTTTTTTTTTTTTAAATGCTGGAACCAGTCTTTATTATCAATCAGATTATTTTTATTAGTCTTTTAATGCTGGTATGAATCCTCACCTCCACGATTATAGAATTATTACTGCTTTCAGAATTATTATGGATATCAATATATGCCATTAATATGACTTAAAGTTAAGTTTAATATTCCTAATATTAATATTAAGATACTGCGCCTAACACCCTCGGGAGAATGAGATTTGCATGATTATTGTGAAGATTACTATAGTTTATTCCATGAAGTTTATTTTCCTTTTCTGTTTTCTTTTGGCGTAAAAAGGGAAATCATTAATTGTTGCTTCTTTTCAACACAGGTGGTTAATATCATTAAGAGAATTAAAAACACGCCCTATGCTTGATCAAACATTAATTTATGTTTCATCCCTTAATATATATTTATCACAATACAGCTTATACGTTGACTGGAGGTTACTCACAGCAAGCAGATTTATTATTATTATTTTGAACTGTATCCCACTTATGGAGTCTTAAATTTGCTGCCTCCAGACTGCCTACAGTGATAAGAAGGGAGCCAATGCATTGATATTAGGTGAGAAGAGACAGGTCTTACTTCACATCAAAATTCATTTCTTCAATTGAGCTCTTTTTGAAAGAAGATATCGAGAAAGGTATGAAAAATTTCGCAAGCGATAAGGCTCAAGACATTGATGGGCTGCAAGCTGAATTTTTAAAGTGGGGTTGTGAACTCCTCACACCTTACATCAAATACCTCTTTAATAACATCACTCAAAATGGCTTTTCGGCTGAATGAACTACCAGTGTGGTCATCCCCTTACATAAAAGTGGGGATATCAATAATCCTTCTAACTATCGTACTATCATAGTTAGTCCTCTTCTTGGTAAACTATATGGGAGCATGTTAGAACGCAGAATCAGTAGTTGGGCCGAAAAAAAGGTAAAAGGGCAAAAAGGCAGTTTGGTTTCAGGCCAAAGCATTCTACCATAGATCACTGCATCATGCTTAGACACTTCATTGAGAAAGTTTGGGACACTCAAGGGGTGAAGCTTTTTGTTGTTTCGTTGATTTCAAAAAAGTCTTTGACACGGTGCCTAGGGACAAAATGAAGGAACTTGGTATTCCTGATGAGCTTAAAGCGGTAGTTCATAAACTATATGAGAAAGTTAGAGCTAAAATTAGAACAAAAGATGGTATGTCTGAATGCTTTGGTAATGACATTGGGGTCAAGTAGGGTTGTCCCTTATCTCCCACGTTGTTTGGCCTATATATTGATAAGCTTGAAGAATGGTTAAACAAAACTGTTGGAGAGGGTTTTCATCTAGCTAGCTATGTGGTGAAGTTACTTTTATACATGGATGATCTTATCTTAATTGCAAAATCTGCACCTAGTTTGAGAGATCATTTAAAGGCTCTCGAGCTCTTTTGCCAAGAGGTTGGGATGCAAGTTAACATCGGTAAAACCAAAATCATGATTTTTTCTTTGAAAAGGAAGAAGCAGCAGTTTAATTTCATTTTTGAGGGCAGGTCTTTGGAGGTGGTGGAAGAATACAAGTATTTGGGTATTGATTTTCATAATAGGCTCAGTTGGGAGACTTGTAGAACGAAAAGGATTCAAGGTGGTTGGAGGGCGTCTTATTTACTGCAAAATAGATGTAGGACAGTGGAGTTATGGGATTGGAAAACAAAGAAAACCCTTTTTGGTTTGTTGGTGGCGTCGGTTGTCCTTTATGGGTGTGAGGTTTGGGGGGGTAGCATGTCAAACCATAAGTGAAGGCAGGTTGAAAGAATTCAAAAGCATTTGATCACTACTAGCATCAAATTCAAATCCTCAGTTTCGTACGAGATTCTCTTGGCTGAAATTGGTACGTTCCCAGTGGAGGCATCTGCAATCATTCGGTTAATAAGTTACTTAAAAAAAGTTGAGAACATGGATACACATCGCTGGCCCAAAATGGTTGTTGGGGAGGAGCTAAACTGTAGAAAGAAGATTTGGATGAAGCAAAATAGCAAATGGTTGAGCAAATGGAACATTAAGCTGCATTAGTGTCCCAACACTAATGCTGAGATAAAAAAGTATGTGCTAGAAAAGTTTAGGTCTATTAAGTGGACTAAGTAGGTTGGCTGTAAAAAGACACATTATTTCCAGAAGTTCAACCCTACGTGGGAGTACGATGAGAAAGACTACCTAAGGGTGGCAATTAAAGGCAAGGCTAGGATTTTGGTCGCTCAAATGAGAACCAAGTCGCACCATCTTAGGTGTGAGAGAGGTAGGTGGGTTGTCTCCAAGGATGCCTGGGAGCAAATAACTTGTATTTTTTGCAACAAAGGGGTTGTTGAGACTGAATGACACTTCATCATTAAGTGTGCTACTTATGATGATATCCGTATCCAATATGAAGACAATTTGAAGGTGCACAATCTAAATGAGCTCTTTAAGGAGACTAGGCTCCTCAAAACTACTGGCTTCTGGTCAAGATCTATAATAGGAGGGTGGACATGGAAAAGAACTTGAAAATGGTTAAATTTTCGATGCTTGATCCCATAGACTGATGGTCTCGTGGACGTCATTAAAAACCATTCATTCATTCATTCTCCATCATTACAGCTGTGAGAGTAATGCACCATAAATTTACAAAATTACAGATTGATATACTATGATTTAAGGATCAAGCTGCTTAATCTAACCGGTAGTTAATATCTAATAACTACACTTATTATTCCAGCACTAAAATTAAATGCAACAATGATAGAATGAGGTTTATCTAGCTATTAATTTTTTTTGTTTTGTTTTGTTAAACCAGTGATATACTATCCATTACTACCAAACACTCAGGTGGATAATAAATTTTCCCCAAGTGAAATCCCTTGCTGACAGCGAATCCAAACAGTGATGGCTTGTCATTCACCAACTTGGACGAAATGCTTGAGTGCTCTTGCAAGGCCAATGACCAATATTAATGAGGTGACAGGTTGGATATGAAGGTGATGGATTTGGTCAACCTATGACCTCAGATGATCTGGTAGTTTTACAACCAATTAATATTTCATTTCCTGAGTTAACATTACTGGACAACAAGAATCTCGCGCACCTGGCTAAGATGAAAGTTAATCCAACGGTTTACTATGTTGTAGATCAACCACTCATCGGCTTTGATTTACCTTTTGTGGTAATTATAGATGTATGTGACAAAACTTTGTGCGTCGTTGATCAAGAATATGACTCGCTAGCAATTGAAATCACACTTCAAGATTAATGTTTGCCAGGAAGCCCAGATCCCTGAGAACCATGGCTTATATAATACCTTTAGATCCTTCGGCCAGAAAACTAAAATACAGAGTTAAGTCTCTGCCTGCAATGCAGTAAATCCCATCTAAGGGGTCTGCATTAATTTATTCATATAAAGACCCCTTCCTTTCAGAGAACAAATCAACAAATGCATATGCCCTCTTTCTCTTAATCTATACTTTTTATTTTGTTTTGAAGCAACCACTAGATTTATACCGGGGATCATATTGTGCAGCAAAGGACCGGCTAAAGGTATCGTTGGGTAAAGTTCTTAACTTTGTGTGATATTTCTCTAGTTCCACTTGGTAATTTTACATAATTTATGATCATGACAAAACTGGTGCAAGGAAATTCATGGCAACCACAGACACCAGAACGAGTGCGGTATGAGGTGAACTCAAGAAGAACTTTTCTTTGAAAATCAATAGATAGACCATTTACAGTAAGGTAAAATATTTCACAATCAAAAAGCACTTTTGCAGCTATAGACATTATTGGAATACAACCAGAATATAAGATTTCTAAAGTAGTTCAGGGAGCCATTCATTTATGTATGTATTATTTCTTGCCTACAACCTACTGAAATGCTATCTTATTTTGTTTTCCAAATTTCAAACAACATTTAACAGTAAAAAACTGAAATGAGGGGGCGGAGGTAGTATTCTTTTCTCTTGCAGCAATGTAATCACAGAGATAAATAGATTTCACAAAAAAGAAAACAACATTTGTTTACAAAAGAAATTCATTGGTGTGGTAACAGAACTATACATAATCTTGGGGCTTTTAAAATAACAATTATATATACTGTACAAAATAGAATGTTACGAGGGATGCTTTCTTAACATTCATAGTGAATCAGTACTTGCAATAAAACACTTTTTTTTTTATATATTGGGTAACAAAGGACTGATATTTTAAGCCATTGCAATAGAATAATATAAGTCCATTTCTAAACATAAAATACACATTATCTTTCTTTAACATGCAAGAGTGAACCTTCTCTTTCAAAAGTAGAATCTAAGTTGCTCTTTACAACAATCTTTAAGGACTGCTACATTTATCTCAAAGGACAGATCTCACTTAAAAGTTGCAACACAAAGCTTCTTTCCTTTCTTTCACAAGGTGACACATAGATGCTTCAAATCCAATACTCCTATGAAACCTGCAAGTCTACTCAAGATACATTTTTCTTTTATGGCCAATAGGGTGTGCTCACCTCCCAACCGTAGGTTTGCTTACAAACCACCTCCGAGCTAGGAGGCAACCAAGAGAACCAGGTACATACAACAATAGCATAAACAAGTCATTCCAAACCATAAAAAACAAACAAAATACACCCAACCAAGATTGCACATTTACATAAGGATTCTACAAGAATCCAAAAATAGGGATTAAGGTGGACAATACTTCTATATGGGGAGATTTATTAACGAGTAGAAATGACCAAAACATCACATTTATCCTTCTTTTTCCAACCACCCATTCACCGAAATTTCACATATCATACACCATCCATACTATCAATCTCCCAATACACCATGCCATAATAAAACAAACTTGGGTACTCATACCCTTTTTAGCCTCTCCTTTTCAAAGGAGGAATTATCTCCCCATAGAGGTTCCTACTCATTCCTATCCCCTACAAAGGATGCTCTTCCCAAATTGGGTGAGCCTATCCTCATACAACCCAAAAGCCCATCAAACCAAAAAAAAAAACATTCAAAAGACTAAAAGAGTAAGGAAAATGCATCTACATCTTATAACCATTCTTATCATATAAAATCATAAAAAGAAAACATAACAACAAGAGGATCCTACCTCAAGTTCAAGGTGTGAAGATGAAGAATTTAAAGGATGCCTTCAATCTCCTCTTCTTCCAAGCTTGATCTTTTTTTCCCAATAACTCCCAAATCAAAAACCCCAAAGTAATCAAGAAGAACCCCTCCTTTGGCTTTCCAAAGGATAGAAATAGGGGATTAGAGTTGGAATCCCTTGGATGAGAGAGTGACACATGTCACTCTCTCATTCATCCCTATGGACACATCTCCCCAGAAGTGCATGAGAACTCGTGGGGAAGTGAAGAGCCAAGGAGTTTTCAACACTCCACAAGAGCTCTCCAATCTCATTAATGAGATTTTGGAAGAAACACTCCTTCCATTTTCCAAAATCCGCCACCTTCCATTAATGGCAATTATGGAGGGTCATATCTTGAATAATCTCTAAGATATAGGCATTATTTGACTCCTAACCCATAGGTATACATCCTAGGGGTCCAAAAATGATTAAAATACTTAATTTGAAGACTTTTATCACCCTTTTAAAACCTAAAAAGAGAAGAATACGAATTTCAAACTTCATAAAGGTAACTCCAACATAGAAACCCCCATCTAAGACCTAATCCCCTTTTAAACATTAACATACATTCAAAATTCACATTATAAATTAAACACAACATATAAGAGACTATGGTCCCTCCAAATGGACCATAGTCGGTTTAACATGGCATAACACAATATGGTACCCTTGGTTACCTCTGATCGCATTGGACATGGGCATGTACTTGCACAATCAAAGCCACATGTCAATATATCCAATAAATGATAATCAACCAATTCAATTAACAATTCCATATACATGCAATTAACATAATCAAATTATAACATCAGTAAATTGAAATAGTAATATTCACAATTCAACCTTCCTTTTGCAAATAACATATTCTATTAATTCATGACTAATTAATTGCATTGTTATAAAGAAATCACATCATCATCCAACTTGATTTTTACATTTAACCAAATCTATATCATAAACACTTATCCATTCATACTGGATGAAAGCCATATTAACATTAGAATGGTAGATAGAGAAAAGACAACATATATATATATAAAATCACCATAAAGCATCATAAACAAGAAAGCAACATAATGTCCAAAATCCACAATCATCCAAATAGACTAAAACACCTAGAGTATCAAAATGCTCAAAACAAAACATAGTTAAACTAGGCATTAAATAGTAGGCCTCACATAGTGGGCCTCACATCCTTCCCCCCTTAAGGGTGAACTTCCTCCTAGAATTTTCAAGATGGTGGGGGAATAATGTCATCAATACTAATTATTTCCTGAAAACTTCATCCTCATGCCTATCTATTGCAATACCATGTGGACAATCCTTAGCTTTGTGCCCCACTTCTTTGGATATAAAACAAGAACCTCTAAACTTTACTTGGATTGTTGACACTTGGTTATCTTGAGTTGACTTGATTCTATCAATATTAAGGAGTCCCTTAGGAACTTGTTGTGCCCTTGGTGGACTCACACCTAGCGCTTGACTTGCCTTTAAAGGACCCTTGTGTGTGCCTTGTAGTTGTTTTCCTTTCCATCCTTGTCTTTGTTGCTGATGTGGAATCCTTGGCTGTGGTCGATGGAACTCTTGGTAGTTCCCAAGAAGTGGCCTTTGAGCCTCATTTGCTACATATTTTTTCCTTTGAAAGCTCTTAGGATAGGTTGTAGGAGTAAAGTCTGTTAACCTAGTGTTCGGGCTTCTAATGACTTGATTTGCTTTAAGCCTCTCATCCTGAAGCTGGTTCACTTGTTGCATTAATTCCATGTATCGCTCCTCAAGTTGAGCACTAGTGAGTCCTTGTTGTCCCATATCAAGAGGTTCATCCATATTCCTCCTTTGGGTATCATCTTTAGGAGCCAAATATAGACCTTTGTTACTTTCTTGATGCTCACCACAATTCTCTCCTACAAGGGGTGGAGGTTGTTCGACCTGAGGAGCCTCAAATTTTGGAGGTAATCTTTCCCGAAGCACTTCAATCATTTATTTTAGTGCATGGAGAATTTGTGAGTTTTGACTTGATGGGGTTTCTTGAGTTGTGTTCACTAGAGTAGGAGGCCTAGGCAGGGAGGGAGGGGGTTGTGTGCCTCTTGCAACCCTACCATGTCAGTGTTGTCTGCTAGGCATCCTATAAAAACAAAGAAATTTTAAATCAATCCACATGTATCCATAACCTATTGTACCAAAATTGAATCGTTGTGCTTTCATTAGTTATCCATCTCCCACTACATAATTTATGATTATGTCTCATCATTTTCATTCATATTAATGCATATAACATGTATGTAACTATTTACACAACAAATTTAGAAAAGAAGAAAATATTATAAGGATTCTACAACTAACATTTCAAAATTGGTTAATTGGATCATCTTCAATACTTTCTCTTCTTTTTACCACTCTTCTCAAATTTTTAGCAAACTGATTTACTAACTAAAGTAGTTGTTATAGCTCATCATGCTACATTCCTATCTTTAGATCAACTATTTTTTCAATAGAATTAATAACATTAGGAACACTAGATATATCTTGTTTAATTGATTCATATCTCTTGTTAGGTTTTACAAAAACTCCTATTTTTTTTACTACTTTTTTGCATTTTTGATATTCATTAATTACATTATGAGTTGACCTTGAAATAATAGATTTTTTTTACAAAAGGAAGTTTATATAATCTTCTTGCATTGGTTTTGATCTTTCTCCAAGAAATCTTACCAAGAATATTATCCATAAAATTTGTTTTAATTTTAAAAACACAATTTTATTTTTACTCATACAAGAGATTTTGTTTTTATTTTTTGTTTCCATGTTTTTAGTAGTGAAATTTAGATTATCATTGTTATATCCAACTTCAGTTAAATAACTCATATTAACATTATTAAGAAGGTTTGAATATATACCTATATTTGTTTCCACAATCACATTTTTTCTATTGCTAAACTCTACCACATTCACTATTTTCATATATTTACATAATCTATATTCATCATATTCATGTTGGTCTCTACAATGTTCTTCAATTAAATATTCATCAATTTGGATGCTTCAATATTCTCCATTTTTAAAATATTTAACCTTCTACTTGTTTGTCATTTTGCCTCCTCAATTTATTTAGGTTTTATGTGCTTCCTAATTTTTTGATGTTTTCCTAATCCCATAATTACCAAATCTTCGTGATAAAAATAAAACATGGTATTTAATCTAATTTTAGACCGATATAAGTAGATCCTTTCTTGAATATATTCTAAGTACAAGTAGATGTGTTGCTTTAGGAAATCCTCTTGATTCCTCTTGAAAATAGCTCCTATAATTGATTCCACTTGAAAATTATTCCTATTATTGAATCCTTTTAAAAATAGAATATAATATGGATTTATAAGAGATTGTAAGAGACATGTGTACACAAAAATTATAAATCATCAGTCCACACATATAAAATAAAAAGTTGTAGAAATGCAGTGATGGTAATTTTTTTTTAAAATAGAGAAATAATGGATATATTAGAAATGGGTACTCATTTTAGAATAGATAACTATGCATTTTAAAAATATGTATGCAATCTATTTTATTGCCATTTTAAAATGGGTATCTATTCTCAAAAAAGTAAAATTTGTAACCTAAATTTTTATTTGGTTTTATGTTTGGAAAAGACATGGAAACCCAACTCTTAAGATGAGTGATTTACTATAGTTAAGAGGTCAATATTAGAAATTTCAAAAAGTGGTTCAACTAACACAATTTAACAAAGACTCTTAATGGGTGACTCTAAGAACATAAGTGGTAATAAAAATGCTAAAAATATACTCAAGTAACTTTATGTGAAGATTTGAATAAGCTATCTACATGATCCTAAAAAAATGTATGAATAAAACTTGTAATAAATTGAATGTAGTTAAAAGGGTACTAATTTTTTTTGAATTCTTTTAAATTATTGTAGAGAAAATTGAATATTTAAATGAGCTACTACTAATTTTTATAACAAAAATATTTAAAAAGGTGTTATTATAGCCAATCTATGTATGGGAAAAAACAATCCTTATAAAATTTGGATATACTTGGACGAATGAGTAGATTGATCTACATATTATTTAGATTTTTTTGGTAAATACATGATTGCTTATGTTTTTTATCATAACTTTTTAAAAATATTAAAAATACAGTTTTCTAGCTAGCCTAATGATTGTTGCAATTACAACATTTCCATTCTTTCTAATCTTGAAATCTTTGGATTTCTATAGTTTCTGATCATATTTTCCTTAATTCTCATATATGCATCTTTGGGATTCATGCTCTTATCAATAGAATTTTGTATCTTGGTCACTTTGGCCTTCTCTATATTTTTTGAGTTGCTTTGTTGAGTTTTATTTTGTGTTCTCTCTAGGCTATGTGTCATATCACTCTTCATATCAATTATAACGACATATATTAATGCATAAATTAGAATTTTGGTGGAAGGATAGGGTTAGATGAGGAGATTGGAGAAAAATATGGACAACATTCATTTATATCGATCCTACTTAAGAAGAAAGTTCATCCTTATAAGAGAATATTTCCTAAAGTTTGTCTTGTAAAATGGGTGATATTGCAATACTCAACTAAGTAGATATGGTTGATAATTGGTACCATTATGTGTAGAGGTAGTTTAAGAGCCTTGTTCTTAGTAATCTTCCATTTTAACATATTTAATTGATAATCAAAATGAAATCATATATATATTTATATATTTTTTACATTATCTTCCTTGGTTAAGCTATTCCTTGGCTATCTTGGGGAAATTATTTATCAAGGCTAGAAATTCATGAGGCACATA
>CM021102.1:405586061-405601487 GCA_007115665.2 Sequoiadendron giganteum | reverse complement strand
TTCATGTACCTTATTGTACAAGGTCTAAATGATCATATTCATCTAATGTAAACAACTGATTATTCTATTTAAATGTTGTTTCATTTTGATCATGTGTTTGTATCGGTGTTAAGGATATTTGTTTCCATTCTTCAACACATTTGGTATTTTCACATGCTCTCACTCACCTCTAATAAAAAACTAATAAAATAGGAAATCTCCCTACTCCATATAGTTCATGTTCTTGCATTTTAACTCTTAGATTAATTCCATTTTTTTGATCTAATATTTTTCTCACAATCATGTTAATGAAGAATATTTTATTCAACTAGCCAAAAGAAATATCAAATTTTAGAGCTTCAACTTGATCTTGTAGATAATTTTGTATTACATAAATCCATAATTGCATGTGTATCTTTAAAATTTGTTGAATCCTCAAATTATAGTTGCTTCCTAGAAAGTTCTCTTTTCACACATTCTCCAACTCCATCCTACTCCCATTTACCTTGTCTAGCTTCAAAGAAACTCCACATATGCTAGATATTATTTTCTTTATGGACCGTACATAGCCAATAAAACATTCAATAATTTTTTAATTGTTTAATACAATTTTGTGATCATATGATATGTGTCATCTAGATTTTCTTTTCGATAAATAATTTAAAACAATATTACAAAAAAATTGATGAGTATAACCCACTATCACTCAAATAGAAATGGTACTCCCTAAATTGCCGTATATTATCTTATATACTATTATTTACATGTATGTATATAATCTGAATAGAGATGACTACTTATACTAGATTATAATACTAAGATTTAATTTCTTCTCATGGATCAAGATTATAGTTTTCTACAAAGTCAACCATTGAGAGTATAGTTCCAATTAGAAATGAGTTTATATATGCAAAAAAATCATCAAGCCATAAAGAATATTGGGAGTGTTTCATATATTTAGATATAAATATTATCCATAAATCTCTGATGAATGCATATGTACTAATTTTTTTTATGACTAACTCATGATACTTTCCATTCTTTTTATCCTTTAACAAACATTGAACATTGTTGAATCTTTCCACATCCATTAATTGTTGTAAAAAATTACGTGATATAATTTCATACATACATTCTCCTAACAATGAAAGGTTACCACAATTATTTTATTGTCCATAAATACATTATTTTGAATAAAATAGCTATTCATTAGGTGTTTCATAAAACAAACTTTATATATACTCCTTGGTTGTTCTAGGCAACATATTAATAACACATTCCTACATAATTTGGTTAGTATGAAAAGTAAAATGTGTATATAAAAATAGATCATAATAATAACATAATTTCACATAAATTTTACAACAAGAGATTCTTTGTTTATTAATTTTTATATGTACCAAAGTTTACATTTCTTAAATGATCTTTGACTTATGTGTAATGCCTTAAATTTTTACACAAAGGGCAGAAACACAACCATCATTTTTTTTCAATAAAAACATAGTAAAATGCTAACAAGGTTAACCATGTGTATGCATGGTACTATATTATACGCATCACATGATGACGTATAACCATCACCAATGGCAACACATTGTTCGAGAGTGGGGAGAGGGAAGAAAATAGTTTTGGGTCAACTCAAAGGCCTAGGTTTAAACAAAGAATCTATGAATAAGATTTCATGATACAACATGGTACCATAAATAAGGTGAATATATGAAATAGATTTGGTTCCATCTTAATAGTACTATTTTTGAATTTGAATTTAACATTAAAACATTGTCTTTACTTGTTAAAAAATAATCATAATATTTACTCTTCAAAATATAATTAAAAAGGCTATTATTTAACCAATATAATAACATCACTAATACTTGATATTAATATTCATGTTTAAAAAAATCAACTTTTATCCTATTAAAATTAACTCTAATATTAATATACTTTCCTTATTTAATACTTTTGGTCACCTAATATAGATATGTAATTTATTTTTTTATCTTTGTTTAAGTATATTTACTCAACCAGAATATTTAAACTCTCTAATTAAAATTATTACTACTACCTCATTGATTATAATAATTATTTAAATTTACCATTCAATTACTAATTACTTATTATGATATTAGTAAATTTTTATTTTTTATATAAAAGAAAATATTACTCTCACTATTAGAAATAATAGACTTATGTAATCCATCCAACTATATATTATTATAAGAATTACTAATATTACCATGAATTTTAAATTTTATATTATCCAATAATATAATATTAATATTACCTTAATATTAATTTTGATAACATTTTCTCCATTATTATTTTTATATTGTTCTTTAAATATTACTAGTATTTATAATTTTTATAATATCATTAAGGCTGATGTAAATAATCTATTACAGTTAATAATAATAATATAGTGACAATATATTACTATTAAAAGGGATTATTATTCATACTAAAAAGAAATAGATAACAAGAATAACTAACTCACTAATCTGAAACGGTTATTATTATTCTCAAAAAAATTGATTGTTAGTTACTTGCACCTACAATAAATTTATTCCTCATTCAATAACTATTTAACAACGTTAAAACCCAATTTTACTATTAATCGTTATTTAACAGTTTGACTGCTCCCAATACCAATAATAATATTGACACACCTAATATAAATATATAATTATTAAATACTGATGTTATCCTATATTATTTACGTTCATTCCTTTACCATTCGCATTGGCATTATTATTATTATTCTCTGGGTTTTTTTTTTTTTAAATGCTGGAACCAGTCTTTATTATCAATCAGATTATTTTTATTAGTCTTTTAATGCTGGTATGAATCCTCACCTCCACGATTATAGAATTATTACTGCTTTCAGAATTATTATGGATATCAATATATGCCATTAATATGACTTAAAGTTAAGTTTAATATTCCTAATATTAATATTAAGATACTGCGCCTAACACCCTCGGGAGAATGAGATTTGCATGATTATTGTGAAGATTACTATAGTTTATTCCATGAAGTTTATTTTCCTTTTCTGTTTTCTTTTGGCGTAAAAAGGGAAATCATTAATTGTTGCTTCTTTTCAACACAGGTGGTTAATATCATTAAGAGAATTAAAAACACGCCCTATGCTTGATCAAACATTAATTTATGTTTCATCCCTTAATATATATTTATCACAATACAGCTTATACGTTGACTGGAGGTTACTCACAGCAAGCAGATTTATTATTATTATTTTGAACTGTATCCCACTTATGGAGTCTTAAATTTGCTGCCTCCAGACTGCCTACAGTGATAAGAAGGGAGCCAATGCATTGATATTAGGTGAGAAGAGACAGGTCTTACTTCACATCAAAATTCATTTCTTCAATTGAGCTCTTTTTGAAAGAAGATATCGAGAAAGGTATGAAAAATTTCGCAAGCGATAAGGCTCAAGACATTGATGGGCTGCAAGCTGAATTTTTAAAGTGGGGTTGTGAACTCCTCACACCTTACATCAAATACCTCTTTAATAACATCACTCAAAATGGCTTTTCGGCTGAATGAACTACCAGTGTGGTCATCCCCTTACATAAAAGTGGGGATATCAATAATCCTTCTAACTATCGTACTATCATAGTTAGTCCTCTTCTTGGTAAACTATATGGGAGCATGTTAGAACGCAGAATCAGTAGTTGGGCCGAAAAAAAGGTAAAAGGGCAAAAAGGCAGTTTGGTTTCAGGCCAAAGCATTCTACCATAGATCACTGCATCATGCTTAGACACTTCATTGAGAAAGTTTGGGACACTCAAGGGGTGAAGCTTTTTGTTGTTTCGTTGATTTCAAAAAAGTCTTTGACACGGTGCCTAGGGACAAAATGAAGGAACTTGGTATTCCTGATGAGCTTAAAGCGGTAGTTCATAAACTATATGAGAAAGTTAGAGCTAAAATTAGAACAAAAGATGGTATGTCTGAATGCTTTGGTAATGACATTGGGGTCAAGTAGGGTTGTCCCTTATCTCCCACGTTGTTTGGCCTATATATTGATAAGCTTGAAGAATGGTTAAACAAAACTGTTGGAGAGGGTTTTCATCTAGCTAGCTATGTGGTGAAGTTACTTTTATACATGGATGATCTTATCTTAATTGCAAAATCTGCACCTAGTTTGAGAGATCATTTAAAGGCTCTCGAGCTCTTTTGCCAAGAGGTTGGGATGCAAGTTAACATCGGTAAAACCAAAATCATGATTTTTTCTTTGAAAAGGAAGAAGCAGCAGTTTAATTTCATTTTTGAGGGCAGGTCTTTGGAGGTGGTGGAAGAATACAAGTATTTGGGTATTGATTTTCATAATAGGCTCAGTTGGGAGACTTGTAGAACGAAAAGGATTCAAGGTGGTTGGAGGGCGTCTTATTTACTGCAAAATAGATGTAGGACAGTGGAGTTATGGGATTGGAAAACAAAGAAAACCCTTTTTGGTTTGTTGGTGGCGTCGGTTGTCCTTTATGGGTGTGAGGTTTGGGGGGGTAGCATGTCAAACCATAAGTGAAGGCAGGTTGAAAGAATTCAAAAGCATTTGATCACTACTAGCATCAAATTCAAATCCTCAGTTTCGTACGAGATTCTCTTGGCTGAAATTGGTACGTTCCCAGTGGAGGCATCTGCAATCATTCGGTTAATAAGTTACTTAAAAAAAGTTGAGAACATGGATACACATCGCTGGCCCAAAATGGTTGTTGGGGAGGAGCTAAACTGTAGAAAGAAGATTTGGATGAAGCAAAATAGCAAATGGTTGAGCAAATGGAACATTAAGCTGCATTAGTGTCCCAACACTAATGCTGAGATAAAAAAGTATGTGCTAGAAAAGTTTAGGTCTATTAAGTGGACTAAGTAGGTTGGCTGTAAAAAGACACATTATTTCCAGAAGTTCAACCCTACGTGGGAGTACGATGAGAAAGACTACCTAAGGGTGGCAATTAAAGGCAAGGCTAGGATTTTGGTCGCTCAAATGAGAACCAAGTCGCACCATCTTAGGTGTGAGAGAGGTAGGTGGGTTGTCTCCAAGGATGCCTGGGAGCAAATAACTTGTATTTTTTGCAACAAAGGGGTTGTTGAGACTGAATGACACTTCATCATTAAGTGTGCTACTTATGATGATATCCGTATCCAATATGAAGACAATTTGAAGGTGCACAATCTAAATGAGCTCTTTAAGGAGACTAGGCTCCTCAAAACTACTGGCTTCTGGTCAAGATCTATAATAGGAGGGTGGACATGGAAAAGAACTTGAAAATGGTTAAATTTTCGATGCTTGATCCCATAGACTGATGGTCTCGTGGACGTCATTAAAAACCATTCATTCATTCATTCTCCATCATTACAGCTGTGAGAGTAATGCACCATAAATTTACAAAATTACAGATTGATATACTATGATTTAAGGATCAAGCTGCTTAATCTAACCGGTAGTTAATATCTAATAACTACACTTATTATTCCAGCACTAAAATTAAATGCAACAATGATAGAATGAGGTTTATCTAGCTATTAATTTTTTTTGTTTTGTTTTGTTAAACCAGTGATATACTATCCATTACTACCAAACACTCAGGTGGATAATAAATTTTCCCCAAGTGAAATCCCTTGCTGACAGCGAATCCAAACAGTGATGGCTTGTCATTCACCAACTTGGACGAAATGCTTGAGTGCTCTTGCAAGGCCAATGACCAATATTAATGAGGTGACAGGTTGGATATGAAGGTGATGGATTTGGTCAACCTATGACCTCAGATGATCTGGTAGTTTTACAACCAATTAATATTTCATTTCCTGAGTTAACATTACTGGACAACAAGAATCTCGCGCACCTGGCTAAGATGAAAGTTAATCCAACGGTTTACTATGTTGTAGATCAACCACTCATCGGCTTTGATTTACCTTTTGTGGTAATTATAGATGTATGTGACAAAACTTTGTGCGTCGTTGATCAAGAATATGACTCGCTAGCAATTGAAATCACACTTCAAGATTAATGTTTGCCAGGAAGCCCAGATCCCTGAGAACCATGGCTTATATAATACCTTTAGATCCTTCGGCCAGAAAACTAAAATACAGAGTTAAGTCTCTGCCTGCAATGCAGTAAATCCCATCTAAGGGGTCTGCATTAATTTATTCATATAAAGACCCCTTCCTTTCAGAGAACAAATCAACAAATGCATATGCCCTCTTTCTCTTAATCTATACTTTTTATTTTGTTTTGAAGCAACCACTAGATTTATACCGGGGATCATATTGTGCAGCAAAGGACCGGCTAAAGGTATCGTTGGGTAAAGTTCTTAACTTTGTGTGATATTTCTCTAGTTCCACTTGGTAATTTTACATAATTTATGATCATGACAAAACTGGTGCAAGGAAATTCATGGCAACCACAGACACCAGAACGAGTGCGGTATGAGGTGAACTCAAGAAGAACTTTTCTTTGAAAATCAATAGATAGACCATTTACAGTAAGGTAAAATATTTCACAATCAAAAAGCACTTTTGCAGCTATAGACATTATTGGAATACAACCAGAATATAAGATTTCTAAAGTAGTTCAGGGAGCCATTCATTTATGTATGTATTATTTCTTGCCTACAACCTACTGAAATGCTATCTTATTTTGTTTTCCAAATTTCAAACAACATTTAACAGTAAAAAACTGAAATGAGGGGGCGGAGGTAGTATTCTTTTCTCTTGCAGCAATGTAATCACAGAGATAAATAGATTTCACAAAAAAGAAAACAACATTTGTTTACAAAAGAAATTCATTGGTGTGGTAACAGAACTATACATAATCTTGGGGCTTTTAAAATAACAATTATATATACTGTACAAAATAGAATGTTACGAGGGATGCTTTCTTAACATTCATAGTGAATCAGTACTTGCAATAAAACACTTTTTTTTTTATATATTGGGTAACAAAGGACTGATATTTTAAGCCATTGCAATAGAATAATATAAGTCCATTTCTAAACATAAAATACACATTATCTTTCTTTAACATGCAAGAGTGAACCTTCTCTTTCAAAAGTAGAATCTAAGTTGCTCTTTACAACAATCTTTAAGGACTGCTACATTTATCTCAAAGGACAGATCTCACTTAAAAGTTGCAACACAAAGCTTCTTTCCTTTCTTTCACAAGGTGACACATAGATGCTTCAAATCCAATACTCCTATGAAACCTGCAAGTCTACTCAAGATACATTTTTCTTTTATGGCCAATAGGGTGTGCTCACCTCCCAACCGTAGGTTTGCTTACAAACCACCTCCGAGCTAGGAGGCAACCAAGAGAACCAGGTACATACAACAATAGCATAAACAAGTCATTCCAAACCATAAAAAACAAACAAAATACACCCAACCAAGATTGCACATTTACATAAGGATTCTACAAGAATCCAAAAATAGGGATTAAGGTGGACAATACTTCTATATGGGGAGATTTATTAACGAGTAGAAATGACCAAAACATCACATTTATCCTTCTTTTTCCAACCACCCATTCACCGAAATTTCACATATCATACACCATCCATACTATCAATCTCCCAATACACCATGCCATAATAAAACAAACTTGGGTACTCATACCCTTTTTAGCCTCTCCTTTTCAAAGGAGGAATTATCTCCCCATAGAGGTTCCTACTCATTCCTATCCCCTACAAAGGATGCTCTTCCCAAATTGGGTGAGCCTATCCTCATACAACCCAAAAGCCCATCAAACCAAAAAAAAAAACATTCAAAAGACTAAAAGAGTAAGGAAAATGCATCTACATCTTATAACCATTCTTATCATATAAAATCATAAAAAGAAAACATAACAACAAGAGGATCCTACCTCAAGTTCAAGGTGTGAAGATGAAGAATTTAAAGGATGCCTTCAATCTCCTCTTCTTCCAAGCTTGATCTTTTTTTCCCAATAACTCCCAAATCAAAAACCCCAAAGTAATCAAGAAGAACCCCTCCTTTGGCTTTCCAAAGGATAGAAATAGGGGATTAGAGTTGGAATCCCTTGGATGAGAGAGTGACACATGTCACTCTCTCATTCATCCCTATGGACACATCTCCCCAGAAGTGCATGAGAACTCGTGGGGAAGTGAAGAGCCAAGGAGTTTTCAACACTCCACAAGAGCTCTCCAATCTCATTAATGAGATTTTGGAAGAAACACTCCTTCCATTTTCCAAAATCCGCCACCTTCCATTAATGGCAATTATGGAGGGTCATATCTTGAATAATCTCTAAGATATAGGCATTATTTGACTCCTAACCCATAGGTATACATCCTAGGGGTCCAAAAATGATTAAAATACTTAATTTGAAGACTTTTATCACCCTTTTAAAACCTAAAAAGAGAAGAATACGAATTTCAAACTTCATAAAGGTAACTCCAACATAGAAACCCCCATCTAAGACCTAATCCCCTTTTAAACATTAACATACATTCAAAATTCACATTATAAATTAAACACAACATATAAGAGACTATGGTCCCTCCAAATGGACCATAGTCGGTTTAACATGGCATAACACAATATGGTACCCTTGGTTACCTCTGATCGCATTGGACATGGGCATGTACTTGCACAATCAAAGCCACATGTCAATATATCCAATAAATGATAATCAACCAATTCAATTAACAATTCCATATACATGCAATTAACATAATCAAATTATAACATCAGTAAATTGAAATAGTAATATTCACAATTCAACCTTCCTTTTGCAAATAACATATTCTATTAATTCATGACTAATTAATTGCATTGTTATAAAGAAATCACATCATCATCCAACTTGATTTTTACATTTAACCAAATCTATATCATAAACACTTATCCATTCATACTGGATGAAAGCCATATTAACATTAGAATGGTAGATAGAGAAAAGACAACATATATATATATAAAATCACCATAAAGCATCATAAACAAGAAAGCAACATAATGTCCAAAATCCACAATCATCCAAATAGACTAAAACACCTAGAGTATCAAAATGCTCAAAACAAAACATAGTTAAACTAGGCATTAAATAGTAGGCCTCACATAGTGGGCCTCACATCCTTCCCCCCTTAAGGGTGAACTTCCTCCTAGAATTTTCAAGATGGTGGGGGAATAATGTCATCAATACTAATTATTTCCTGAAAACTTCATCCTCATGCCTATCTATTGCAATACCATGTGGACAATCCTTAGCTTTGTGCCCCACTTCTTTGGATATAAAACAAGAACCTCTAAACTTTACTTGGATTGTTGACACTTGGTTATCTTGAGTTGACTTGATTCTATCAATATTAAGGAGTCCCTTAGGAACTTGTTGTGCCCTTGGTGGACTCACACCTAGCGCTTGACTTGCCTTTAAAGGACCCTTGTGTGTGCCTTGTAGTTGTTTTCCTTTCCATCCTTGTCTTTGTTGCTGATGTGGAATCCTTGGCTGTGGTCGATGGAACTCTTGGTAGTTCCCAAGAAGTGGCCTTTGAGCCTCATTTGCTACATATTTTTTCCTTTGAAAGCTCTTAGGATAGGTTGTAGGAGTAAAGTCTGTTAACCTAGTGTTCGGGCTTCTAATGACTTGATTTGCTTTAAGCCTCTCATCCTGAAGCTGGTTCACTTGTTGCATTAATTCCATGTATCGCTCCTCAAGTTGAGCACTAGTGAGTCCTTGTTGTCCCATATCAAGAGGTTCATCCATATTCCTCCTTTGGGTATCATCTTTAGGAGCCAAATATAGACCTTTGTTACTTTCTTGATGCTCACCACAATTCTCTCCTACAAGGGGTGGAGGTTGTTCGACCTGAGGAGCCTCAAATTTTGGAGGTAATCTTTCCCGAAGCACTTCAATCATTTATTTTAGTGCATGGAGAATTTGTGAGTTTTGACTTGATGGGGTTTCTTGAGTTGTGTTCACTAGAGTAGGAGGCCTAGGCAGGGAGGGAGGGGGTTGTGTGCCTCTTGCAACCCTACCATGTCAGTGTTGTCTGCTAGGCATCCTATAAAAACAAAGAAATTTTAAATCAATCCACATGTATCCATAACCTATTGTACCAAAATTGAATCGTTGTGCTTTCATTAGTTATCCATCTCCCACTACATAATTTATGATTATGTCTCATCATTTTCATTCATATTAATGCATATAACATGTATGTAACTATTTACACAACAAATTTAGAAAAGAAGAAAATATTATAAGGATTCTACAACTAACATTTCAAAATTGGTTAATTGGATCATCTTCAATACTTTCTCTTCTTTTTACCACTCTTCTCAAATTTTTAGCAAACTGATTTACTAACTAAAGTAGTTGTTATAGCTCATCATGCTACATTCCTATCTTTAGATCAACTATTTTTTCAATAGAATTAATAACATTAGGAACACTAGATATATCTTGTTTAATTGATTCATATCTCTTGTTAGGTTTTACAAAAACTCCTATTTTTTTTACTACTTTTTTGCATTTTTGATATTCATTAATTACATTATGAGTTGACCTTGAAATAATAGATTTTTTTTACAAAAGGAAGTTTATATAATCTTCTTGCATTGGTTTTGATCTTTCTCCAAGAAATCTTACCAAGAATATTATCCATAAAATTTGTTTTAATTTTAAAAACACAATTTTATTTTTACTCATACAAGAGATTTTGTTTTTATTTTTTGTTTCCATGTTTTTAGTAGTGAAATTTAGATTATCATTGTTATATCCAACTTCAGTTAAATAACTCATATTAACATTATTAAGAAGGTTTGAATATATACCTATATTTGTTTCCACAATCACATTTTTTCTATTGCTAAACTCTACCACATTCACTATTTTCATATATTTACATAATCTATATTCATCATATTCATGTTGGTCTCTACAATGTTCTTCAATTAAATATTCATCAATTTGGATGCTTCAATATTCTCCATTTTTAAAATATTTAACCTTCTACTTGTTTGTCATTTTGCCTCCTCAATTTATTTAGGTTTTATGTGCTTCCTAATTTTTTGATGTTTTCCTAATCCCATAATTACCAAATCTTCGTGATAAAAATAAAACATGGTATTTAATCTAATTTTAGACCGATATAAGTAGATCCTTTCTTGAATATATTCTAAGTACAAGTAGATGTGTTGCTTTAGGAAATCCTCTTGATTCCTCTTGAAAATAGCTCCTATAATTGATTCCACTTGAAAATTATTCCTATTATTGAATCCTTTTAAAAATAGAATATAATATGGATTTATAAGAGATTGTAAGAGACATGTGTACACAAAAATTATAAATCATCAGTCCACACATATAAAATAAAAAGTTGTAGAAATGCAGTGATGGTAATTTTTTTTTAAAATAGAGAAATAATGGATATATTAGAAATGGGTACTCATTTTAGAATAGATAACTATGCATTTTAAAAATATGTATGCAATCTATTTTATTGCCATTTTAAAATGGGTATCTATTCTCAAAAAAGTAAAATTTGTAACCTAAATTTTTATTTGGTTTTATGTTTGGAAAAGACATGGAAACCCAACTCTTAAGATGAGTGATTTACTATAGTTAAGAGGTCAATATTAGAAATTTCAAAAAGTGGTTCAACTAACACAATTTAACAAAGACTCTTAATGGGTGACTCTAAGAACATAAGTGGTAATAAAAATGCTAAAAATATACTCAAGTAACTTTATGTGAAGATTTGAATAAGCTATCTACATGATCCTAAAAAAATGTATGAATAAAACTTGTAATAAATTGAATGTAGTTAAAAGGGTACTAATTTTTTTTGAATTCTTTTAAATTATTGTAGAGAAAATTGAATATTTAAATGAGCTACTACTAATTTTTATAACAAAAATATTTAAAAAGGTGTTATTATAGCCAATCTATGTATGGGAAAAAACAATCCTTATAAAATTTGGATATACTTGGACGAATGAGTAGATTGATCTACATATTATTTAGATTTTTTTGGTAAATACATGATTGCTTATGTTTTTTATCATAACTTTTTAAAAATATTAAAAATACAGTTTTCTAGCTAGCCTAATGATTGTTGCAATTACAACATTTCCATTCTTTCTAATCTTGAAATCTTTGGATTTCTATAGTTTCTGATCATATTTTCCTTAATTCTCATATATGCATCTTTGGGATTCATGCTCTTATCAATAGAATTTTGTATCTTGGTCACTTTGGCCTTCTCTATATTTTTTGAGTTGCTTTGTTGAGTTTTATTTTGTGTTCTCTCTAGGCTATGTGTCATATCACTCTTCATATCAATTATAACGACATATATTAATGCATAAATTAGAATTTTGGTGGAAGGATAGGGTTAGATGAGGAGATTGGAGAAAAATATGGACAACATTCATTTATATCGATCCTACTTAAGAAGAAAGTTCATCCTTATAAGAGAATATTTCCTAAAGTTTGTCTTGTAAAATGGGTGATATTGCAATACTCAACTAAGTAGATATGGTTGATAATTGGTACCATTATGTGTAGAGGTAGTTTAAGAGCCTTGTTCTTAGTAATCTTCCATTTTAACATATTTAATTGATAATCAAAATGAAATCATATATATATTTATATATTTTTTACATTATCTTCCTTGGTTAAGCTATTCCTTGGCTATCTTGGGGAAATTATTTATCAAGGCTAGAAATTCATGAGGCACATACCTTTTTGATGTAAATGAGAAAATGGTTGTGTCTAGTAGATCTATATGAATTATCTTAACCTACGAAAGTGTAATTTCTCATCTAGATAGTTAAAATATTTAAAGAAATACATGTGACTTTGGTCCCATTTGGAAATAGTTATGAAGGTAATCTTTGGATGAAGGATTCCCCTAGACCCAAGTCAATAAGGGATTAACCCCAAGGTTTGGGGTAGTTCCTAAACATGACCATCCCTCCCTCTTTAGTGTGCTTCATCTAAAAATTGGAATTCATATTCAATGTACATGAAACCATCCTTTCAATTAATATACCCCAACTATATATGCCTAAGCTAGTGAAGAGATAATCCATCATCATCAAGCTAATATAATCTAAGGTCGATTGTGTTTTTATTTCTAAAATCTAATCTAATATTGGGTGAACTTATAGAGTCATTGTTATTGCAGTTTTCCTTGATGTTCAAATGTGTGAGAATTACTCTAAACTTATCTAAATAAAAAAATAAATTAGAGTTTATGTGTTGAACCCTATGGAATTGTGTCTTAGATCAATGAAAAGTATACGCACGATATGGGTTATCCTCAAGGCTCTAGTGAGATCTATTCTTCCAAGAAGTAAGGGAATGAAAAACTTGGTCATGATATGGCAATGAAAGAATTAATTAATCCTAATAATTTTGTTTCTATTATTAAACTTATCATTTCTCCAATATGATAGGAATTAGGGAGCATGTCTCTACCAAAATAAGTATTTGGTTGTATTATAGGGTTTTTTAACTTTCATTAGTAGCATACAAGTGATAGATTTTAGGAGCTACCTAATTTTATAGGGTTTAGATAAGCTTAAATTTCTAGTGGCATGTAAGCAATGGATGCCAAGATCTACCCATGTTAGGATTTCACTACTGATATTGATGTATTAGAAGAAATATGTGTTCCTCTTGTGTTGTGTTTTCTTGAGGAATGGTTCTCAAGGTTTTGATCATTAAATCATTATAGATGAATGATAGTATAGGCACTAGTCTTGGGTCTATCGTAATACCATAAAAATAGTGATTATGTAATTTATCTACTTTTATGACAACACAAATGATTAATGGACTTGGACATCTCATTAATGAATACTTGTGTTGTGTGTTGTCAGACTTGTGCCCTTGTTGCTGATTGCAACAAGTAGCATGGGATGATTATATTTTCATCATAATTAGTTTTGATCTTAGAAAAAAGGATGGGACCCATGGCACAATATGGGATGTTGACATTCCTTTTTATTGTTGAGATTTCTGAAGATCTTATGTTTTAGTGAATCAAGGAAAGGAGAAGATACCCATGTTAAGGTTGCAGCTACTTTATTTTTCACTAGTTAGTTATTATGTATATTTTTCTTGTACATGAGCTAATTTATATATATATATATATATATGTAATGTATTCATGGAGTAGTCAACTTATTTATAGGTGATGTTTGCATAAGTTAGTCCCACTAATATGATGTATATATCACTATATGGATAGATGTATGTGTGTACATTGATGTTAGTGTGAAACTAACATTTAAGTAGAATGCATTGGTTATCATACTATTATATTTGGATTCAATTAGGAGCATAATCTCAATTATTGATTGAGGTCAAATATTTCACACCAATTTTATGGACGAAATCTTTATTTTTTTGGTATGTGAATTATGCAACTTTTGGTTTCTAAAAGGGATACAAAGCTAGTGCCCTTACTATGATTAAGTAAGGTTTCAAAACTAGCTCTTCTATTTGGGAATAAATTACTTGATTTATTACAAGGATATTGAAGGTGTATTAAAAATAACTATTAGTAACCGAGGGTGGTTGTTACACTATGATTTCATAATTCGTTGTATCCTCCCAAGACCCATATAATTTTTTTGATGATCTTAATGGACCCCAAGAGCCTTGTGTTTTACTTTGTAATTTATTTAAATGTGTGATATTTCACATGTTTTAATAATCAATATCTTTTTGTATATAAATATCCTTGTTAGATTCTTGTCCATGTGTTGCACTCAAGTTTATCTATATTACTCTTGGTTGTATTTTCTATATGAATGGCTACTTATCCAAGTTTTTATGATTACTTATCCAATTTTCCATGACTACTTATTCAAGTTTTTTTATATCTATATCATGTGCTGGTTCTCAATTATCTTTTGGTTGCACCAAGAATATAGGGTTCATTCTTATTTTCTCAAATGGCTGACCTTCTATAGCAATAATTTTAAGTATTTTAGGCTAAGGAATTTATGTTTTCTTATGAAACCAAAAATAATAATATTTGATATATTCAAATTTATAAGAAACATTTTTATGATTAAAATAAAAATAAATAATAAATTTAGGAGAGCCTTGAAGATGAATAATAGCTTATCACTTGAAACACTAAAGTATTATCTACATTTGACTAAATTAATCATTATAGTTCAATCATCAAAATAAATCCTTCATGTTCATGTCCCCATCTTATGTGTCACTGGTATTCTCAATCACAAATTTTAAGCTTTTCTTCTTGCAAATTAAAAATATTAAAAAATATATATAAAAAATGAATGAAAGCTCAAAATAAAATTGAAAAATAATAACTAAAATTAAAATTAAAAATTAAAAACTCATTTTTTTGGGGTAACTTGGTCATCTCTAGTAGGACTATAGATACTTAGCTAGTAGTAGATTTATACCTGGATAAGACTAGATATATATTC
>CM021102.1:405387767-405585961 GCA_007115665.2 Sequoiadendron giganteum | reverse complement strand
TTCCACTTGATCTTCAACCTGTAAATCTATAAATACACATTCAAGAGAAGAAAAACTTGTTCATTGTTAGTGAATAGAGGTTTTCCTTAGTCAAACCCTTTATAGGTAATTAAACCAAATGATGAAATAATGAAATTGAAGCATGAAACATGAAATATGTAATTGATGATGCCTTGGATGTTTTCTTGTAATGTAAATCTGGAAACTAACATGAAGTGGCCATGAAGATTTAGATCTTGATCTCGAATATGATGTGAAACAATGCTTGCAATATGGATCTTCGATGCTACATCAACAATCTTAGCTCAACAACATGCATGAATGCACTATGCCCTTGAAATGATGAAATGATCTTGAATTATTGCAATAAAACCTTGATATTATGCCCTTGAATGCCTTTGAAATGCTCTTGTGAATGTATTCTTGATTTCTCATAAAGATCTAGGATGAAACTATGTGAATTAACCCCATATTTATACTAAATTTAGAGATTAACCCTAAAATTTAAATAATTAAGCCCGCCTCAGATCTAGGTATTAAAATCATAAGGATCCCACCATAATTAAATTAAAAAAGGGGTGTCCTACTCAAGGAGGACCCATTCTCCACTAAAGGTGAATGGGTCTTGGCACAAGTTTCTAAGATCATGCTTCTTGGGAATGAAATAACATCAAAAGCCTACCTCAAAAATGTAAAGAGATAGAGTGTCCTATGTGGAGAGGACTCATTTTCTACTAAAGGAGGAATTGGTTTCTCTTTAGGAAGGGTTTCCCACACAAATACATAAGGGATCTATGGATTTGAGGTCACTATGTATTTGCTACAATGTTGTCATAGATCATGGAACTATTATCATTCCCCAAATACTCAAAGAATTGGAAGAATGACATAAGGAGAGTGAAAAAAAAGGAAAAAGTCTTTTGGGTCAACACGGAAGAGACCTAAGTGTCTCTATGCCTTGCATCATCCCCAAAAGGAAAACACAAGGAAAATGAAAAATTCTTATGTCATAGAGAAGAATGAAGGTACATATAGAGGAATGCACAAAAAGAAAGAAATACATCAAATGAAAAAATGTGGGGGATCACATTACGTGCATGCAATCACATGAAGAAAATATAAAAATGAAAAAGACTAGTTAGGCACACATGAGTCAACCTAAAGCAGGTTGTCTGCATCCCAATCTCAGTCAGTATAAATGGAAGGCAGACAACTAGCTAAAGGGACAAGAGCAAGTGTTGAACTAGTGGAAGGCTATCAAATTATTTCCCCCACTTAGTGCAAGGCAAGAATGAGCTCCTTGCATCAAAGAAAACAATTTGCAATAAGTTTAAAATATGTAATAGTGAGAATGTTTGAGATCCTACAACTATTACATGGCAAGGAGAAAAATGCATGCTTTAAGGGACTATTTCTCTAATGTCAAGTTGTTTAGATATATTTTGTAAAGAACAACAATCATTAGTGCTATGTCCAAGAGTTCAGTGGTATCGACAATGTGGAATATTTTCATCTTTATGATATAGTTTTTACATTTCTTACATGGGTGGTAATGTTATAGGTCCACGGTGTAGAAGTATCTGTAGATTCCTTTCAATTATTGTTGGTGGATAAGGGAATTGAAGTTTCTTCAGTTTGTAAGGACTTCTATGCTTGCTAGATTCACCAATTTCTCTAGGTGAATATAGGGCAAGAGGGCCCAAGATGACCTTATTTTCTTTATCATTGTCATTAGGAGGCATTGGTTTCTCTTTCGGAAGGAGGAGGATTTAAGACCATCCTATCATCGTTACAAGGTAGTGGTAGTTCTTTAGGAAGGAGGATGCTTATGTCAAGAGGAGGATCTTGATATCCTAACCCTTTGGTATTTTCAATTGGTAATTGCTCTAGGAGTTGATGAATTTCATGTTCACTTGTTGTATCATATCCTTTTTTGCTTAAGATCATGAATCATTTTCCATATGTCTTCTCAAGGTTAATTGATGTGTTCGTTGCTTTGTTAACATAGGATCATTGGATATTTGCTTGTTTACAGGAGCTAGGTTCACCTATGGTAGGGAACATAGGCTTAAATTTTGTTTCAACTTTAGGGTGTAAATAACCAAACACCTGAAATGATGGGATGGTAGGGGGTGTTGGTTGCCTCATAGATGGGTAAAAGGATACATTATTCTCAAGATTGTTAAGGAAATCATTTATGAAGTTGTTCATGTTGTCATCATCTTCTCTAATGATGTCAACATCATGAGGAGGAATGCATTAGGAGTTGTGTGAGCATGAGTGAGTTGAATTTCATTAGTATCATTTCCAAAAAATTAACTTGAAACATCAAACAAATCAAACAAGGATTTCCACACATTTCTTAAATAGTTATCCATTTTCAGAATTTTAGATCTAAACATGGTAATTTGATTATTAAACAATGCAGTAAACTGAAAGTGAAATGTTGTAGATGCAATTTTGAATTTTAACAATGCACTAAAATGAAGCAATTTAAGCTAAATGCAATGAATTTGATGAAACAACAAATCAGGAAATTGAAATAGGAAAGTAACAGCAACAAACAAAAGCCTAAAACTAAGATTTTAATTTCTAGAAAATGCAAAGTAGTAGATAACATGGACTCATTCACCAGTAAGGGAAAATGGGTCCTGGTTAGGTTTTTCTGAGATGTTTTTGTTGATTTTAGGGTGATTTTTAATGCCTTTTCAGATGCCAGAAGGTGCAGGTTTGACCTGATCAAGGACTCATTCACCAATAAGGAAGAATGGGTCCTAGTTAGGTATTTTTAAACTATTTTTGACTAATTTGCAAGATTTCAGTAATGTCTTTCAGTTCCAAGTCGGAGACAGTGAGTTTCAGTTTCAAATTTTCTAGAAATGCAATATGAAGATATGAATGCAAGCACCTAGGTTGAAATGCAATTTTGTTTTAATTTTCAAATGAAAATGTATGAGATCTAAATGATATGCACAATGACTGATTTTTTTTGTATTTTTTAGATTTAGAGAGATGCAAAACAATGTAATCTGGACCCTAAATGAGATGCAATTTTTAATGCAATGCAAGAAACCCTAAATGAGATCTAATTCAATGAAAATGGGATGAAAATAAGTGTAATATCTAATCTAGGATGCAATGAAAGAATTCAAAATAAGAAAATTGCAATGTTCAATGAGTCGGGGTCACCATTATGTTTCTTGTAAAAATAGGGTTCATCAAAATGAGTCAATCAAGATAATGAGACACTAATTTTTAATGCTATGAAACACACAATTATGAGAGACAAAATATGCAAATAAAAATCAGAAGCTAACCCTAACTATTATAGAAACTATGAGGGGAGTTTTTAGATCTTAAAATGATGTGTACCTTACTGCAAGAAGCCTATTTTTAGGGCACAAAGGACTCAATCGCCTTTAGTGGTGAATGGGTCCCTATTAGGGTTTCTGAAACTAAGATCTAGGTTATTTTCCTTGATGTCTACACTCTCATATTCCTAGTTGTCAACTTTCGAAAACCCATAATAAATTCTATAGCTCAAATTCTTCATTCTTGCACTATAAAGATCAATTTTGCAACTTGACAACTTTGACAATTTTTCTCTAAACTTCTTCTCCACTTGATCTTCAACTTTTAAATCTAAAATCACACACTCAAGAGAAGTAAAACTTGTTGATTGTTAGTGGATAGGTTTTTTCCTAAGTCAAACCCCTTATAGGTAATTAAACCAAATGATGAAATAATGAAATTGAAGCATGAACATGAAATGATGCAATGTTGATACCTTGGAAGTTGTCTTGGAAGATAAATATGCAATCTAACATGAAGTGGCCATGTAGAATGTAGATCTTGATCCTTGAATAAGATGTGAAACAATTCTTGCAAGTAGATCTTCAATGCTACATTCGCTATCTTAGCTCAACAACATGTATGAATGCACTAAACCCTTGTCATGATGAAATGATCTTGAATTGTTGCAATGAAACCTTGATAATCTACCTTGAAATTCCTTTGAAAATTCTTTTGCAATGCTCTAATGCTTGAAAACTTGAATTATTAGGCCTCTTGTAAACTAGATAGCTCTTTTTAGGAGAAACAATGTGAATTAACCCCATATTTATACTAAATCAAGAGATTAACCCTGAAATTCAAACAATTCAAGATGACACCAGATCTGGAAACAAAAATTATTAAAATCCTTCTAGAATGAAATTCAAAAAGGGGTTTCTCATTAAGGGAGGACTCATTCACCACCTAGGGCGAATGGGTCTTGGCACAACTTTCCAGGACCTTGCCTTTGGGGAATGAAAGTACATAAAAAACCCATGTAGAATCTGCAAAGAAAGGGGGGTTCTATAGAGGGAGGACCCATTTGCTAGCTAGGGTGAATGGGTCCTAGCACTAATTTATAGGACCTCAAATTTTTCCAATTAAATTTTATGTAATTTAAATTATGGGTTTCAAGATAGATCCTTGGGGGTGTCACAAATAAGGCTCAAATTTGAATTAAAGGGGCTAATTAACTTGAATTAACCACAATTAATTAAGCAAACCCTAGATAAATGTGAAAGTGTGTTACAACACTTTACAACACTTAAAAGAGGGTACACATTAAGTACATTTTATTAAAAGGGAGCCCAAGGTCAATGTGAACGTGTTACAACACATTACAACATTAAACCTGGGCATAATTAAGTTAATTCTATGATAATTATTCCCAAATCAAGTAAGGAAAATGGATAATTTTTCCGTTAATACAATATTAAGTATAATATATTTGTGGTTGGACAAATTCAATATTTAACTATAATGATTAGTTTTCCTAATTCTAAAAATGTAATGATCTAATTTGCACACATTATCTAGAATTCAAGATCGTCACTCTCTTCTACTCATTTGTGTTAATTTAATTTACAAATTTTTATTTATTTTTTATTATGTTAATTGTTAGTTGTTAATTTATGGATTCTTAAGCCTATTCATTTATCCTAAAATGCTTAAGAAAATTCTTAAGTAGAGTCACAAAAAAAATCTTTTCTTTTTTCTTGTAGAATTGTGCGGATTTCTAATTGGAGATCATTTTCTATTCTCTTTAATTTTAAATAAATCCCTTACATATAATTCTACAAAACAAGAAAGTGGTGTTGAAGTAGAGATAGAAATGTCCTCTCCACTTAATGATTTTCCCAAGAAATCTCTTTTTGCTACCAAATTTGGAGTATGCTCTTCATCTAGGAGCATTTGATTTTATTACATTCAAGCACTTCTACGTTCACTTTTTGGTTTAACATTTCCAATTTGGAGTATTGTTCTATATGGATTTCCTTAATTTCCTTTGGCAAAAATATGTCTGAGTTTTTTTAATTTTTCTCTTCATGTTTATTATTTATGATTTCTCTAGTGACTCATTATTTCTTAGTATTATTTTGTGTTAAAGAAAATTAGTTGTTCATTTATTTTTGATATTGTAACTGTACATGTATGATCATCATAATTGTTATCCCTTTTTTTTTAATTATGACAAGTCGATTCATATTATTTTTATTTTATAGTAACATAATATTATTCTAAAGAAATTTCAAACTATTTAAAAAAAATTAAACCGGTTACAATAAATTTTGAGTTTGGTATTAACATAAAAGAAGGTTAAGAGAGGAGGGTTCTATTATAAAGCTTGGTGAGGCAGATGAATTCTCCATTATTCCCAATGAAATTACATCATATTTGATAATTTAAACTGGATTAGTATCCTTCACTATGATAGTTACACATCATCATTTACTTCTTTTCCTTAATGTGTTATTGGTGGATTTTAGTGACATTTTTGTTCTTTTTTAAAAAAAAATTGGTTATATTGCTATATAAGTCCATTTATATTTTCAAAAATTAATTAATTATTTTTATTATTCTTGATCATGCTCTTTGACTTACACTAGCCTCATTAAGTGAAATGACAACTAAGTTTCTATATGCATTATTTTTGCTACTATTTTTCCTGTTTTATGGTGAATTGAGACTCATGAGAGGGAAAAATGATCTCCCATCCCTCTTAAGCTTGCCATAATTAACCCTTTGTTACACTTTTACCTAAGTTACTACTTGTTAAGACTAATATGCATATGCTTAATGTTGTTGTGAAAGAGGAGGAAAGACCAAAAAAAAATATTAACATCTTTTTTTCATGTTTGGATAAAGATCTTATTCATTTAAGGAATTTTTTATTGACTAGATTGTAACTATGTGGGAAAAAATATAGGTATCTGTTTACTTTTGGAAAAATGATTGAACATGATTTGAATTTATTATTTTATTTAAGAAAATTAATATAGAAAAAGGGTTATAAATAATATCATTTCAACTATGTAGGGAAAGAAAATAGGTATATATGTTTATTTTTTCAAAATGATTCAACATGATTTATTTATTGTTTTGTTTAAAAATTATAATATTTTTAGGGTAGTTTCATGGAGTCTTGATGCTACCTCCATGGTATCTTAGTCAATTTGGACCTCAAATTTGATTGAAATAAATAATTATCCCCTCAAATTTGGTGTCTAATCTCTCATTTCCTCAAATAGTTAGACAACGTATTACACATTACAAAAATAAAGTCTAGGGGAGCGGACTTAGTATTTGAGCATGTTCCAATAATTGTGAGAGTTCTTGTCATATTTTGATCCATTAATAGAATATATGTAGACTACTAATTAAACATTAAAATATCAACTTTTATATTTTTTCGAGTTAATAAGTATCATGTAATTAATCATTTTAATTTTACTTTACATATATTATTGATATAATAAAATTTATGCAACTACCTATTAATCAATAGAAAAATAATAATATTTGGCATTCATTGCATATTGCATATGAGACAAAATGAAATGTTATTTATAATAATTTCAAATTACTTCTAAAAATATAAGAAAACTACTATAAAATATTATATTTTAGTTTGTAGAATATTACAAAATATTTGTTAAAACATAAAATAATCAAATCACTACATGTTTGCTACTTGTAGACACTGAAAAAATGTCCTAAATGATATCATACACTCGAATCAGGTCTACTAACATCATTTCATCTTGAAACCCATCCTCTTTTTGCTCAATTGATTAAATTAGCCTGACAATTTAATTAATTATGACATTTGCATCTATAAACCAAATTAATTTAATCAGGTTAATTCACTGCCTTTCATGCTAACATTTCATCTCATAAAATTAAATAAATCAAACTATTTAATTTAAATCCCTAAATCTTCTTATTTAATTAAATAACCCTAAGTTATTTAATTAAATATCATCACCTTTTCCCCTTTTCATTAAAATCACTTTATTTAATGAATATCATTTAATTATTCTAAATCCCCTAATTGCATAATTAACATTTTTTAATTATCAATTATTAATTAATCCAATTCCCTCCACTTGCAAGGGAATATTCCTCCTTTGCACATTCCTCCAAAAGGAATATTCCCATGGAATATTCCTTCCCCTTTTGCACAATTACACTTTGTTTTAATTTGCTAAAATATCTTTTTCCCTCACCCATGAGAATATTCCAAAGAATATTCTCTCTCCTCACTCATTTGAAAAAAGGAATATTCTTACAAGACTTCATGTGCAAGTTAACTTGTGACCTCTTGTACAGGTCAAAAGTGTGTTTGTTTGAAGGAATATTATCCCTTGATTAAAATCCCATCTTTCATTCTCATCCTTTGATGAGAATCCATGATCCATACCTTCAACTTCTTCCATCCTTGATTGTTGATTAGCCTTTTTTATCTAAACCCTCCATTTTTCATTTGCTCTCCTATAAATAGGTCACTATTTTGAGACAAATGGATCCATCTTTTAACTTCAGAGTTATGTTGTTAAAATCACTCACACTCACACTCATATTTAGCACACATTTAGTAGCATCTTTTTTAGTTTAATTACTTGCATTAGTTAGCTTTAAGCTTCCATTAATGGATTCCATGATCACATAATGCATCCATTTAGCTTGTTTATTAATTAGGGTTTGAATCTCTTAGTTTGGAATCCATTTAGAAATATCTTAGCATTTGCACATATTAATAATTTTAGCATAAAATCATTTTAAATTAGCTTGCATCATGCTCATTTAGATTAAAATTGTGTTTTCATACACATCTCACATTCGTTCTATTAGTTTTCTTCAATAAAATTGACTGGAAAAGGTTCGTTTATCCATTGGATTGGGAAAGGGTCATCATTCCACATCAATGTGACACCACTCCCCCAACAGGATAAGTTTCAATGGATTAGAGTAGGCATTTTTTAAGCTTTCATAGTTTAGTATGCTTATTTTTTATAAACGTTTGGTTTAATTTGAATTTGATTTATCTTGATAAGATTGATGTTAGTTGCTTCATTATGCTTTAATTCTTCATGGATCAAGCGTAATCATCCAATGCTAATCCGTCGGTCACATTTTGGCGCTAGAAGGAGGGCATAATTGATCAAACTTAATCAATTTCTATCTCTAATTCCATTCTTTCTGATTCTTGCAGGATACAGTGATGCCCAAAGGAATTTTAGTGATGCCTTTGTTAGGTGTCTCCATACAGTGACACTATCGTTATCAGAAAAAAAAATACCTATTTAATATCTTGGCACTAATTAAACTATATGGTGACACTGAATACTTTTAGAGGTATCAAATTTTTTAAATCACAATGCTACAAAATCGTGATGCTATTGTCGTCACTAGTTTTCTGTAGGTAAAGAGATAAAGCCAAGCTCTTTCACATTGCTATATAAAAATGTGTTTGTGACGAAAGTCATAAACAACAAGTGTGGATGTGTCATACTGACAAGTGTCACCCTTATTATCCGTGTGATATGTTAAAATCTCTTCTTAGGAAGAGACTGGGAAGTCTTGATTGAAATAATCTTGAGCTAATCTTGTCACATGTATGACCACCTTGAAGGAAAGACCTTACTAAGAACCATTGTTTAGAAGCCAAAAAACTTTATGCTTGCTTGTGCAGGAACAGTCATTCCAAAGCCGCCCCACATTTTACTATTCAATTGTTGAAATAGAAAAAACCTTAGAATCTTCGGATCTTCAAGATTTGAGATTTGGTGGTCCCAAGAAGTGTGTGTCGTGGAGGGGAGCGAGTGTCGCCAAATATCTAGTCATTCACATTGTCTTAGTTTTTGGAGAAATCCAAGTGGGGATTCAACAAGTATTATCTTCTGAACTTAGGATGGTGAATGCTTGTGAGTTAATTCAATACTTTGCTTGGATCCAAAACATTACAAACAAACATTCACAATCTTCCTCAAAATTTCAAACCCTTTGGTCTAAGTATGGATACCTTTTGAAATAGCCTTGATATTAATGCTTGTCCTAAGGATTTTTATCCTTGGAGATTTTTAAATATCTTGACTTATATCTCAATCCATACTTCTGAAAGTTAACATAGACAACTATGGCTTGAATTTCATCCTTTTCACAATATGGACATTGTGAAATTTATGATGTTTTTGACATAAATATTTAGTTTGAAAACATAATCAAGACAAGTGTTTGTGGTAAAAGAAATTCACTTAAGCAGGATAAACTTGACAAATTGAACCCCACATGACCATTTGGAGATTGATCACTCCCATTGAACAACCTGACCTTACACCTGTTATTATTCAACCAAACTTTGAACTCATTGAAGGAGAACAAACCAATATCATTAGTCGTTTGAGAAGCTTCACTTTTGAAACAAAATAAACACCAACCCAATGGAAAAATGCAGCATCTATCATAGATGAAGAAGAGGAACAAGATGATATTGAGGCTGGAAGGCCCATATTACCGCCACCCATGTGGCAATAAATATCCTCTTTTCTTCCATAAACTTGAACTTTTCTAAATGATCTCACACAAAATTAGAATCCCCAAGAGAAGTTCTACAGGTTGTCATTTCAAACTTAGTCATCTTACTCCAAAATCTCTCAAAAAACATGTTTTAACACGTCATCAAAATAGAACTAGATTGGTATACAACTTCTACAAATGTGTTTCAAGGAACAATCCAAACTTGTATATGTTCTTTTTCAGTCAAAACCTTGGTCTTTTTCATGATAATGAACCTATCTAAAACATTAGGTCTTTAGGATTTGAAAAATTTAGAGGTCTAGAATATTTCTCACTACCTTGGTATTTTCAAACAAATTTTCACTTTAGGTCAACATTGGTTCAAACATTTCATTCACCCCTCCATCAAATTCCATCCTTCACTTTACCCATACGTCCAAAAAATTTGAATACACCAACGCTTTTTGACTTGAACATCTATTTTACCAACCCCTAACTTAGCTATTTTGTATGTGAAATGTATCTTTTTCCATGCATTTAGTAAGTTAGTTATCATCTTTGAACTAGTTTATCTTGAAGGTCATGAGTCTACCGTAAATATTTCCAAGTTCATCAACATCCTTTATCCAAACATCAAAAAAATCAAACTTAAGTCAAAAGTGTTGTCCCGAAATGTTTGCAAAGATCACTTTCCATATCATCCACCTTTTCATCTGCCATTACCATCATTGCTCCAAAAATAATTAGAGTGTCCCTTTTACCTAGATTTGAGTCAACTAGAGAGTTCAAACATTACAAATCTCAACATAACTCTCCCAGAGGTGACCCAAAATTTATGGTAAAAAAAAGATCACAACACAAGAGAATCATGGAGAAAACCAAAGTCATATTTACCTCGAGTAATCTAAATCCTCTAAAATTTGATCTGAGAAGTCATGTTACTCCATCACAACAATCTTCATCTCCATTAGTGCCATATGAGATAGGGGACATTACCAACAATCCATTTGGACTTACTAGGGAAGAAATTATGGAGCATCAAGCCTTAGAAAACATAGTTCCTAATTCCCCATCTTTTGTGGCACAATCATTGACACAAGGCTTGACTTCATCTACTATTCCAACAACTCCATCCCTAGAGCTAAATCAAACTCCAACACTTACTATTGCAGCTAGTCTTGCTAAAGACTTTGGCCATACTCTTCCATTTGAAAGTAGCACACTTGTGGGTACCCTCGATACCAATCCTCCATCCCAAACAACCACTTCGGCACCAAAATTTAGCACTCCTCCCATTCTTGAGGATCCCAAACATCCATATAAACCACTTACAGTCCATCACTCCACAACCACCTCAACATATCGGGGGCACCCATCTTCATCCATATCCATGAGTACCCCAAGTGTGGTCCCAGTATCACAATTAGATCCGAAAGGGCAAGGAAATACCCTCATGTAAAATTATCCTTTAATGCAACAAGGAACATCTTCATCCAATCCAATTGTTGATACATCAAATACAAAGGTTTCCAAAAACACACCTATCCCATCCATCATCAACCCACATCAAAACAATCCCTTAATCACAAACCCCATCAACCAAGGTAATACATTGATCGCATCTCAAACCTAAGGGAATCTCAAAAACATCGGTCAAGGGAACCCTTTCAATCAATGGACCCAAGATCCTAATGTGCCCTTAACATCGCAAAATTTAACGATGTCATCCTCATCTTTTTTATTTGTCCCCAAAAACATGCAAAATCAAATGGTACATCAAACCTACATTCCTCCACCCCAATCCACTATCTTACAAGGAATTTTCAGCCAAGTGAACCCCCAACCACTCGTCAGCGACCCACTACCCACTCAAAATCCATCACAGATGTCCCAACAACCAACTGATCCTACACTACAAGTGCATGCCTTAGCTTTATAGAATGCACAACAAGCTTATCAGTAAGAAATCCAACATAAGCAACAACAACAAGAAACCTTAGTAGCACAACAATAGTAGCAACACCAACAAGCAACCCTAGTAGCACAACAACAACAACAACAAAAAAATGAAGTAGTCCTAGTAGCACAACAACAACAACAACAACACGCCTTAGGAGCACAACAAGCAACCTTAGCAATACAACAACAACAAGCAGCCTTAGGAGTACAACAACAACAAGAAACCTTAGCACAACAACATCAAGCCCATCCAACAACATTATCAAAACAACAACAAAAGTAGGTCCAATAACAAGCCCTAGTGGCGCAACAAAAACATAAATCCCAACAAGCATCCCTTATAGCTCAACAACAACAACAACAACAAAAACCCCAACAAAGTTCCTACTATAATCTTTAGCAAAACATTGTCAATACAAATACATTAGGAACATATACATCAACACCTCAATCACCTTCATAGAATCTCACACCACCATACACCCCATACAACACATCATCATATCAACATCCCACATACAACCCATCCATCATCCGAACATATGTTCCTCCAACAAACCCACAAGATGATCTAGCATCACAACTTAAGGCGTTGTCACAAGAAATTCAGGACCTTTGGATGGGAAAGAAAAAGAAGCCCCATACACACAATCTATGTCCATAACCATTCGATCAAAATATCGCAATGGTGCCATTTCCTCTCAATTTTGAAATGCCCATATTCGATAAGTACAAAGGCAGAGGAAGGCTTGTGGACCATGTCAAAGAGTTTATAATCATGTGTATGGAGGTTTCTTACAATGATTCTTATTTAATGTGCCTCTTTCCACGAAGTTTAACAGGTCCTACCATGGATTAGTTTTCTCAACTGCCTCCCGATATCAAAAAATTTCAAGAAATTACCAATAATTCATCAATAACTTCTCCTTTAACCTTACATTGACGTGAGCCTAGAAGAGTTGTACACTCTCAAAAAAAATAAAGGAGAATCTTTTGCTAATTTCTTACAACAGTGGAGACAAAGAGCTAGTAAGAGCAAGTGGCCTCTTCCCAATGAATAACAAGTGAGGATCATCATAGAAAATCTAGATCTGGATCTATCCTTCCACTTGAAAATGTAGTGCATCACATCTTTTGATGAGCTTTTCCCTAGAGCCCTTAACATTGAAAGAGCTCTAATCTCACAGGGAAATACTCAAGCTTACAAATATAATTGACCATCAACTAGTTCAAATGACAAGCATCATGTCTAAGCTAAGAAAAAAAACATAACAAATGATGGTGTGGTAGATGCTAAGGTGGTCCTAAGTCCTCCTAGACCGAACAACAATAAAGTTGCTAACATTCAACCAACTGTGCAGCAAACAACACCTCCTCAAAATAATCAGATCAACAACACCAAAACACAACAAAGGTGAACCCCTAATAAGAACAACTATCCTAAATGTAAGTACACACAGTTATCGGAACCTATCGAAACTATCATGAAGAATTTGGTAGAGTCAAACCTGATAAAACTACCCAAATTTGAAAACTACCAAGAATCATAGGATAAACCTTCCTAGTATAACAAAAAATATCTTTGTGACTTTCACAAAATCAAAGTACACAAGACAACGAATTGCATGCAACTCAAAAATATTATGTAGGACCTTATAAAGAGTGAAACCATATCTATGGAAATACCATCCGGTAATCAGTATCTTAAGATATACAAGAACCCCATGCCAAATCATAGAAAATGGAATAGTAATGGAAAAGCTAAGGATTATACAAATGTACAACATACATATTCCAATGTGGCTGATTCCTGTGATAGTGTCATTACCATCGTCACCATTAAAGGGCCTAGTGTGGAGTGTGGAGTAACCACCCGACATGGAAAAGTCACCATCCAAGGAGTCCCATCTCAATCTAGGGCACACCCTACTCAGCCAACATCAAATCCCATCAAGTATAATCTCCTAGACCAGCTTAAGAAGACCCCCGCACAGATATCAATCTTAGAACTATTAAGACTATCCCCCGCACATAGGGAAATCTTGGAGAAATCTCTATCAAAATTATTTGTCCCCAAAGATATTGATATAGATCAGTTTCAAGCTATGGTAGGGCATATCACTACTCATCTCCTTACCTTATTGAAATAATACCTACTATCATAGCCATCTCATAATTGCGCTCTACACCTTGAGGTCATCATTCATAAGAACAAGGTTAAAAGAGTCTTAGTAGATGGAGGCGTTGGTTTGAACATTTGTACCCTTTAGTTGATAAAAAATCTAGGCTATTTAGATGACACTATTAAGAAGGCAAAGAGCACCACCATCAGGGCATATGATGACCAAGAATTGGTTTCACAAGGCATCATCACACTACCCATCCAATTGCCCCCCCTGATCGTAGAAACTACATGCCAAGTGTTAGACCTTGATCTTCCCTACAAAATTCTGCTTGGTTGACCTTGGATACATGCCCTAAAAGTTGTAGCTTTGACCTACCATCAATGTTTAAATTTTCCTTTCGAGGGCAGACAAATTCCTATCCATGGAGATCTTGAGCCTTTTTACTACTGCAAGAATCTTGAAGCCAAGTTCTATAAGATACCCCAAATCCCTAAAAATGATGAAGGACCTACTCCATCTACCTCATTCGTTGACCCATCATCCCTAACATCTACCTTAGAAACAAAAAACACCAATTGTACAGAGTATACTCGAAATCAAAGCAATGATCCAGGATGATGGTTGTGGAAACTATAAGCTAATGAAGAATACTTTTGTCTGAGGAGAGCTACCTATTTCTCCTCAATCACATTGGAAACCCACATCTAGCAATAAAGAGCCTAAAACCATCAAGATGATAGCTACTACCTTCATTAAGTGGGGGGATTTGAACCAAGAAGATTTCAATGAGGAAGATGTCTCTAAATTGCTCTATTAGGATGAACGACATATCCCCGCTCTTCCCATGGAAGATGATAACAAATGCTTGCAGCTAATGAAGGGAATGGGTTATAACAAGAATGAGAAATTGGGACAGAATGATAATGGTTTGTTAGAACCCATCATTCTTGAGAAACAACTAAAGAATCTTGGCCTAGGTTGTATTAATAGCAAGGTCACCCTTATTGGAAAAGGTACTTCCGCTAAACAAGTTGAGGTTTTCTCTTGGTTACCTACATCACATGATACAACCTTAGATGACTTCCCCTTCGATGCTTCTAAAATATTTGAGAATAACTCCCTCTTCATGATATGTACATCGACCTTCACCCCAAGAAACTAACCAAATTAAATACACCTAGTATACTTGCAACTCATTGACTTGGACCAACAAGGACCATCGATTCTAGATTTATTCAAAAATGATGAAGTGATCTCAGAATTCATGGGACTCCACGACAACTTTCCAAGGGAATATTACAAGGTGGGTTTTGACATAGAGCTAGACACAAGAGCATATTATGGGGAGATGATTGAATCCTTCAATCACAAAATTGACAAAATGCAATTAACATGCAGATATTTGAGTGAAAACCACATTGTGGCACTCTATGATCCTAAAATAGTAAAAAGAAAGGATGTATCTAAGGGTGAAAACCTCTCTGAGGTTCCTAAGCATGAGGGATTCAATCTCCCCCTTAGTGTAATACATCTAGAGAAATCAGTTGTGCTCGCATAAAAGGCCACTCTAGTCAATGTGGGAATAGAAGAAGCACCCAAGATCACTTTCTATGTTGAGTCCCTATTGGATGAAGAATAGGAAAACCTAGTAGCATTCCTCAAAGAGAAAAGAACCAAATTTGCATGGTCATATAATGATATGCCAAGGCTTGATCCAGAAGTGGTTGTGCATCAGTTAGTAGTATATCTTGAAGCCAAGGCATTAAATTAGAAATTAAGATGCACCCTCAAATAACACTCTTGGTGAAACTTGAGTTACAAAATATTTTGGATGTTGGATTCATCCGCCGATAGATTATCCTGAGTGGGTTTCAAACCTAGTACCAATCTCCAAACCTACTAGGGGCATCATAATATGCATAGATTTCAGAAACTTAAACAAGGCATGCCCAAAGGATGATTTCCCTCTTCCTAACATCGACCTCATTGTTGAATTAATAGGTGGGCATTAAATTCTATCACTCATGGATTATTTTTTAGGTTACAATCAAATCATGATCACTAAGGAGGATCAACACACAACTGCATTTACTTGTCCATGGGGAACCTATTGTTGGAATGTGATTCCATTTGGGTTGAAGAATGCAGGAGCAACCTATCAAAGAGAAATGACCCTCGTCTTTCACAAAATGATCCACAAAATAGTTGAAGATTATGTGGATGATATTTTGGAAAAATCAAGGAAAATAAGTGAGAACACAAAAGCCTTAGGACCCATCTTTGACAGACTTGAAGAATAGAAAGTAAGCATAAATCCAAAAAAAGTGTCTTTAGGGTTACATCAAGGAAACTCCGTGGCTTTATCATCTCACAAAGAGGGATAGAAATTGATCCAGCAAAGGTAAAATCCATCCTAGACATGGAACCACCACAAACACTAAAGCAGATGAGAGGGTTACAAGGAAGATTCCAATCCGTTGGAAGGTTCATAGTGCAACTATCAGACAAAATCCACCCTTTCTTGCATCTTCTCCAAAAAGGAATAAATTACAAGTGGGATGAGAAGTGTGATAAAGCTTTCCAACAAATCAAGGACTGCTTATCGAAACCTCTAATTCTCATACCACCAATATTGAACAAACCATTGATTCTGTATATCTCAACAACATCAACAATACTAGGTGCTCTTCTAGCACAACATGATGAAAATGGAAAGGAAAGGGCTATCTATTACATCAGCAAGACCTTGGTGGGTTATGAAATGAACTATTTATCCATTGAGAGAGCATGCTTAGTAGTGGTTTTTTCTTCACAAAAATTTAGACACTACATGTTGTCACATCAAATCAAACTTATTGCAAAGATCGACCGATTGAAATACCTATTATCCAAAGCAAATCTCACTAGGTGAATGACCAAATGGGTAATGATCTTAATTGAATTTTACATAGAGTACGTGGAGCACAAATAAATCAAAGGACAAATGATTGTGGACCAACTAACAGAGGAACCTATCTATGTAGAGAATCCATTGATATCTGAATTCCCTAATGAGTCAGTGTTCCTTGTTAATCTCACAGATCAATGAAAAATGTAAATTTATGGATCTTTCTCCCAACATGGATCAGGAGTAGGTATTATTTTCATCACCCCTCAAGGTGATTGTATCACAAAGTCATACAAGCTATCATTTCCAAGTACTAACAACATTGTTGAGTATGAAGCTTTGATAACAGGTCTAAGGATAGTAGTTCAATGACTGATACAAGAGTTGGAAATTTATGGAGACTCACAATTGGTTATCAACCAAGTCAATAATGACTACCAAACTAAGGAGGATAAGCTTACTCCTTACAAAAATATGGTAGAGATTCTCAAGGACCTTTTTATTGATATAACTTTTGAGAAAATTCCTCTCATGAACAACCGAGTAGCAGATGCTATGGAAATGATTAGATCACTGTTAGACATGTCGCACAACATCCTTCAATGTGAATTCTTGGTAGAACAAATTCTCATACCAAATTTTAAAATCTATGAATCTAAATTCATGTGTGTCATTGTTGGTCTTGGATCCCCATGGTAACATGACATATTCACCTACCTAAGCAGAGGAACCCTCCCATCCGATATCACCTCCAACCTTAAAAAGACCTCTTTCAAGAAGGCATCCCAATTCATGATCCTAGGTGATACCCTTTATCGCCGAAGCATCGAAGGGACATTTCTATGATGTCTTAAACAAGAGGAAGCCTTGACCTCTTTAACATAATTTCATGATGGTATATGTGGTTCCCATTCTATTGGTATGACTTTAGCGAAGAAAATGTTAAGGATGGGTTACTACTAGCCAACCATGGAAAGAGAAGCTCATTTGTATGTGCAAAAAATGTGTCCAGTGTCAACAACATAGAGATCTCATTCATGCTCCAACTCAGGAATTGCACCCAATGATCACACCTTGGCCTTTCTCGTAGCGGGGGATTGACCTCATAGGAAATTTCACTCCAACCTCATCCAATGGCCACAAGTTTATCATAATAGCCATTGAGTACTTTACCAAGTGGGTCAAAGCCATTCCTATGACCTATATAATAGGGAAGAAAATTTCCAAGTTTATCCTAAATTACCTAATCTACCATTATGGTGTTCCACAAACCATTATCTCTAACAACAAAACACCCTTCAAGAATCAAGATGTAAAATAGCTATATCAAAGATTCAACATCCAACACCAATTCTCTACCCTGTATTATCCCCAAGGCAATAGTTAATATGAGGCTACAAACAGGACCATTTTGAAAATCCTAAAGAAAAAAATCAATGAAGTTGGTAGTGACTGGCATCTATAGTTAAATCTCGCTCTTTGGGCCTATCGAACCAGTATCCAAACACCTATAGGTGCAACCCCTTTCTCCTTGGTCTATGGATTAGAAGCCCTTCTACCTATTGAGGTTGAGCTCCCGTCATTGTGAGTGTCATTATAAAACCTCATTATTGATGAAGAATACATAATATTTAGGCTAAATGAGCTATAATTCCTGGATGAGTGTCGTCTTGATGCTCTTAACCACTTGCAAGCATATCAAAATTAGCTGAAACAAAGCTATAACAAGAAGATCAAATGTCAGTCTTTCTAGGTAGGGGATCTTGTCCTAAAGAAGAATCAGAAGAATCTTCCAGATCAGGCCAGTAAAGGAAAGTTTGAACCTAACTGGTTGGGTCCCTTTGTCATCACAAAAAGTTATGGATCAAGAGCATATCAATTATCAAAACTTGAAGGTGAACCCTTGTAGGAACCAACCAACAACTTGCATCTTAAAAAAATTTATGCTTAGTCTTGAAGGGTATAAATTTGAAAATACAAAAAAAATCAAAAAATGATCAAAATCCAAAAAAACTAAGAAAAAGGATTGAAAAAAGTAAAGAAAATATCATCCTCTAGTGAAAAAAACTTTGATGGTGCTTTGGGAAAGTACCTTGGTGAAAACCTAGCAAATAGGTGCCTTGTGTAAAAAATACACCTCCATCTATTCTTTGGCTCTTTATCCTATCATTCTTTGCATCACCATCCATTTATCACCTCATCCATCATATTTATTCCCTCACCCATCTGCATCCTTATTATAGCTTGATATTGTGAAGTATTGCATCCCCTTAGTGCTACTTGGCATATTCCAAAGGTTTGTTTGTTTTGCCTATATCGAGGTAGTCTATCATATCACACTAGGGGAAATTCATTATGGATTAGATCAAGTTCTTGTATATCTTAAGGTTATTGGAAATCGCAATCAAAAATCCCAAAAACATTTGTAAAATGTTCATCATAAAATCCAAAAACACTTGGAAAATCCTGTACAGCTAAAATCCAAAAACATTCAAAAAATTGTAAAGTTAAAAAGGTCAAAACATCCGGAAAACATCAAAAAACCCTAAAAAGGTCAAAACATCAAAAATCCAAAAAAAATACCTTATCAGACTACGTTGTCTTTAAGCTTGAACATAGGCAAGGCCATCATTGATGTTACCCCGAGACACCCTAGGTCAGTCCCTTAGGATTTCGTCATAATAAACTAGCATTCCATCAACTGTTCATATCCTCATCATCAGTAAGTCAAGTCAGTCAAACTACATGGTCTTTGCTTGTATAACGTAGGCAAGGCTAATCTTTTATCAGCCCCCAAGGCCCCTAGGATAGGTTCTTGGTCAAAAAAATCTCAAAAAACTCCTAAACATTTGAAAACTTACAAAAACACAAAAACATCCAAATATTTGAAAAAACCTTAACCATTCAAATATCAAAAAACATAAAAACATTTGAAATTCGAAAAACCCAAAACATTCAAAAAACATTCAAAAAATCTAAACAACCTCAAATAACCAAAAACCCAAAACATTCATATAAACTTTCAAAAGACCAAAAACAACCTCAAAACATTTTCAAAACACCTAAAACATTGAAATATTCCAAAAAATCCAAAACCATCCACCCCATTTTTTCTTTCACTTGCAATAAAATTCACCCATAATAAATCGATCGTCATCTTTCAACCTTTGGCAAAACAAATAGAAAGCAAATATTGCAAGTTGTAAAGTGAGAACCTAAGTGTCAAAATCTAGAGTCTAGATCATAGGTAAATGCAACAGTGAATTTTGTATCAATGGTGTATCATAAATCTTATCCTATTCAAAACCATTTTATCAACATGTCCTAGGATGAATCCTTCCTGCGATGGGCATCAGTATCAAAAATCACCTTAGCTAAAATTAAACTGGCAAGAGATATGGATAACATTGACTATTTGTCTTTAATATTTTCTTATGATTTATCTTAATGACCCATTCCGAGGACCTCTTTATGATGTATATCAAAATGATTTAGGGAGAAAGGAATGGGGCATCAATCATTATCTTTTATTTGTTGTGCTTGTGGGTATTCTTATAAAATAATCTTGGTGCATACTTTCTTAGTTGTGTGTAGGAAATTTTTTTGGAGTACATTGTGGACTATTGTGTATGCTCCGGTTTGATATATTCTAAGCTTCTAACTTACATTCCAATGAGGTTTCCATATGTCAAGATGTGAACAAGAACTATCATGTCTGTTTGTAGAGTCAAATTCCATTACACTAGATACAGTACCATCCTAGTTATCAATACCTTGATGCATCGCATCTATGTGTGATATCAAACAATAAGGAATGACAAAAAATCCCAATCCCAAGATATCAAAAAATCATCATCATGCATTTCTCATCAGAATCTCTAATAAAGTCTCGATGGATCATAGACTTGTTGGATCTTTTGAAGCAATCATCAAAATCAATGGTCAATCATCTTATTTCTTCTATCTTCTCTCCAAACTACCCTAGTATCATCATAGTCAACAAAGACACCATCAATGAATCCATCTTGTATCCACAAATCATCAACATGCATACATATTTCATAAATCACAACATATCATAATATGAAAAACACATTTCACTACAACATCATTATCATTTAAGCTGTGTTGAATGATATAGATTTGTTATTCTAAGCATCTTAAATTTTTGCATACATATCATAAAAATACATCACATTATCATATCATAAGAATAGACATCTACATTATCCATACATACATCAACATGCATACATCATCACATCATAGATTGCACAGAAAAATACACAAAAGAAATGCATCCACATCATATGCATAAGCATGTCATATCATCCATCCCATGGAATATCATAAAAGGCTACTGAAAAAGAATATAACATTGCATCCATTCCATATCATTACATCTCATATCATCACATAAACATGAATAAAAAGGGAAACACATCCATTCATTACGATGCATCCATACATTCATAAAGCATGAAATAAAACAAACACATCACATCATATTGAATCCGTATCATATATATATATATATTAAAAAAAATGACTATCATAATACAATATCTTAATTAGTCTATGTATATTGATCAAAAGTACAATATCCATGAGGTTATCAAAAAGTAGCCCATGAATGTATATTTGTACAAAGAATCAAGAAATAATCAAAAAGTTTATGTACAAGCGGGCTAGCCCTAATGGCTACTCCCCTCACTAGGTTGTCTATCTAGTTGATCCTCAATCTGGGGATGTGCCCCACTCCTATGCGAGTAATCTGGCTGCCTAATTGTCATGGGGACATCCTAATGGTAATTCATGCGATAATAGGTTGCCTCAATCACAACCTCTCTATAAAATTGGGTAGACACTGTCTGTCCTTGAGTTGCAGCTGTCATGGACTCTAACTACTAGCACCACCGAACCTCTTGTGCCAACTACATATTGGCAGTCTACCTAAGCTAACACTCTTGATCCCTATTAGCTATTAATGCCACTACTTGTTGTCGAGCATAGTCTCTCTTAGGAGTAATAACAAAAATCTACTAATGAGCCTAATCTCTCTTGCCCATCACAACCTATAACTATTGCTACAACTATTGTATCTATGCATCATGGAGATCTAGCCCTGGTGGTGGTTGCCACTATATCGATGGCTATTGAGGAGGCTACTGGTGCAATGGTGGTGCACCTAGGACCTATCCATCATGATATTGGCCATCCTAACCATCCTATCCTCTGCCCTTGTCATCTAGACCTCTACCATATCCATCATCTAGGTATCCTTTGCCTCTACCTTCACCCCTCCCTCTCGGTCTCCCTCATGGAAGTATACTTGATGGATCTATAAATCATGGAGGGGTTACAAACCATGTATCATAAGTAGGTGTTGTATGTGCATCCACTTATCCCTTATCATAAGCCTAGGGAATAGCAACTAGCTATCGAAAGCCCTCGACAACCTCACGGGTTGGGATCATATGTCCCCATGTTGTCTCTCAAGCTGACCTAGCAAAGATGGCGGTATATTGATCATTAGGCCTGTCTTGCTTCTTGTCAAACTATCTAGCAACCCTATCAGGTAGGTACCTCTCAATGATTGTGTGCTCTAGACCCTACATATATTGGGTCTATCGAGCAAAGAATAATTGTCACACATCATCGTACCAAGTTGGCATTTGAAGTCATGACTGCCATCTGAACACTGTCATATCGTCGATCACTCAACGCTAGTAAGGAATGTTGAGCTACCTTGTGTGTTGTAATGTGATGGCACCCTTGTACCTCTAGAAAATATGATCATCTAGCTCTACATCTACCATGTAAACAATCGTTTGAAGCACAATGATGTGCTCCCAAGCCAAAATGTGGAGAAGAGTGACCCTTGTGCCAATAGCCCTACCATCACAATATACAAATTCATGCATATCATGGTAAAGGGAGGCCAGCATCACTAGCCCCCATGCATACTGAGTCATAAGCAACATCCTATGCCAAGATAGCCCCTAGCCTAGACTGAATCCCCTGCTTCATCGATCTAGAGCAACCAAACCTGAGATCACTACAACAATGATCAATCTGAAGGTTGATACCCAACCTTTGTACATTTCGAGGTCAATCTAGGAAGTGGCCAAGACAATTTACTCCTGCTCAAGAACCTCATGGTAGGCATCATAGTTGGCATCAACATCATATATCACGTGCTCACCAAGTATCGGCAATCAAAAAATATGCCATACATCCTCCAGTGTCACTATCACCTCATCGGTAAGTAAGTGGAATGACAAGGTCTCACTATGCCATCGCTTGCATAGAACTATCATCATCACCAAATGGGTTTGAACGATAGGCATGTAGGCAACCACAAACCAATCTCTCCCACACTAGTAGAATTTGGAAAATATATGACTAGGTTACTAAAACTTTTAGTCACAACAACTAAAAATGACTAAATTCTACTATTTTTTTGCAAATCAGTTATAAATGAGTAAATAAATGACTTATTTGGTCACTCACTAAAAAATTATCTAGTCACACAAATAAAAATGACTGAATAGTTAGTCATTTATTTAACAAATTATTTAAGGAATCGAGAATCAATAGCCTACCAAAATAGTCTAGAACTTTCATCAAAATCTTATTTTCTAGCATAGCTCACCAAAATGGAGTTTTCATTTTAATAAAAATACTCTAAAACCTTCGTTGAAACCTTATTTTCAAGCATAGCCCACCAAAATGGAGAAGTATTTCGGTAAAGAATGACAAAGAATGGTAAGGATATGTGTGTGATAGGAGGCGTAGGATTCAATGTTTCTTATCTCATTCATGCTTTGCTCAATAAGGGTTGCATTGTTCATGCTATTGTTTGTAATCTAGGTATTTAATTGACATATATTTGCATAATCTCAAATTCCTTCAGATGCTTTTGAAGTATCACTGTATCCAATATAGGGTTTATAATTTATCCTATATAGGGTTTAGAATGATTTTTTTCATTTAAAAATTAATAAATGATGTATTTGCCTATGATTAGATAATGTGGAGATCTCCTAAATCTTCCCTAGCTCACTGTCCTCTTTGGCACTGTATTCATTACTCTAGCTGCTAGGGTTTTGCATGTGACATCCTTAATATCTTCATGATAGTGGCTTTTAAATAGATCTCAGTCTTTGCTTTAATCTTTATCATGGTAGCCCTTGAGTTCCATAATCCACCCTCAATCTCTTCTAAGAACATTATTTTAAGCTAGATTACATAGTATGCGTATAAAGCAAGTCCTTCATACCTACCATTGTTCCAAACCACCACTCACTACCTTGCTTAAAATGTTGCCTCTATAAGCACAATACCATGTTTTAAAATCATGGTTGCTAGTTATTGGCCATTAAGGTCACTACTTTCATCAAGATACAATGAGATTTTTGTCTTCAAACTCAAGGCATTATGCAAGATAACATTGTGAATTGTTTGTTGTGTAGGTTTTGTTTTTCTTGCACATTTACTACTTTGCTAACTTCCTTTAAGATAGGATATTGCACCCTTAGCTGCAATCTCAAACAACTCACTCATTGTCACTTGAAGATTCCTTTCATGAGCATCCTTTTATAAAATCAAACTATGCCCTATAGATTGCCTACTTACTTACTACAACAAACTCATTGTGTCATGGTATTGTGGGTCTTAAGATCCTTCAACCTTATTGTCACTACTTCACGGTCCACAAGGTATTATTCACTATTCTCCCATATTTGATGAGTCTCAAAAAACTAATCAAACATGCAATCCACTAAGAAGAAACATTGAACTTGTGATTACCATTGTTACTTCATTTGGATAGTCATTCCTTGATTGAATTTTCCTTGTCTAACACTATCAATAGCATTTGAAAAACTCTTAAGGTTAGCAAGGGGGTAAGGAAACTCACTTTTAAAATATCCACTTTACTATGCAAGGTTTGAGCTTTATTATCTTGTCACTTCTCAACCTCTTTTTGACTGTCTCACCTCAAGTGACTATCATTCTTCTTACCATAGATTGCATTTAAAAATTGCATTGAGCTACATAGTGTGCTTGTTATTGGATACAATCTTTATATTGTAAGATTTTGTTAATGGCTACAATGTCTCAATCTTTTTGGTATTGCAACCTCACTAATCTACTAGAGTTATGGTTTATGTTTCTATGGAGGGCTAGGGTTTGTACCCTAGTCATGTTCTTACCAATGTTTTTTTGGTATTAAAAAACAACCTTAAATCTTGGGTCAAAAAATTACTTGTCTTGATAGGGTGTGGTATGATCTTGGATTGTATCCTAAAGTGTGTGGGAAGCTTGTGTTTGATCATTAAGGTATGTAAACTTGATCAAGGAAATGTATCCTATATAGCATGGGTCTTGCTTTAATACTTCCCATAATGGCTATTAGCATATCACATTATTATAGTTTGAGGTAACCCAAGATCGCATTCATGTATGTAGCAAACTTGGTCTATAGTTAAGCTGTACACTTTTAAGTAACATTCATAAGGTTTAGGAAATATTGATCACTCTCTATAATAGCCCATTAAACATGGGTTGTGCTTGAATGCACTACATAATTGATATAACACAACCACTCTGCATATCAATCAGAGGTATAGGATCTTTATTATAGCAAGAGGTAATTGCTCTTGGATCATGATATCATTACATTGTAACCTATTAAACTTGAGGTAACCTGAATGCACCCAATGATGATTGACACCTAATTGTGATGATATCGATTAATTTGTACATGAATTGTGTTCATATGAGTGCCTCCATTTCTATCACAACATAGCCACATTAAACTTGGGTCAAACATGAATGCATCCTGTATTTGTTATAACACAACTATGCCACATGACCAATATAGTTATGGATCACATAATTACAGTCACAAGAATTTATTCCTCAGTTGTGCTCTTATGGTGATTCCATTATAGTTACAACATAACCCTTTGGACTTATATTGCTCAAATCCTTGCATTGTTTATTTTCTCTTTGGATGGATGAAAATTCAATGGAAGGGATTTGTATGCAGGTCATGCTCATATAAGTTCCTTCATCACCATTACACAATAGTACATTGGAATTTCCTTTCTTGAACCTTTACTTTGTTTTTATTGTTAGAGTTTCTTAGTTATTGTTCCATTTCCACATGGCATATTGATAAAAGAAACCAAGCAAAAAATCATTCTAGTTTTAGTTAACTCCTGCTAACATACTTTTGGAATAAATGTTTGACTGCATTACTTCGAGTGTGAATAATTTTGTTTTTTTCTTATAATAAATTCATTGAGAGCTATAGTAGAAAGCTTCTTATGCTGAAACCCATCCTGTAAACTTGCTTTAAGCTACATTTAGGAGGCTTCATGGATTTTTTGTGATTTATACAACTTTTGTTTTGATACTAAATGATATCAGATTCTTTCTAAAACTGAAATGATTTATTAATTATGGTTTCGTGATGATTAAATTTTTTATTTAGAAGGGGTTAATATGTGGCATTTATTTGTGTAGGAAGAATAGATTGTGATGCAAAATTTGGGTACAAACGGTTCACGAAAAATTGGATTGCTATCAGTTGCATAACTAGGTTGGAGAGTACTTTCAGCCGATCTGAAACACTTCCAGGTGTTTCTGATCGGATGCAGAACCTGAGTATAGGAATACAAACATTAGTTGATAGAGAAAATCATAAATCTACTTATCTTGTTTCTAATTGAATTTGAGATCATGAATATCTAAGAGAGAAAGTTCCTACATTGTAAAGATAAAATCATAAATCTACTGGTCCAACTAGAGATCCAATTTGAGGTTGTGAAGCTTCGACAAAGAAAGTTCCTACATTGTAAAGATAAAATCATAAATATGCTTGTTCCAATTTGAGGTCCAATTGTAAGTATTTTTCTTTTTAATTATACTTCTTGACATTTTTCTTGATACAAATTGTCTATGCTTCCACATTTTCATATATGTCTAGCAGGGCACTTGTAAATATAATATATGACAAAAAATACCTATTGTTATACTTTGATGTATGTACCATGATCAAGATCTATATAAAAGGTTGCTTTGTATACTAGATGGTTAGGTGTTCTATAGTGTTATACAAGTTTAAGCTTTTTCCTTTTATTGATTTTTAATAACAGTCTTATCTTTCAACTAGGATTTCTATTGCAATCTCTCTTTTTGTTGTCTTTTTAGTAGTGCTTGATTTATAGGTTGTAATTGTTGGTAGCAATTCCACATCTTTCTTATATATTTATAATTTACACCTTAACAATAGTGCTAAAAGAGCCATATATTTACACCTTATTAATTTTGAATTGGTTTAATGGGAAGTCTCACATGCCCTATTTTCCTAAGTGACTTGAGTCTGATACATGTGTATTTGTTTTGGACAATTTATGGCATTTACCTTTTGGAATTATATGCCTCATATTCACTGGTGGACCCCCAACTTGGTCATCATCAATTCAGATTACACCAAGTGAGAGTTCAGGCCTTTACCGCCATCTCATGGAGTGACTGGAGGTTGAGTGATACTTACTGCTACCCCATAGAGGTGTTAGATTGAGCTTGTGGTATTGCAGTGTTATTGCCACCCCGTGGTACTTCCATATTGACTAGTGCGATATAGTGATGATTACCACTACCCTACAGTGATGGTCAAAGGTATCTTGTGGTGGTTTGGTATAGTCACCACCACACTGCAATGGTGTATGAGGATTGGTGTGGTAAAGTGATAGATACCACCATACCATGATGAGATATTTTGTGTATAGTTGTATAGTGGTGGATGATGGATGACTGGATGTCTTTGGAAAGATAGTGATTTATTGGTAGTTAAATGGTTAATGATGCAATAGAATCTACATGGCTATTGTGCAATAAGATTTTACTTATTGCTTTTAGTATTTTGATTGTATTCTTTTGTTTTAATCATTTATATATTGGTCTCCTTTCTATTGGTTTTCATGACTTGTAATGATTATTTTGTTGGCTTTAAAAGAATTTCCGCATCCAAAGCTCCAATCTACACACAAGTAGGAAGGACACTTTCAAGGTTGAGGAGTTGGGCTTTACAACCACTAGTTTCATTTTCTTACATATTTGATTTCTTGTTTCATGTGCCTACAAATAGGTGCACCAGATCCTTGAATGGGATAAACACAAATTTATTCAGTAGGAAAAGAGACTAATTCTCTAGGATTTTTCTTTATAATTCATCCCAATGCTGATAACAATCGATCTAAGCTTTGAAAAATACACAATATCATTAACTAATAAGTTCTTAAAAAAATGTTAGGGTTATTAGTTAATGGTACTGTGTATTTTGCAAAGTTGAGATTGATCGTTATCAGCATTGGGATGAATTATAACGAAAAATCATATAGAATTAGTCTATTTTTCCTATTGAATAAATCTATGTTAACCCCGTTCAAGGATCTGATGCACCTATTTGGAGGCACATGAAACAAGAAATAAAATATTCAGGTATATTTCAGAAGTCAAATATTAGCATATGGATTTCTTTGGGCATATTAGTGGCAACAAGATCCATATCTCCCCATTGATACAAGATCTTCAGTCATAAGGTATTAGACAGTCTAGTCCACGATTCAATATCAATAACATACTAATAACATCCAAAGCTATTATTTAGCTTTAATAACAATTGTCATTAGAATTGGGCCATATGTACTTGTAGTATCCCCTACAATACAATTTTATTAGTCTAGCCATAAAAAAAACCCTTAGATTTTCATGTATGTCTAGCAGGGCACTTGTAACTACAACATATGGAAAAAAAATACTTGTTGTTATGCTTTGATGGATGTCCCTTCATATATTTGATGTAGTGTACATTATTATAGTGCAATCCTATTTTCAGATTGTTTCATTTAGCATCACCAATATTCTCCACAAGAACATTGTCCCTGTTTAAAATGATGGAAATGGTCCACATCTCTCAAAACAATTTCTCTTGCAACAATCTTGGAGATTAATTTAGATGCAATGTGAAATCAGAACATACTCAAAGGTTCTTAACAACTCTAATAGTTGTACCAGGGGCCATGTTTAACAAACCAAATGCAATTGCTAACTTTTCACTATGGTGGCAGATAAATGATTCTTTTTTCTTCTATTCCACAACATTAAGTAAAATTCTTGAATCTAGAAATACCCTATTGCCTTCATTTTCCAAGCCAATTTCTCTGATTTCGCATAGCTCTCCCATGTTTGTGGATGTATTATGTCTCCTACAAATTTTTAATTGATTTATCTTTTTGTTGTGTTTGGATTTACTTTTGTAAACTTACAATATACAATGCACTTTTATTCTTTTGAAATTAAGACTAATAGTAATTTTGTTGGTTCTATTGAGGAATAGCTTCATTCATGGTGGAAAAGGTAGACCCTATTGCTCATATCAGATGGCACATTGCATATAAAGGAGGAAAGATTCTAGTTGGGTTATTGTTGACTGCATTGAAGGAGAGAGCTTCATATATCAGACACGATCAACACTCTCCTTCTTGTATTCTACACATTACAGCTTGCTCTAGGAAGATTTCCCAGTTGTATAAGTTTTAATAGATGAAAGGGGCATGTGCTTGCATTGAAGGGCTCAAAGAATGCATTTCCATCATTGTAGAAGTTTTTTGGAGAATTTTCTTTCTTACAGTCATTTCTGTGCAATATTATAACTCATATTTTCAGTCTTGTGACTGAAAATAAAAATTATGATACTCTATTTCTAACTTGTAACTAGAAAACCTTTATTTTATTAATAAAGTTCATCAGTTTTTCCTTCTCAATGGTTGTCTTATTGTGTTCAATTGATGATTGATGTGTATTTCTATGTTTTATGTTTAAATCCTCAAATATCAGTCAATTAAAAGGACTAAATATACTACCAATTGATAGAAATTAGTGAATAGTGAATAAATATGACTAAATATATGACCTTGGAAATAAAAATGACTAAATATACTACCAAATTGATCAAAATGATGATTACAGTTAATTGCTAAATACACTACCAATGGACATAAATAAGTGAATAAAAAATGACTAAATAAGTGACCGAATTACAACAATCAATGACTAAATCAATGACTAAATATACTACCAAATAGATGAATCAAAACAACCAATTAATGACTAAAAATGGTTATCATTAATTTTGTCACATTATAAATGACTCACAATAAACTACTAATGGTCACGTGACCAAGTTCAGTCATTTATAAGCAATTTTTAGTAGTTTTTTTAGTCATATATTGTTTCTTTTGTACTAGTGCCAAGTGCTCCTATCACAACTCAGAAAAATCACCAATTCTGGATAAAACATATAGTCGGAGCTCACGAGACATCAAATGCAGGATAACCTCTTGCAGCCACAAGGCGCACGATGCTAAAATTCCAAAAAAATGGTTAATTTTGGAGATTCTATCCCCCAAAATGATAATAGCATTGCTATTTATGATAGCATCACTATGATTCAAATTCCAAACTGCAATGCTCAAAGCATATAAATTGCAAATTGTGATATGTGTCACTAAACACATATACGTCATTATTTGACTTTAGAAAACCCTAACCCTAATTTTCAAATAACAAGTTGCATTGTTATTCACACATGCGTTGCTATTTAAAATCTGAAACCCTAATTTTAAATCATGAACTACGTTTCTAAACACATATGTGTCGCTAAAAATAAAAATAGCATCACCAATTCTACAAATAGTGTCACTATATAGCGACGCTGCCAAACTTCAAATTTCAAAATGCATTAAATATGCCTAAAAGTAAAAATTCAAATCAAGTTTTGAATCACATACTGGTGGTCCTATGCCTAGAAGACTCTGGTACTCATGAACCCGGTCAGAAATGTGTCGTGGGAGCACTTGTTGCACCATTTCATCAGAGGGTTAGAGCTCAAAATGTAAGAAATCCTGAAGATGTGAATGCACAAATGAATTGAAAGTGACCCTTCCTCACCTATTTATGCTTACAAATTAGGGGTTTTTGCCTTAATTTAACCATCAAGCTAGGGTTTTTCATTAATTTCACCAATTTTTCCATACTGGAGCTTATTTTGCATCGTTTTTCATGCTTTTAGCATGTTTTTTGCATCTCAGAGCCTTTTTGGACCCCTCGAGCAGCCTTTAACCTTTGTTGAGAAATCAAACCAAAATTCAATTTTTTTTTCCTAATTTCTTGAGGGGGCAGGGAACCAGCTTATTTCGTCCACTAGGATAGCAGTGGGGCATCTTAAAACTAAAAAATAAATAAAAATGATTTAAGCAATAGTTTTTAATCTGAAGAGCATCAAACTTTGAACCAAAGTAGTAGGTACCTCACTTCAAAGAGGGGAAAAATGTAGACACTAAAAAATGTCCTAAATGATATCATACACTCAAATAAGGTATACTAACATCATTTTGTCTTGAAACCCATCCTCTTTTTGCTTAATTGATTAAATTAGCCTAGCTATTTAATTAATTATGTCATTTACATCTATTAACCTAATTAATTTAATCAGGTTAATTCACCCCCTTTCATGCTAACATTTCATCTCATTAAATTAAATAAATCAAACTATTTAATGTAAATCCCTAAATCTTCTTATTTAATTAAATAACCCTAAGTTATTTAATTAAATATCACCACCTTTTCCCCTTTTAATTAAAAACACTTTATTTAATGGATATCATCTAATTCTTCTAAATCCCCTAATTACATAATTAATATTGTTTAATTATCAATTATTAATTAATCCAATTCCCCCCACTTGCAAGGGAATATTCCTCCTATGCACATTCCTCCAAAAGGAATATTCCTTCCCTTTTTGCACAATTAAACTTTATTTTAATTTTCTAAAATATATTTTTCCCTCACCCATGAGAACATTTCAAAGAATATTCTCACTCCTCACTCATTTGAAAAAGGGAATATATTTACAAGACTTCATGTGCAAGTTAACTTGTGACGTCTTGTGCAAGTTAACTTGTGACCTCTTGTACAGGTCAAAAGTGTGTTTGTTTGAAGGAATATCAGCCCTTGATTAAAATCTCATCTTTCATTCTCATCCCTTGATGATAATCCATGATCCATTCCTTCAGCTTCTTCCATCCTTGACTATTGATTATCCTTTTTTATCTCAACCCTCCATTTTTTATTTTCTCTCCTATAAATAGGTCACTATTTAGAGACAAATGGATCCATCTTTTAATATCAAAGTTATGTTGTTAAAATCACTCACACTCACACTCAGATTTAGCATGCATTTAGCATCTTTTTTAGTTTAATTACTTGCATTAGTTATCTTTAAGCTTCCATTAATGGCTTCCATGATCACATAATGCATCCATTTAGCTTGTTTATTAATTAGGGTTTGAATCTTTTAGTTTAGAATCCATTTAGAAATATCTTAGCATTTGCACATCTTAATTATTTTAGCATAAAATCATGTTAAATTATCTTGCATCATGCTCATTTAGATTAAAATCATTTTTTCATACACATATCACAATCGTTCCATCAATTTTCTTCAATAAAACTGACTGGGACAAGCTCATTTATCCATGGGATTGGGAAAGGGTCACCATTCCACATCAATGTGACACCACTCCCCAACATGATAAGTTTCAATGGATTAGATTAGGAATTTTTGAAGCTTTCATAGTTTAGTATGCTTAGTTTGATAAATGTTTGGTTTAATTTGCATTTGATTGATCTTGTTGAGATTGACATTAGTGGCTTCATTATGCTTTGATTATTCATGGATCAAGTGTAATCATCCAATGCTAATCTGTTGGTCACACTACTTAATAAATAATTTACAAGTGTTCAACTTCTAGCTCCAAACTTGACATAAATAAAAAAATTACATTTCTAATACTCATCCCATCTCTCACAAATACTGAGTAGTAAATTCACAACATGGAGACTTCAACCAACAAATATTCAATAGTTGTAAAATAAATATGTAGATGTGAAGCTCACAATTTGAATCAAATCAAATAACTAATATGTATCAAAATTTAAAATTTCCTCTACCAATTCACCCCATCACCTCTTATCCAATAAAATGTAGGATTTGAAATCTATGGGTTAAACAATTTCAAAAATCAAGAGGAAAAGAAATTATAAAAATAACATACAATTAAAGAAAGTCATTTATATTCTCACTACATATAGTCATATTTGTTAAGAATATCATTTGCATTCTCACTGCATACAATTAAAGCTACCAAGAATATAATTTACATTCTTACTACATACAATTAGACCTATAAAAAATATTAGACTAGACATTTCTATAGTTTTCAACTATTACCTCTTCTCTAATAAGATTATCAAATTACACACAACATCAAACTGTAGAGGATATTAGATTGCTTTATTATTTTTTGTCTTGGTATTTATTTATTTTCATTATATTTTAACACGTTAGAAAATGAAAAGTTCCAATTTATTCAACCTTTATTTTTGTAATGATTCCACAGGAATATATAAATTGTCTCATGTAATGCACCATAAATATTAGATACTAAAATTATTTAAAATTGAGTTGATAGATCATGTTAAAACTCCTTTATAGATACTAAAAAAATTCATTTAAATAAATGTCTTATGTATCCATGTTAAAAATAATTTATAGATACCATTTATAAAATAAATATTGGTGATAGATTAAGATGGCCATTTTTAGAATAAGAATTTTATTGGATGCTTCTTATTCATGTGATAAGGAATATGCAATGAACACTTCTTAATGGGCAATCAAGTTTGGTATTTCCTCAACAAGAAGATAATTTTTATTTAATCACATGCCTAAAGAGTTGCATGACCTTATTTTCATTCTCATTTACTAAAAATTCTACAAATACATCACAAAATATTATTCATATTCTAGTTCATGAAAATAAACTAAAAATTGAGGTCATAACGACACTCAATTAATTCTTAAAAAAAATACTCAATAACTCTTTCTTGCATAATAGTGTAAAGAGAAAAATAATTATTATGGTGCTAAAGACAATAAATGTGGTTTGTCATAAAGAAAATCAATAAATCATATACCCAAAAGCTAATATAGTAAACACAAGTTTCTGTAAGTTAAAAAGAAAGTCATACGAGTACGGTTCTATCATTTATCCTCTACTTTTTTTAACATAATTTTTCTTACTCGAGTCTCAATCAAATTCTTCTATTGAATCTAGTATCTCAAAAAGAGACCCATTAACCTAGATGCCAATACTTGTGGGCAAGTTCACAAAGATGGGGGACCAAAAAGTGGCCACTCCACTTTTTGGTCCCGAAAAAGGGAAAACACGACAATTGGACATGACAGTGTGTGACTTTGAAATGTTGACTTGTAAGAAATTTTCACCATCATCACCTAAAAGACTTCGGTTATAGAGATGATCCCTGGTCTTGAATGCTTGAGTACTTAAAAAGTGATAATGAAGACCAATAATTATTTGAGAGGGAAAATTTCTTGCAAGGGATAAAGTTACAAAGAAAGCTAAGGGTTGTAGTCCAATGTTAGGGCTTATAAGAAAATCATCCTCCATCAAGAAGGCATTGGTATTGCAAGGGACTATGAGTTAAGTAAGTAGGGTTGTCAAATGCGATGATATTCTACATAAGAACAAAGGACAATATAATCACACACGTGACATCTTATGAAGGAAACTTTGGCATAAAACACTAAAGGACAATTAGCTCATGAGATGACAGTCAAGGAAAGAAGTAAATGTTAGTTTCAATATGTGTTATAGGTTGAGATTCTTAGGAACATCAAAGGGGTGTGCCATATTAAAGGGCATAATGAAGACCTATAAAATTCACAATAAATGCATGAATAAAATCCCAAGCACATGATTTAGAGGAATAGTAGATGATCACTATGAGTCAAAATTTTAGTCTACTTTGTTCCTTTTGTGCTTAGTGTTGCTTCAAATCCAGTGAATATGTGATTCAAAGGAAGACAATTTCCTATGGAAGATGTATGCCACTATGAAAGGCCTCTTCAAGGGATTTCACATTTTGGAGTATTTTTTATATTTGAAGGACATGATCTTGGTGAACTTACTAAAGCTAAAGAGGATCTTTCAAAAAATTGATTGAATGATTTTATTCCTTAATAAATTGTTCCTAATGATATTCTTAAGTTACTGAATATAGAAATACATCAATTCTTAGTGGCAAGTAGAGACATGAGAATGGTATTGAGCATATCAAAAGGACAAAAGGGTAATAGGCATTCAAACCATGAAGATCATGTTTGAAAAGCTAAAGGGAAGTCCTTATGGTGTTGAAGTAATAAAACATAAATATAAGGTATAAACCTATCAAGGGGTTACCAATACCATGCAAAAAGACAGTTTATAGAGCTTGGTATAGTTGATCTATGCAAGGAAAAATTTTTGTGTAGAGACAAAAGTATGAGAAAATATGATGATCATGAGAAGGTTTATAGCAACTTAGGCCATTGTTTGAAAGGTTTTATAGTCATAACCCTAGGTGCTAAAAATAATGAATGCTAAGATGACTATTCTAGTTGATGGGAAACTATATTCATTTTAAGAGCTTATAGGGGGACAATCAATGAAGACATGAAAAATAGGACAACATGCAAGCATCTAGGAGAGAGTTATTGAATATTTGGGATCAAGATGATGACAAGGACATCATGTAGAGTGTTTAAAGGGTAGATTTCAAGCATTTAGGGATAGTTCAAACATCTTCCAATCATCTAGGAGCTTCAAAACCACTTGGAGCACATTTCAATGAGCTTGAAGAGACAAAGTCAATCAAGAAACTTCTTGGGAATGCAAAGTAGGTTACCCTATTTTCAAGCATTATAACTTAGTCAAAATTAGTCCCTATATGGTCTCCTATGCTTGGGATGAGATATAGTCCCCTTAGACTATATTTTATAGTTAGTTCTTTCTTGTTATTGAGCTATAGAAGCAAAAAAGCAGAGCATTGTAACTCAAAAAAATAGTTCTTGCCTCTTTTAAAAATGTATTGTAACTTATTCTCAAAGTTATTTCTAGCAAGAGCAACAATGTGATTCATTTTCAGACTTGTATATAGTTGTAAGAACACTTTTTTATACATAAGATTTAGTTTGATATATTATAATATCTAATGTCCTTTATTAAAAATATTATAATGGTCTTCTTCTTTGGTGTCTCACCAAGGCTGAAATACCCCTTGCCCTTCAAGAATCTCATTCAACCTCTAGGGGTGAAAATTTTGGTGGTAAATACTTAGTGCGTAAACTAATTCACATGTGATATTATTGGAAAAAAATAGAGAAAGACTCTTTTTCCTTTGTCAAGAAATTTCCTCAATGTTAGAAACACAATAACCTTATCTAAGCTCGTACACAAGAGCTTCAAAACCAAACCTCTCCTTGGAAATTTGTGAAATATGGGTTGGATATTATCAAAAAACATATCACCTCCTTCTTCTAAAGGACATACCTTCATCATCACAACTACTAATTACTTTACAAAATGGGTTGAAGCTATTCCACTTCGATCCACTAACACTAAAGAAATATGTAGCTTTATTCTAAATAATGTAATTGTTCATTTCCAATTTCCTTCTACCCTTGTTTCTAACAATGGTACTTCATTTAAGAACAAAGAGGTGAAATAATTCTTGGAAAATTTTCATATTCAACATTGATTTTCTACACCATACTATCCTCAATCTAATGGCCAAGATGAAGTGTCTAATAAAACTCTTGAGTTGATTCTTTGAAAAATAGTAAATAAACACAATAAAGATTGGAATCAATTAACTTACGCCTTTTGGGCCTATTGAATGACTGTCCATTCGACTACTGGTATGACCACATACAATCTCATGTATGGTGATGAGGCTATTATACCTTTAGAGTTGGAAATTATATTTATGAAAGTTTCCCTTAAAGGGTTAATTAATGATAACACTTACCATGCTAAAAATTTTGTAAGGGAAGGGGGATTCACTGCTCATGATTCTATTCGTTCTCAAGAGAATCCTAGGGAGCAAACTGCCCTAAACTACCTCAAGAATTACTAATGAAGAAATTGCAAATAATGTCATTCTAAGGATAATATTCAAATAGACTACTTCAGAATTTGAAAGAGTAAGGTATTGAGATCTCTACTCTAGAAGGAAGAGCTCTCGACCAAAGGACTACAACGTAGTATCAGGATGCCAGTGCGACATGCTAGAGTTCACGAGATGTGCTGGTGTCTAAGAAAAACAAAGAACCAAAACCTTGAACATAAATACTTTAACCCTACTAATGTACTCAGACATGAGGTCTGTTCAAAAAAACATATAAATAAAAAGTAGGAAATGCTAGAAAATATGGGGGAGAGCCAAGGATAAACTTACAAACAATTGAACATTTGAAACCTTTCCCCTAGCTCCACCTCAACAACCTGCAAACAAGACAAATGAGGAAAAGTGTTGGGGTTGTTTCGGGGCTTATCATTGTCAAACCCTTGCTTTGGTTCTCCCACCTCTACCAAAAACCAGCTAGATAGAAAATGTAGACAAAGCGAACAATTACAAAGTGGTAAAAGAAATCCCCACTCAAGGAGGAGAACCCGTACCACAAAATAGAAAAGTGAGCAAAGTAATTTATTCACAAATAGATAAGAATTAAGAGAGCGCTACCAAAAATCCTTGGCCCCACTCTTGAACACATAGACACATTTTTGAATTCTTATAAGAGAGCCTTGGATGTTAAAGGGACCTCAATCGAGCAGAGCTTCACTATAGAAGCAAGATCGAAAAAGCAAGAGCTAGAGAATGGAGTCAGATCAAAATATTCAGGTCTCAAAATGAAAAGGAACCCCCAAAATTAGAGTAAAGAGAGAGTTTTGTTGCTACAAGAGGTGGGGAGCCATTACACTTAGATTTTTTACTATAGGGACACGTGTCTTGAGTCAGGATTCCAAGATTCCACATTTCAAACTCAGGAAACTGCATGGAAATTAGCACGTTGCATGGACATCTACGTAATGTGTAGGCATCCAACACATCAATTTTTAGGAAATGAGGTGGAAAACTATTGTCACTTCATCATTGGTCCTTATGGAGTTGGAATCTCAAAATTCTGACCTATGAGGTTCTTATCATAAATATGCTTAGGTATAATAAATGCAAGGCTAAATGTGTAAATGTGAAATTTCCCCTAGGGTGCAATTTTGTGACATAACACATTTAAACCAACTTGAGTTGCTCAATGAGCATTGATTCTAGGCCCTTAAACATCTCCAAGCTTATCAAAGATCCATTTCTAAATACTATAATCAGGGTGTTCTTTCTCGTACTTTCAAGGTAAGCGATCTCGTTCTATATGAGAATCAGAGAAATGTAAATGCGCCACTTGATCAAAAGGGGAAATTAAACCCTAATTGGTTAGGTCCTTACATAATCATCTTCACATATAGTTCTAGTGCATATGAACTATCATCTGTGGATGATACACCTCTAAAAGAATCAGTCAATACAATGTATCTCTATCAATACTATGCATAGGGTCTATGTGGCATGTGCACGACATTTTTTCCTCTGTAGGGATCACATTTCATTATGCTATAACATTTCTTCATTAACACATTATATTTTTAATTTGTGTTATGATGTAAACATGTGTATGTAATTAAATTATTTAATTACAAATTATATATACATATATTTTATTATTATGCTATGTATCCATGCATTGTATTTGATTAAGAAAACATCCAATGTGTGTATTAAATCATGATATCATCTAATCTAATCATGCATCCATAAACATAAACCCATCATATGATCATGCATGAAACAAAATTACGCATAAAGAACACCATGAAGTCAGTCAAAAATCCCATATATATATCAAGAATTTCATATACATGTATCACACCACTATGAAATAATGTGGAGTATGTATATCTGTATGTGAATTTGTACATAAAAAATGCTATATATTAAAAATGATATGGTATACATCAAATTTTGGATCTCAACCCTCGATGCATGGCTCACTAAGTCCTCTAGCAGTGGTGGTGATGGAGGAGGAGGCTAGATGGATGCATAGGACTATGACTGATGTGATTGTGACACATACATAATTCATGCCTATAGTCCTCAAATCTATCTTCTAAGCTTTGATGCATCCTCTCATAGCTACACAACATGCTCCTTAAGAAATTCCTCCAACTCTTGGGCCTGTCGCAACTCCTCTCTAAGTTACTGCACCCGAGGATTGAGTGTTGCTTCCCCTACCTACCCACTAAGGTCATCAGGTTGGCTTTGCAATGCATCACGTGTTTCCTCGACACTCTCAACTTGTGTCATAGCCTGGTCTTTCTCAGATAGGGTGGTAAGGAGATTTTTTGCCCACTGATCCCTCTACCATGTATCATAGTTAGCTTCACAACTCATTGGACTGCCTCCTCTCATGACTCCTCATAGGTCATCTTGAGATGCACTATAGGCTTGAACAATTGTGCATGCGCCCTACTGAATGTAACCTATTGGTGTCCATGACTAGCCCTTGGATTTGCATGGCTTGGATTGCCTCTGATATGCAATACCTGAAGAAATTAAGACACTTATGTGTGAACATTGTAATCATAGAGGAAGTGGATGCTATTAGTACCATATCATACACATGTATATATATGAGACTAAAATTAAAATAACTAAAATGAAATAGCATGCACCATGCTCATACCTAGATCCCCAGCCTCTCAATATGGGTCTAGAGGGATAGCACCACTACTAGATGTGATGCTCAACCCTATTACTACTATTGAGGGAGGCATGACTGTTTCAGTTATAGGTGGCATCGAGGAGACAAGTGTCACACTCATTAGTGATGCCACCCATCACTATTGCCTCATCTATCGCACACTCCACCCACCTCTACATCATTGCCCTCATCACCACCATTGATACCCTCACCTCCTAACCCTTGTGCACCTTCATTACTCACGATGATGCCTAATGGGAAAATTTGGGTTGGACCTACTACTAACCACCAGTTGGAAAAGCTGACGACATCGATGTCATAGCTCATAATGTCCTCGATCAAGTCCTCACCATTTGACCCATCATTGCCACTAAGTGGAACATTTGTGATGGTAGGATGAGGTCGATATCTCGCCCATGTCGTGCTCCTATGGGATCGTATGTACATAGGAGCATTGAGGGGATCATCTACACTTTCCTGAACTGATGGGCGCCCTGATGCTAGTTATATGGGACTATGATGTGATCTGACTACTCGACCAGGAGTCAATTGTGTTGCATCCTACACAACTAACTCTTGTTAGATGGCCAGGTCCTTGTCTGCCTATATAGGTTCCATCTAATGTCTTGTACCAATAGTGTATCTCTCTACAACCACCAAAACTGAAGGTCCCCTATATTACTAGTCATGTATTAGGAGATATGCATTCACTCAAGATGTCCCATGCGGTAGACCCTAGGGATACCCAGCTGGCCTAATGCACTAGATATGCTCAAACACCCACACCTACAATAGCGTGCATGTGGTGAGGTCGTGGTACTCATAATAGACATATCAACTGAGGTCTTGGTAGAGATGCATGAGCATGCTTTGACCCTAGGAATATACTATCTCCTACTCCTTCATGGCACAAATGCAATGGATAAGGCCTCATGAAGGTGTGAGCCTCACCCATCCATCACTACTTGCAATGTGATAGTCACACTCATAACTTGATGCACAAGTGGTATCACCAATTGTCCCTAATTTAACCAACATATATAGATGTGCTCAGATGTCTCCTCCAAGATGACCCATTCAAGTCAACACTATCGCATGACCTAAACATCTTTGGCCATCCTACCCTCCTTGTAGGCCACCCACTCCCCGTGGATGGGTAGGTCTATGATACCGTAGAAATCCTCTAAGGTGACCATCATCTCTTCGATACAGAGATGGAAAGTAGAAGTTTCTACATCCCATTGCTCCATCAGTTCCATGAGCATGGGTGTGTAAAATCTGATCTCCAACATGGTATACACCCACCAAGTCCCAACACACATGAGTAAACCATTGTCATTAGAGGAAATCTCATTGTTGTATCTATGCAACAATGACATAAACAACCTGCTCATATGCTCTTGTTTCTCGAGCCACTCTTGTAAAATCATTAAATTTCATGTCAAAACACTCTACATCATAACAACCTTCTATCTCTACATCATCAAAATTTCTCTAAAGTTTTCTAAGTCTACCTTTGAGACTATAGTGCATCACATAGACATCAACACATTATGTTGGCATCCAAGCTAAACAACCTCCAATGATAGCACATGGGATAGACAATAGCATAGTCAAAGGACATTGATGCACTATCAAGATGATATCATGCCAGTTGGATGCCTTCGCTCTAATTGAATGTCTCTATTGCTTGGGAAAATGAAAAAGCTAAAAATTTTGACTAAAATGATGAGTTGGATGAAAATTTTATCATACCTCATTTGGTGGGTCGCCCTTGCCACAACAACACATAGATGGTCGACTCACAAAGGTACAAAATTACTTCTACAAGAATTTTTGCTAACTATTCTCTAAAAAAGTCAACAAAGTCCTCATCAGGAATAGTGAAAATGACCCTTCCATGGGCCCACCCGAAACATATATAGGCCATTTTTACCCATTTTTCATGACAAAATTTTTCCATCCTTCTTTTTTCACCCCACCTAAGTGGGGAAAAAAATAGGAGGGGGCATATACTCACCTCTTCATCATATTTTTATTCTAATTCACAAAATTTTTCTTAAGAATTCTTCTTGTCGTGGTAGCTTCTTCTAATTTCGAAGCTGACCAAATTTTAAGTTTTACAAAATGAAACTTCACATCAGGCATTGTAGTTTCTCACTAAGCTTGAATGATGGGGCATCATCGGTATCTTCCTGCTTGACCTCTACAACCTCTACAATATTATTTTTGGAAAAATCTATAAAATTTTAAAATTTTGATTTCACATTATGTATTCATAACTACTTTAGTGTAGGTAATTTTTCTCCAAAAAATTAGCTCATTAAAGTGGGGGAAAAATGAATTAGAATTTCGTGATTCCAAATCCATAGAGAAAAATGATGAAGTGTTAGTAGCCTGGATGTCTCATTCTTACAAATTTTTGAGCAGGATGATCGTGTGATGCACTAGCATCCCCAAATTTTTTAAGATTTAAATAAGCATATTTCGTGTCCTTTACCTATGACGCATGTCATTGTGGCATGAACACAAAAGAAATGACTCTTCCCGCCCATGCAACCTCACAAAACTCCTCTTTTCACTCTCATTCTCATTCATTATTACCTATTCTCATTGATTCTTATTTCGTCTCACTTGATCTTTCTCTCTTGCTCCATTCTCTCTTCATCTTTTCTCTCTTTCTTTCTATAACAAAGCTCTATAAATTTTTATCACAACAACAATCAAGGCTCTCTTGCAAGCTAGTATGTCATGGCTATCAAGCTAAGAGGGGAGCCACAGGTTGTTGGTAACACTCTCTTGTCTATTTGTATTGCTTATTTACTATCTATTTGTCTCATCTATTACATTTGTGATAGGGTATCTCCTCCACAATGGGGTTTGTTTCTATCACAAGTCTCTACATTTCATGTCATTTTTTCTATCTCCATCTATTTGGTTGTTTGTGGAGGTGGAAACACCAAAATTGGGGTTTGACTGAGGCAAGCCCCGAAATAGACCCAACATTTTTCCCTGTTCATCTTGTGTGCATATGTACAGATTTGAGGAGCAAGACATTGTCGAATTAGGGTTTTTACTCTCTATTTTGATAAGGATGACATCATGAGGCATAGACATCCCCATGGCGCACTGTCATCAATGGTCGAGGCTTAATCCTCCTAGGAGAAGAATCTATGAGTTTTAAGATTTTTGTCTTGGTAATCTATAGGTTATAATCTTAGTGTCATTTATGTTATTCAACAATCTTATCATTTTTGTCATTAATAGTTTGAATTTCATTTAATTAAGCTGTGTAAATGTTATTTATTTCATATATTTTCACCTAAGCTTTGTACTTTGAGGTAATCAAGGTCTATTTTCTCCTTGTAGACTCTATTTGTCTTGAGTCTCAAGAGTAGAAAATCCCCTCCCTTACAATAATCTATGTTGTTCATGATATCACTATGTGAAGGGAGTAAATAAGACCATTATTTGTGAATCATGGAACTCATCCCACCTTCCACTTGTGTCCAAGGTGTTATACCAACTATATAGGGGTTAGATATAACTAGTTTACTTAGTCTAGTGATAGTATTAGGGGTTGAGTAGACAAGTTGGGTTTATTTATCATCAAGTTCATTGTTGCTTGTTTTAAGTGATTCCAATACCTACTAAGGTATACCCTTTGGAATACCCTTCTAAGTCCAAGCTAATTTTGAAGCATATGAGATAAAATGCACTCTTGTTAAGTTGTCCTTTAACCCTCCACAGTCTGTTGATGAGATGATTTCACTTACATTCCAACAACCCTAGCCTTGTGAGTGAGATTTGGTTTTGAGAAGTGGAGCAGTGGTTTTGGGACCTAACAAGTGTCATAAGATGACTTGGGGATACTTGAATGGCATGAGGAAATACCACTAAAATAATCATGGACATTATTTTCAATGTAGTTTCTTGGGGTCAAAATATATGAAGCATGTGAATGCACCCCCAAAGGAGAATTATATCCATACCAATCATCCATGATTGATCATACACCACCATGTAGGGCATAAAGCTAAGGTATTATAAACTTATTTGTTTCTTTACCATGAAAGAAACTATGCCTCAAAATTTGGAATAATGGAACATATGTACCTTGATATTTATTCTATAAACACTAGCAATTAAAAAAGTACAATAGTAACGAACTTATTCTTTTAGGATAATAGAGTCACAAATTCTTTAAAAGAGGGAATCCTTGAAGCACACCTAACCTCCAATGCAATAAATTTTAATTGTGGGTTCAACTCATCAACAAATTCTTTAATTTTATTTCCACCTAGTTATAGTTCTTCATCCCTATTTTCATTCATTGGTGTAAGTTGGTGAGATGCCAAGATGTCGACTTCAACAAGCAAAAAAAATGAAAATTGCAAATTATTTGAATTATTAGGGTATTCACAATAACATTTAGATTAACATGTACCTAGCAATGACACTGTTTTTTTGGGTCCCAAAATTACTACTTCATAATCCTAGAACTATTCTTACCTTTAGGTCCAATGATTTATCATCAGAAAGGTAAAAAAAGGCTTTATGAACAAACTAAAGAGGGTTAAAGGTCAATGAGAGCAGGTAGTCTCTCCTATGCTTTGAACTCAACTAGCCTAGGAGGGTATTCCTAGAGGTATCTTTAATAGAATTTTAAACTAACTAAAAATAAAATCATGTTGAATTAATATAAATAAATGTACCTAATTTAAAAAAAAATAAGATTATACCTATACCAAAAATATAATTTTATAACACACCACCATTAAATATTTATTATTATGAATATTCAATTGAATACGTAGACATACTTACAATTGCTACTAAAGCAATAACTTTCTATTATTTGCTTGACATAAAGCATAGTGATTCTAAATTTGAGAAGCAAGTATAATATGAATGCATTGCTTTACACTTTGTCATTATTTACAACTTATTTTGTTTGTGACATTTGTTGTATTGATGATACTATTTTTAATGTTAGAAAAACTATTTATCCATAATGGATCAGTAAATTCTAAGGAAAGAAGTCCTTTTGATATTGTTTAGAAACGCATTAAAATGAGCTGGTGCAAAAGACAAGATGCTTTGCACATATTAATTAATCTAAATTGAGAAACTGAAAATAAGCAAACCTTTTTTTGATCATCTACAAAACTTACTACACTCAACATTTGAGTGAGCTGCATTGTAGCGTAGTTCCTGGCATGACAGTTATGTAGCTTGTGCCTACTCTGCGGTTGTATCGAGCAGGCTTTGTAAAAGGTATCGAGACTAGTACTGGAATGCAGACAACTCTATTTATAAGCACAGAGTATGGGATGCTAATACAATGCACTAGATGTAAGGTTCAAAGCTAACGGCAGCCAATGCAGGCTTTACGCTGTTATTATATAGAATATACACCTTATCAATGGGTTTTATCCTTCTAACTTTTCATCCATATTTAGTATGTTTCTGCCCGATGGATGAAATTAAGTATCCAATTTTCTCATTCCATGAAATTCTATATCTCTATACTGAAAATACTTGAAACATCAGACAAAAGCTTCAATAGATTCAATAGATTCTATACAGTTTAAGGGAAAACTTCAAGGTTATTAATTCATGTCATTCTATACATTCTACAAGTCTAAGTTTGAGTGCGACTAATTTGCAAATACTATGAGCCATTTTATGAAACAAATCACATGTGTTGTATCTGTCACGAATGTCCATGTCCCGTTCCAAGGCTGCAATTTTTGCCACAAGCTAGAAGAATGTTGGAAAAAGTTGTTGACATTGACTCCACACTTGACAATTTCACTTGGTCCAGTATAACACGAATATCAAAGGTACTATGGGCAGAGTTGAACAGTTGTCTAGGGATATATGGCAACCATCAGGAGATATATGTCTTCTTCTAGGTCATATTGCAGAAACTTCATCACCCATGACCGAATTACTCACCATTTCCCAAAAATACCAGCATCATGCCCGTGCCTGTAACAATACATAGATTAAATTAAGCAAAACATGATTGCAAACACAATTGTATAGCAGAATGTAAAGGAAAATGGGTATCAACAAACATAAATGTAAATAAAAGTAGTGTGAGCAGAAAATGAATCTAAATCAGTCTTGAATGAAGAAAATCATACCCAATTAGCATTTAGTTATACTGATCTTGTATTCATTGCCATTTTCAATCTTGAAAGTTGCTTTGATGCCTTTTGCAGAAACTCTTTTATGGCTGACTATTCTGACTGACTAGTGGAAACCCCCTTCTTGTTCATGAGGCAAGAGAAGGTGGGAAAACCAAGTGTACATTGATGACTTCCTGACAATCAAAAAACAAGAAGCATCCAGTCAACCCTATTAGAACTGAATAATCTTATGAATTAATTTTATTTGTTTTACTGGCAAATGGAGAGTGGACCTAGTTCTCTTGAATTCAGATACTACTAAGATGTGTCGTTTGTTTTTTTATTTTTACAACCATTATTATGTTTCAATCTGTAGAAGTTGCTTTTATCTTAAATATATTCAAGATACATAACTCTGCAAAAAAAATTCCTTAATCTGTTAGAAATTATGCAAATTATTTTGTGAATACTTCTTCATTTTGATATTTACTTTTCGAATTTCATAGAAAGATGTGTTATGTCATATTAGAAACGCACATATTTTAATTTTACTAGTTCTCTAATTATAGGGTACGATTCCAACAATTGTGAAAGGCAATGGCAATATGCTTGATGAATGGAGTAAACTGAGTAGTGGCAAGATGTTGGATGAATGGAGTAAACTATGCAATTGGCAGGTGTAAAGCCAAATTCCCTAACCCTTGCCAGCATCCTCGTCACCCGTGCTAAAATAGGTGCTTTGGAATAGGGCACAAACATCCATCAAAGCATAATGAGAAGGGGATTTTTGCTAGATATTATAGTTGGAAATGCTTTGGAGCATAGACAAGGCAATGAACCATTTTGACAAAATGCCTCAAAGAAATGTGGTCTCATCGAATGCCATGATTGCAGGACAAAATGATTTTTTTAGAAGGCTTTAAAAACTTTCAAACAAATGTAATTGGTAGGTGTAGAGCCAATTTCCGCAATTTTGCCAGCATTTGGCTAAAATGGGAGCTTTGGAACAAGGTATTGACATCATTTATAAAGAGTCATTCCAAATTCATTGTTGATTGCCTATATACTAAATAAAATCACTTAACTCGTCAATAGAGGTGTGGTGAAGTTTTCACAAAAAAAAATCAATCATTTAGGATTTTGAGGGGTACAAAGTTAGTAGATGCAAGGATTGTTATGGAAAATTGACATTTTGAAGTACAATAGTGAATGATGTGTCATGATGATCACAAATATGTAAATTAATGTCAATTAATTATATTAATGCTACAACAATTCAATAAATTGATGAAAATGAATGAATTGAATTCCATAAACATTTGGAAAGTGTGAATCAATTGAAAAGTGGTGATGAATTTTAGAAAAGCCATAATGAATGTCTCAATTTAATGGAAAAAGTGATAATTAAAGTTTACAAATCTCAAGAAATATGTTGCAATTAATACATGAATTTCAAGAGAAATGCATTAATTAATTGAGGGATTACATTAATTCTATATAGGGTTTGTGTTTGTAAGAAAATTATCGAAGTATGCAAACTCATTACAAAAGAAAAACACTTGTGAAGTTTGTAGAAGTTTCTTATGTAAAGAAGAGAAAGAATTAGAGTTTAAGCTATTAAAATATTGTCATGAAGAAAGATTTATATAGACACTTACTAAATTTTGACATCATAAATGCAAACCATTTTGATGCCACACCCAAAATGTAGTTTGCAAAGAATTGAATAAGAATACATGGATAATTAGGGTGTCACACATAGGCAATGGAATGCAAATGATCATGAACTGATATAAACACAAATTTTAAAGTTATTCAAGCTCTTGTATTTTAGAATGGCTAAGGTTCAAGAGTGGTTTTTGGATAGCCACTTTCACAATGGGATTATTTGAATCTTTGTGAGCATAATTTCATTCTAGTAAACTTTGCACACAATTTTTAAATTTATAGCCATGCAATCAAATGTGGCAACAAGATGTTTTGTTATATATGTATAATTCTATCAAGATAATAGATAGTTTGTTAACATGCAAATGTAAAGTAGCAAAGGGACTCATGACATTATTTCTTTTAAAATAATCATCCTTGAAGTTTGATTCGCATGTGTACTATTGGTCATGAAAATGTTGCACAAGGAAAGAGTGGATTCTATTACAAATATAGGCACCATCATAGGTTATAACATAGGTGTGTAGGATGTAATCTATAACTACTACATATTTTTTGGTGAATGAAATAGTAGAGAATGTACAAGTTGTGTGGAAGGAGGGAGAGACACTTTACTATGGAGCATTACCTATCTTACATCTGTTTGCTTATTATGGAACAACATCTAGCGAGGCAACTACCACACATTATTAGATCCCAAAATTGCACTTGTAAAGTTTGATGTTAATAATGACACATCAAATAGTGGCACATTGAGAGACAACTCCTCAACATAACTTGTCAATAGATCAGTGGTGTCATGCATTATAACTTCAAATTTTCAAAGAACATTTAGTTATCCCAAAGCTTGGTGTCGTTAACTAAGAGCGAAGTTTGAACTTTACTACCATTTTAGCCATGTGATCTTCTCCAATATAGAGTGGCATGGTGCTAAGGACACAAAATTATGTACTAAAAAATAAATGGTTGAGGAAGAGTGTGCTAGGATAATCATTGGAGCACTAGTGAAAAACAAAATCATGCATACTACCAAGATAGGTTGGATCTAAAATAGCAAATAAAAATTATGACAATGAAGAACAAACTTGACGGATTTCACTTGGCATTAAATTCTTAGTATCTTTACATTAATGTTGCAATCTCTCAATTTCATATCAAATTGTTGGGATTAAGGTGTCTCAACCTTTGAGTCCTAGCATTTAATTTATTATTTAGTAATTATTTAATTATTTCCTAAGGTTATTGTCTACCAAATTTGTTTGTCACTTTGTGGGACCTATTGGTGAGGTGGCATCCTACATGAAATGTGGTGTGTAATTTTTAAGCTAAAATTGTGAAGATAGGCATCCCACTTTGAAGGTCCTAATTTTGTGACTAAGTTGGTGATTTTTGCCATAATTTGCTATGTCATGACTATGATAGACTATGAAAACTTTCTATGACAAGTTATGACAGCTATAAGAGTCATGTATGATGGTTTCCATTTCACACTATGATTGGTAGACTACATTTATGGGGGTATGCAAACATGCATTTGACAATTGCATGTGCATAGGTGTCTTGCATGTTGAGTGGTAGCTAATTTTTAGTATGATAGGTTGAATAATTATTGAGATGTAGTTATAATGCTAGAATTGCTCCAAATTCTTGTAGTAGTGTGAGAAATCCTAAAGAGCATTGATTTGATACCATATTGTAGCCTTTCTTACTGAATAATACAAATTGAGTTGTGTGTTTGGAGTGTGGGTTTTTTCTCATAAGGGTTTTCCCACATATATATAGTGTTATGTATTTTTCTTGTACCTATGTTGTTGTTTATATTTACTTGTTATGTGCATCTTCTTTGATGTAAATAAATAGTAGTTTGAAGTCTTATAATTTTTTGCATTCTCTCCTTTGACAAATTGGTGTAGGAAGCTTTTTTGCATACCTAACTTCCTTTAAGTTGGTAGCAAAGCATAATCACCTCTGGTTTCTTTTGTGGGTAAAGGGTTTTTTGTACTAATCTCATTTGAGTGGGAGACTATTGCATTATTTATTTGTTAGTCTTGTTGCAGGAAGGACATGGAGAGCACATTTGGTAGAATTGAAATAGAGAAATTTAACAGAGGCAACTTTGAGCTATGGAAGCTCAATATGGAAGACATGTTGGTAGACCATGATTTGTGTTTAGTTGTTTCTAGATCTATGTCATCGGGCATGAAGTAAGAAGAATGAGATATGATGGATCAAAAGACTAAGGGTATAATAAGACTCTATTTGGCTAACTCAATGTACTCCTAAAAATCCATGAAGAGAAGACCATTGAACTTATTTAGAAGAAATTTGGTTAGATTTATTAGGCTAAATCCTTGGTAAGTAAGTTGTTGCTATGAAATAAAATGTATTATCTACAAATGGAGGAACGAGGACCTACCATCAATCACCTAAATGCATTCAACATGCTTGTTACCTAGTTGAGTTCTATTAGTGTGAGGATTGTTGCATGAATTTTTTGTGTTCACTATTAGATTCATGGGACCTCCTTGTCATCGCCATTGGAAGTACCACTACCATATTTAAGATGGATAAAGTAGTTTCATCATTGATATCTAAAGAGATGTGGGGAAAATATTTTGAAATAGCTAAGGAGGATCTAGCGGTTCAAGGGAGAACAAAAGAAAAATGAAAAAAGAAGAGCACAAAGGAAGAAAAGTTAGAATCTAAATCTTGTGGGAGATCTAAGTCTCGTAGTAAGACCAAGACAAAATTTTGGAATTATGGAAAATATGGTCATTTCCACAAAGAGTGTAAGGAGGAGAAAAAGAAGAAAAATAAAGAATTATCCAATTTTGACTCTAACAAATCCTCTCAGAATGATATATATCCCTTTGTCATTGCCTTGGTAAGACATGCATCAGAAGATGTGTGGTTGATAGATTTGGGTGCTTCTTTCCACAAGAGCTCGCACTGAGATTGGTTCTCTGAATTTGAAATTTATGATGATGGAAAGGTGTATCTAGTGATGATTCTCATAAAGAGATTGTTGGTCGTGGAAGAGTCAATATAAGATTCCCAATGGTAGAGTGAAGGGGATCGATGGTGTCCTACATATCCTTGGTTTGGCATGAAATATTCTTTCTATAAGTAAGTTGAATTATGTAGATGTGCAAGTTATCTTTTCAAATGTAGGATGTAAAATTACAAGAGGAGCTATGGTGTCTGGTAAGGATGTTTGGATTCGAACTTTGTTTCAACTAGATGCATGTATGGTTTAGTGCAATAGCTATTTTGAGGAAAATATAAGAAAAAAACTTTTGAGTCACTATCCTCACCATTGAAACCGAAAACAAAGAAGAATGATGCATCCAATTCCAATGGTCATGCTTTTTGGGTACATAAGGGTGCTCATGTTTTGGAGATGAAACTACCCATTGAGAAGACAATTCTTTGGCACCAAAGACTTGGCCACATTGGTGAAAAGGGTTTGAGAACCTAAAAAAATGAATTCCTTGTTAAGGGGCTTGATGATTGTAAGTTTGATTTTTGCAAACATTGGATCTATTGAAATCAAAATCATGTTTTGGTTTTATCATAGTTCTCATAAATCTCTTGAGGTTTTCCAAGACTATGTGCATTTTTACATGTTTGTTCCTATAAATATTCCTTCGTTATCCAAATTCATGTATTTTATTTCATTTATAGATGATTGTGGTGTTGAAAGTTGTCACCCTTAACAATTTCACACTACCTTGACATCCTATTTTTTTCATAACATTAATTATAATAATAATTTTCTCATTTTGGGGCCAAATCAATAAATATATATTTAAATTCCCATCATCCCGATAACTTTGGGCCAAAAAGAACCAATCATAAGGGTTGGGTATCCTAGACCATAAAGCAAATTTTTAAATGTTTTGAAATTTTGATTGGCAACATTTTCTGATTTGAATATGACCCCAGGTCAACCCCTACCTAGAAATATTAATTAAAATGCATATATAAACATGTTTTCCTCTCATTTTGAACATTAGGAATTGATTAAGAAGGCAATTAGGAATGTGTAGTTATTATGATGCAATTATGGAGAAGTATTGAGTTATCCTCTACATGCTAGCTTCAACAATCTATTGTGTATGTGAGCTAACCTTTTGTAGGTCTATCAAGCAATCAAGGCATCCATCAATCAACATTTATGGAAACTTATGTGTGGCATCACTTCATCAAGGATTTCACCTCAAGGTAATAGTCATTTATCATTTTAGTCAATTATTGTTGTTTTGGCCTCTACCTGATCCAAGGTATGCCCTCTTAATCATCATTAATTGTTGTACGTGGAGGTAGAAATACCAAAATGGGGGTTGAATTAGGCAAGCCCCTATATATAACACAACCTTTCCCGGGCTCTTTATATATGAGCTAGTAGAATAAGACTAGTGATAGGATTTCATATTCTAGGTTGGACAAACATATTTGTACCTAGCTTAGAAAAGGAAGTCGAACTTCTTTGGGGATCTAACCTTAAGTGCAAGGTACCACACCTTGAGGCTAGTCCCATTGTATCATTAGAATTTTTACCAACATGTTCAACATGGTGCAATTTCATGTGAACATAATATAAAAATTAAAATATTTAGCCTCTCCAATAGGGATATGCATCAAGCTTTTCATATAATATTACCTTACCTACTCCCCTCTTACAAGGCCTTAAATTTATAGATTAACATTCTTATATGTTTTGTGATAGCGAGTCATCATGAGATACACTTCTAAGAGGCATAATTTATCTTGAATTCAATGATTTGATTAGAGACATGTAATTTTGAGATTTAACCTTCTTCTCTCCAAGATCCTCATTCAACCTCACAACATCTTCCAACAAATTTTCATAATCCTTTAACAAGATTCTAGTTAAAACCTGACTAAATTAAGTGTTATGAACTACTAAAGAGGTATATTGAAGATTAGGTGTGAAAAATAATCTTCTAATAATTAAATGTCCAATTAAAACCCTTAAGGATCATATAAATATGGATAATTATCATGATTAAGTGTTATATCCCATGGTTCTAGGTTTTCTTGATTGGGGTTGTAATATTGGAAAAGGGGATCTAGGGCCTAAATTAGACTTCTTCTAATATAACAAGGGGGGAGGACTAAAATTGACCTCAAACACACACTTGGCTACTAACCTCAATGGAAGAGAGAGAATGATGGATCAAGATTTTATTCCTTTTGTGTGTGTGGAGGGGTTTTTTATGGATTTGATTATTTTACTTAATTGGATGATGTAATGATCTTCCTAAGCTAATTATGAAAATTCAAAAAAATAAGATGATTTCTAGAAAACATAGGACTGATAAATAGAAACAATATTTAGAATAGTAGAGGGTAGACACAAAAGAGCTTGACATATAAATTTGGGCTTCAAATAATTGTGCAAGGGCATTTGGTGCCCCAAATCAGGAAAAAACTAGTCAAAATCAAACTCACTCTCATGTTGCCTTGGGTCTGTAGGTTCTTCATCTTTGTGATCATTGTCAAAACTTTATATATCATTGATAAAATACAATTTCCTTGATTTATTGACTTGTAGTACTTAAATGCCTGAGTGAGCAATTTGGTCTTCAGTCTTCCTTCAATTCACTTTAGATCTACAACCTATACACATGAAAGAGGGGGAATGGTTTTTTTGTATAGGGGCTTGTCTCAATCAAACCTTTTTTGGTATTTTTACCTCCATAACAACTATGATGATGTAAATGAGACCTTACCCTCGATCGAGCATAGGATAAATGATAAATAGGTGATAAATTAACAATTGTTTCCACTCACCACACAAATCCTCATTCCTTAATGGATTGAAATAAATGTACTCATAACGTTGAAGGAGAAATTGATGCTTGATTTTGAGTCTTGCAAATGTTATTACTCACAAAAAAATATACATGAATCATATACAAACTCACATGAAAACATGATGCTTGATTGAAATAACATTGCCATAATTTTACAAATTCTGCTCTTGATTTCTTTTAGGATGCCCAATTATGATCTCAATTTCCTTATGATATTTCTCCAATTTTCTAGGATTAAAATGGTTAAAATAACTTGTATTTATATGTAATTATTCTAATTTCCTGAAAATAAAATATTGATAGTTGACAAATGATTTTGGATTTTTAAATGTTGAAATGTCAATAATAAAATATTTTATATTTAGCCAAAATAGGTGGGACAAGGGTGTTGGGCACCCTAGTCCAAACCTATCATTTTTGGGGCCTTAAACATCAATATTAAATATTAAATCCTTATTTTCAATTCCACTTTTGATTTTTTAAATAATTATTTAAAAAACAAACAAATTAAATGCACAATTGGGTCTAAGCACATAGGGGGAGCTAAACCTAGTGTGAAATTATCAAGCGTGATAATTTTTGTCACTAAATTTAGCCCCAAATTTAGTGAGAGTATGCACTTATTCTCAAACTCACAATAAAGTAAGGATAGACCAAGTAGGGTTCGATTATCCAATCATTGAAGAGACAGGATGACACAAAATCTAGGGGATGTGCTAGCCCCTAGACTCAAGATCCTATGACAAGAATTTAGGACAAAGGAACACACACATGAGGTGTAATGCAACATGAAAAACATGAAGCATACACAATAAAAATACATAACATAACATAATTCCAAACATGAACATGAAAGATAAACAATAGAGAATGCACACACAATGCAAACACAATGCAAACATAATACAAATAAAAACACAAGGATAGTACTAAAAAGGGTTGAGTTGATAAGGCAAAGATACCTCGGTCTTAAATTTGTCTCAAATTCCAAAATTCATCCATTGAATATGGTTTTAGACAAGATAGTCTTCTCACAAGACTAATAAATTGTATTATGCAAGGTCACACATGAGCTACATAGATTTACTGGCTAGCAAGGTATGTTATGTTAGGTATCCATGCAACATGATGGGTTTTAGAAGGCTAGAAAGTTGTGCTATGCTAGGTATCTTATGAAACACATGGCTCCACTGGCAAGATTTTTTTATGCTAGGTGGCTATGTTAAAAATGCTCAAGTACATGAATCAACAATTTATGTTATGCTAAATTCATTTACTATTTCATAAATTACACTTTAGGGAGCGTACAAAAGTTTAGTGACATGAGGGACCATTTAACATCATAGGGGATGAATAACTCAAGGGGTGTACAAAATTTTAATGTTATGGGAGACTGTTCAATGCCATAGGGGACAATTCACCTCAGGGGGTGTACAAAATTTTAACGTCATAGGGAACCATTTAATGTCACAAATGATGAAATCAAAAATCATTCCTCAAGGGGTGTTCCATTAGCCTATTCCAGGGTTCCCATAGGATATGTGGAGTTGGTTAGGGGACTCAAAGCCTATGTTGGGATTTGTAGTGGTTTTTAGTGCTTTTTGGTAGGGGTTTCTATTTATAAAAGTGGTCATTTTCAGTACTTATTATTTTTAGTAAGTCACATTGCATCTTAGATTGTGGCAGCTTGGTGTTTGGGAACACTTACTATTTTAGTAAGTGTATTTTTGGCAACTAGTCTGGCCTCTATTTCTACAACAGTGTAATATTTCCTATTTGGGAGTTGGTGAGTATTAAAGGTGTAATCAAATTAATATTTATATTTTTTGTCACTTAAGTTATGTTATAAAGTTACTTTATAACTTAAGTGACGTTCATGTGTTCATCAAAAGGGCCCCTTGTCTCACACCTAGGAGAAGGTGAAATAGAGTTGTTTTTAAAAAGAAAATATGTAGCCTCCAAAAGTGGATGCCAATATTGGGGAGGCATAAGGAATTTAAAATAAATTAAAAATATCATGCAAGGGGTGTGGAGTTCTTGGAGGGAAAAGTAAATTCAAACTTGTGTTACCCTAATTTCCTTCCCTCATCTATAAAAGCACCTCTTGTGCTCTCATTTGGATATCTATCTTTTGACAACATAATATGATGCTACTGGAATTCTTCCAGATTTTAATTTCTATGAGTTGAGGATGAAAAACCTCACCATTATTAGCTAGTTTTAGTGGTGAGAGATCCACCCTAGCTAGGAAGAGTGGTTATACTTTAGGGATCACAATTTTTTGATTTTCATCATTTTTGGAGGGTGAAGAATGAAGATTTTCTCAATGTTTTGATGTGGGAGCAAAGGATTGGGTGTGCTTGTTGATTTTCTTGATTTTCATGGTGTTTTGAGGTGTTAAAACAATCTCTTCTGAGGTCTGATATACATTTCCAAAATTCTAGAAATCCATTTTCATAGTGGTTGAAAGTGATGATTTGTTCATAGCTCAGTTGGAATCCGAAGTTTGGTTCTAGGTAATTTTCTAAAGGACTCCTCATAGCTAGGTGCTTTTTTTCAAGCATTTTTTTATAATTTTTGGAGGAGTATTAAATTTCAAGAGCAAATCACCCCTCTTTGAAAATCATTCCACTTTGGGAGTTGTACATAATTAAGTCTACTGATGTATAGACCTGCAATCTATCTTATTCAATGTCTATGAAATTATTCATTGGAGGTTTAGTGCTATGTTTGATCAACCCAAATCATAGCTATATTTTTTTGCATCATTTGAATGTATTGTTATACATTTTATAACTATATGAGCTTCATTTGAGATTGTAATTAGGCTTATAATTAGACTTCATCATTGACCTTTGGTGTTGAAATCCATTGTTTTAAAGAGGGGTAAACACTTTTGACCTGAAGCTATGAATCGATAAGGTCACAAATTGGGGACCTCATCCCCACTATAAATTCTCAACTATTACAACTCAATGGGGTTTGAACCCTAATGTCAAGAATAACAAAATAACACTTAACCATCACACCATGCCACTGTTGAAATCGGTTATTCATTGCTTATGAAATTATCAATTTATTTCCTTGCATATTTGATATTGTCATTGCACATAATTGAATGATGAATGACACATGAAAACTACCACATTATATAACTCCTTCCTACATGCCAGCATACACAAAAAAAAAAATCAGGGGCAATTGTTACAAGTAACAACAAACATAAACACTTTCTCTAACTAAGCTTCTTACATTCTCTACTATAGTGCTTTCTAAGTCTATCTAGAAAAAAAAAACTCTCTATGGAGTTAGGATCATGACTTGGGGCTTTGGAAATTGTCTACCTTACTACTCTATCTTTCCTATTATTTTTTATTAGCTTGATTATAAAATTATTGAATTCCTCAATCTTGATGAACTAGTCATAAAAAATAAATCTATCACATGCTTAATTCACTACATCACTAATTATTTGATCACCCTTAAAATATATAATTCAAGTGGTAACACAAGGGTAAATATCTTGAATTATCCATGCATTATCAAGTAATTTAATAATTTTCAAGATCTCATCACCCGCTAGGACAAATTCATCAGATTCATCAATTATCATTTTAAGGAATCAATGGTTATTGAAAATTGCAACCTACTCTATATATTTTGGAAAATTAAAAGATCCCTTTAACACTACCTATTTTACATTTATTTTTCCTAACCTAATAATATCATAATATATTCTAATATATGTCATGTTCTTCACAAATAATAGGAATAAACAAAGATTATGCAAGGATTTATATTGGCTTCATATTTGGGCCTACATTTTCTAGCATAATCCTCAATCTCTCTATGAGGTATTGGATTTAAAATAGCTTCCCTTAAAATTAGGACCACTCTACAAAATACTAAACTCAAATAAATTCATCTTATACCACTTATCCCTTCTTAAATCCTTTTACACCTTGTCTTTATAGCTCTTGATAAGGACCTTGTGGTGGTGATTGTTTATATAATGTCGAGTACTTGTAAGGGCAGTTTGACATAAAGCGTGTTGATGTGGCATTGTATTTGATGGTATGGCATTAAAGGAAAGTTTTAAATAGGAGGCTTTGGAAGTAAGCTATTTGAAAAAAGTGTAGCAATTTGAAATTTCGTCGTACGGTGGTTTGAACCCATAGATACTGTATGTATAAAATATGTGAGTGCAGAAGTAATACAACACAATCAATGAAACATTATATTAGAGAATTCAAATGATAATAAAATTAGAATAAAAAAAATCCCTAATGGTGTCTCATTGTCCTCTATCTCCAAGGATTTTTCAAGTCATTATGGCTCTCAGATTATATGTATGCACATGACTTGTCAAATGACAACCTAAAGAACAAGATGTTGGAAATGCAATAAACCTTTCTACATGATTGATTGCTAAAATTATATGTTCTAGATGATTGTGAAAATATTGTGATAAGGCTATGATATTGATAATGAAATTATATGGTGTAATTACAAAAATTAAGATGCAGCTAATATTAAAGCCATGATTCAAAGCTAAAGCTAAATGCTAAAGTGCTAATGTTAATATGATATGATAACAATGCTAATGAAATTTCTACAAAATGTACTTATGCTCAATTCTCTATTATGAAATGTTGTAAATGAGGTTGTATTTATAGATTTCTTCAAGGCATCAGCCTATGTGGTAGGATTCAAAAGTCTAGATTTGATCTAGAGAGATGGAAGGTCGAAGGTGAAGAGGTTAGAGAGAATCAAGGAGTGTGTTCCCTTTAGAAAAACAAACTGCCAAGTGTGAAGGAGAATCAAGTGAAGGTGAAAGTCAAGCATTCCAAATTGGTTATAATTTGTTGAGGATAAATTACAATTAAATATTAAGAATATTTAATTTCATCACACATGATGAGGTGGAAAATGAGAAGTTAGTAGAAATGTGACTAAATTTAAATTTAGAATTTGAATTTACTAAAAGGGAGTTAATTAAATAAAACTAACTAATCAAAGTTGTTTATTTAATTAAGACATCAAGAAAATTATTTTAGATAAGAAGAATTTAAGAAAGTGAACTATATAAATAAATTTGTCAATTTATTTATAAGTAGAAGAATTAAAGATTTATTAATTAAGTAACTTGTATTTAATTAATTTCTCCAAACCATTTTTAAGTGTATATAGATATCAATCAAAAATCATGGCATGGAATTTATATTTCAAAAAAATGTAGTGGCATGTGGTTTCAATCTACAGTGGTTAGATATATGTGTTTTACATGTACCTAAAATGGCATATGTGTCTGTATAAATTTATATGTTTTGCCATATGTGTAAGTAGAGAAATATATACATGTAGCTAGATGTTTATATACTATTAAGGAATTCATATATATATGAATATATACACACAAATGTATTTAGATACATATACAGAAATGTATATACATGCGTAGATGCATACACAATTACACAGATAGATCTTTACATGTTATAAAGAAAAGGAATTGATGGATTTGAAATATTTGTTGGCGTAGATTTAAGTTGTCCATATTTCATTTTGTATATCTTGATTTATGGTATATATTTTTTGTAGTTTTTATGTCTTAATTGGTCATGTTTACGCCTATATATGACAAAGAATTTATGGTCTCCAAACAATTTAAGATATGGCAATTATTTATTCTTTGGAGTAGTTGGAAAAGTTAAAACTTCTATGGTTCTTGATTGCTATTGCAACATATATGATATTTATAGATGTATAAGAGGTATAATTTTTTTATGTAGCGTATTGATCATACCACTTGTATTTATATACTTGAAAATGTAGAGAATACACAGATATATACTTTCCTTTTTCCCTCTTGGTTTTGGTTATACATATGTATACATGTATGCATATATATATGTATATGCATTTGTATCTACATATGATCAGGTGTGTATATACATATATATGGTGATGTATATATATGTGTGTGTGTGTGTCTTGATTCTTCCATGAAATGAAGTCTTAGGCACTGAGCCAATTTATACCAACTTTATGAACAGTGGCAAGGTAGTTTTTGCATTGCTTATTTGCTCCACCAGGGTCTTTCATGGGAATGGAAACTATCTCTCTGACCAAAATTTATCTATATCATTCTAATAGCCAGCGAAAAACATTTGTAAGTAGGGATTAATGTCTACTATTTGTGTTTTTTCTACATCCAGTGGTCTCCGTCATTGCCTCATTCCAAACACGCCATCTCTAAGCATAATTAATGGCTTATAGTGTTAAGTTTGTAGCCTCTAGACCAAAGGATGGCTTACATTGTTTATTCAGTTGCTTTAACTATTTCAAGAAAAGAAGAACTTTGTCTATTGAGAGAACTTATGTCTTTCATAGTCAAAGCAGTAGATCAAGCATTTATAAGTTACGATATCTATTGCACTATTATTTTTTGCATTACTTTTTCATCTCCTTACAATATTTAATGACAATAGATTTTTTTTCTGCTGCTAGGGTTTATGTCCATTGTACTTGAACTAAAAAACAAGGTTCATGTAAGTTCCTCTATCGTTTACACTTTCATTCTATAATTTTTTTGCATCTTTGCATTTTATGAGTTCCTGCCTATCGTTTTTACAACAAAAATTGTACTTTTCTCAATAAAATTTAAAGTTCAAAACCAAGAAATATTTAAATTATGAATTATTCTCATCTTCATCAAATAAATTGAAGTGCAACTAACTATTTAACTCAACAATAGACACTAACCCATAAAGAATAGCGAAGAATAGAAATTTACATAGAAACTACAAACAACAACACATAGAAATAATGATTTTATACCCAAATATTTCCAATATCTTGGACCTAATTTTCATTGTTGTTTAATAAATTCAAGTGCAATTGCAATGAAAAATTACACACAATAGAAATTAACCATAAAATGCAGATATGAAAAAATGGTGCCTGTAAGTTCCTCTATCATTTACCCTATCATTCTATAATATTTTTGAATCTTTCCATTTTATGATTTCCTACCTATCATTTATATAATAGAGATACTACTTTGGTCAATAGAATTAAAAATTCAAAACCAGGATATATTTAAATTATGAACTATTATCATCTTCATCGAATAAATTGAAGTGTACCTAACTATTTAACTCGGCAATAGACACTAACCCATAAAGAATAGTGAAGAATAGACATTTACACAAAGACTACAAACAACAACATATAGACAAAATGATTTTATACCCAAATATTTTCTAATTAGTTAGACCTAATTTTCATTCTCGTTTAATAAATTCAAGTGCAATAACAATGCAAAAGCGCACGGAGTAGAAATTAACCATAAAATGTAGATATGAAAAAAAAAACAATAAAATGACACTATAAAATAGTTAGGAGCTTACAAACACTTTTTTTTTCAATTCCAAAATCAGTGAAGGACTTGCCACGATAATGTGCTTGTCATGATTAAGAATGGAAGTAATATTTCCTCTCCATGCATGCACTACAACTATACTTGAATTTATTTGACAAAAATGGAAATTAGGTCTAAGTAATTGGATATTTTCTAGGTGTAAAATGATTAAGTCTTTGTTTGTTGAAAGTGTCTATGTCTATTGTATTAGCAACAAAAAATGAGGTGTTTGTAAGCTCATATGTCTTTTGCAGTGTCGTTTTCTATTTTTTACACATTTGTATTGAGCAATAGACAAATGAAAAAATTGAAGCATCAAACATAGAGTAAATTACAAATGCCACCTTTCTTGCTTCCAACACCGTAGATGAAAACCCTCCCAATAGACAAAAAATTTAGCATCTTCAAACAACTTGGGTAAATACATCTCTGCATTTTAGAGTTAGTTTCTACTCTGTGCACTTTCCTCATAGACCCTGATTCAATACCAAGATCATGAAAGTCTTATTAATGTCAATAAATATATAGAAACTCAGAAAGGCTTCATTTTTTCAATTCCAAAATTGTACACATAGACCCTCTCAAAAGGCATTGATTTCACCCTCATTAGACAATCTGAGCAAGTCAATAGACAAATGAAAAAATCAAAGCATAAAAAATAGAGTAACTTACAAATGCCGGCTTCTGTGCTTTCATCATAGTAGATGAAAACCCTAAATCCACTCATAAAAAGAAAAGATGCAAAAAAGCATGACATGACATTTTAAAAGATATAGAAACTTACAAATGCTTCATTCTTCAATACCAAAATGCTACACATAAACCTTCTCAAAATGGTAGTGATTTCCCTCTCATCAAACAATCTGAAATGTTTAGTAAACAATTCCAAAATAAAAGAGTAAAAGATACACGAGCTTATAAATTTCACCTTTGTTGCTTCCAACATGGTAGGCATAAACTCTCTCAAAAAACACAAATATGTGCCTCATCAAACACTTTGGAAAAATGTACAAAGAATTACATCTCAGTCTATAGACTTGCAAATAGTAAATGAAAATCTAATGTTTTAAATTCCATGTATCCCTAGTTTGAGTACATGTGAGGACACAACTATACCAAGAAATGAAAACACCAATGAAATATTTCCAATAGACAGATTCACTGTTGTAATTATTAAATTTATCATAAAATGATTCTTCTAGGATTGAATGTGCTGGTTAATTTTGGAAATGTTCCATGGCTTCTAATCTTTTTTTATATGGCTATCCTCTCACACTTGCTTTCTCAGTGTGTGCATAGCATTCTAATAATAGGCTTCTACATATATAATATGCAAATTCTATTTAATGTCAATAGACTGTAATGCAACTCTCATTAATGGCTTCTATTATAAACTTCAATGACTTGTAATGTTTATTCATTTCCTTACGCCGCCTCTCAAAATAGGAAAACTTGGAAAAACATTGTTGCACTATCATTTGGGTGTTGTTTACTCACTTTCTCGAATTCTTTGATGAGGCAGACATCTGTATCTGTTCACAGGATCTATGTCTTCTAGCTTTGAAGGAAAAAAAGACCTAATTGTACCTTCATGTCTCTATGAAATCCATGTCTACTGAGAAGGTTTTTACATATCATATTCAAAGCCAAAAACAAGTGTTTTGTAAGTTCCTATATCTTGTTCATACTCATTTTTCACATTGTCTACCCATTTGCTTAGAAAACCTAACCAACATGGAAACTGTGTCTCTTGCCAGTGATAATTTCTACCATGTTCAAAACAAGAAATAATCCATTTATAAATTTTAACATAATTGACACTCTTATGCTCTACTTTTTCTTTTGTTTTCCCTCTTTCACTACCTTTATGAGTAACTATCTCCTCTTCAGTTGCAGACTAAACACCATAATTCATCAAAGTTTTCTTCTTTTCCGCTGACGACTAACAAAGCATTTGATGGACTCAACTGCAGTCCCCATCAATGGATTTAGGTATCAAAATCCTATCCTTCTTGCCCCCTCAGAAGAACTCAAAATCATATTTGTAACATTGTTTCCATTTTGACTCTCTTCTATATTAAATAATTTTTCTTTCTAATTTTTACATGTTTTATGATTTCAACAATTATTTGTGTAACCTAACTACTACTTTTAATCTCTACATGTAGTTACCTATACCAGTGAAGTTTGGTAAGGAGGATCATTTGGTGTCGGTTGATATCCATGCAACTATAATTACAATGAAATTATCATTTCCACATACATCAAATCAAATAATTCAATGTACATAAAACTATTTGGATTCTGATAAATTATACATCACATTATTCATTGTAATTTATCAGATATCATATTTCTCATACACACTACTTAGTCAAGCATATTTATCCTGGTTTTGATACAATTACTTTGCGTTCATACAAATTTTATTTCACTTCACTCTCATTCTATCCAATGGTATTTTCCTTCTGCTTTTCTTATTCTCCTGATTTGTTTTAAGAATTATAATAATTGTAGAGAGCTTTTCCATTAGAAATATTTGATGGTTTTATTGATATATTCATCTCTTGACATGCACTCTTCCTACAGATGCAGTCCACCATCACATTCTGCAACAACTATTAATCATTTATCTTATTTCTTTCCTTAATAATTTTTCGTTATGTTTTCATAAAGGCTTGACATGATAAAATATTGATCATTATTAAGAATGGAACTAATATTTCCCTTGTGTGCATTCAATGCAACTGCACTTGAATTTATTAAATGATAATAAAAAAATAGCTCTAGGTAATTCAAAAGTGTTCAGACCTAAAAATGATTGCTTTTATGTCTATTGTAGTGTGAGTCTAAAACGAGGCATTTCTAAGATTTTTATAAGAATAATTTAAATTTTGAAAACAAAAATTACAATTACCTAGATTTATATTTATTTTCCAAGCATATTTTATATGGAATTTAGTTTTACTTAAATTGTATTTGCAACAGTGGATTTTGAAATGTTCGGAACAGTTGAGTCCACTCAATTTGTTTTGTTTCTTAAAAACAATGAATTAATAAAGATTTAAATTATATTTTCCAATGAATGTATTTGCAACAGGGAACCTTAAGTGTTTAGAATAGTTGGGTTAATTTATTTTACAAAGGAAACATTTAAGAATTTAGTATTAGCATTCCAAACATAAATATAGTAGTTAAGTTAAAAAATATTGCGATAGCAATTATTTTAAAGGAAAAATTATTCTCACTTCCAGAGCAATGGTATTTGTCAAAAAAATATTTAAAAAAGATTAGATTTTACATACATTATTTAAATTTTGAAAGAAGTATTGATTAATTACATGTTACAAATACAAAACCCAAACAGTTTGAGTTTTAATCCACAAAACTAATAGTGATTCCTTCATCTACAATAAATAATAAAAAAAATTAATAAAAAAATTAGTAAAGAGAAAATGAAACAAACCAAATCATTTAGATTTACTACAAAACTATTTAGTGGTTTTCAAGAAATCAGATTAAATCAAATTGAATATGCCAAAAGAAAGTAGATATATCTATTTTAATTGATTGGCCATGATAGTTAAGATAATACAAACTAACCAGTATTAGTAGTGCTTAGTGACAACTTATTAGGTTTCACATTTATCACTTTTTGTGCATCATATTTTTCTAGTAGGTTTGTATATTATTTGATGCATATTCAAACTGCAATTGAATAGTAAGAATTGCAAGCATTTATTTAATTTTACCAATTACTCTAGATATTATTGTGGTAAGAAACAAATTTAGATATGAGTAGAATAATAATTAGGTTTATTAAGTTTAATTATATATATAATCATGAAAATGTCATATGCTCTCACCTCGCCCTTCTGAATCTTGGACTTTGGTCTAAAATGAATTGAATTTTATTCTATTTTGAAAAAGATCCTTAATTAATGTTTTCTATTTCTTACTCTCAAAATTGATAGATAATGGCTAATTTATTTCTAAAATGCATATTAAAGCTAATATATATTTTAAAATAAAAAATAGTTTCAATAATTTGCAAATATTTTTTTCATATGTTTATAACAGTTTACTAGTCAAATTTATATAGTTTAGGCTTAATTTGAGGGGAAATAAGTATTTATTTAAGATATATAGTGCTGCCACAATAATGGGTTACACTTTTTTGGACATCTTGATTTTTGCTGAAATCACACATTTATACAAAATATAATGATTTAAGCCTTAAAAAGGTTCCATTTAAAGGATTTTAATTGAAGATGGTTTGATCAAACCCACTTATATCAAACCCCCCTGGATAGAAACCCGCTAGTTTTAAACCATACCAATAATGGAGTCTCCTCTACACCTATCAAAATGCTAATAAAAAACCATGTTTGATTTACCTTTTGGGGGATCAAATTAATTTATTTAAAATTTATCTTTTGTAAACATGTAGTCCTTATTATAAGCTTCCAAAAAAGTATAATTTTAAATATATTTAATTTTATTATTATATTTATTTTTTATTTGTTGTGAATGTAGGTTTTTTAATGAACATCGAGGTCTTTGTTTCACACATACAGAAAAATAGGAAAAGAGAGAGAAAGAATTCTAAAAAATACATGTACACTAGATATTGATGTCTTTATTCTGACAAAAAAATAATAAGTTAATTCAAATGCATACAAAAAAAGTTATGCAGTTGAAAGTATAATATTTCCAAATTATAATTACTCTAACTTAGAAAATTTATTAAAAAATATATATGCAACAAAAAATTATGAAAACATATCCATCCAATAGATATTGGTGTGAAAAAACTACATTTAAAAAATTAGAATTTTATCCTTTCTATAAAAAAAGTTATGCAGCTGAAAGTAATCATCACTTTTTGAAAATGTTGTTTCATAGAAAAAATAAGTTGATAAAAATTACATAAAAGGATTCAATATTTTTCTAATTTTTTTTTTTTAAAATATAACTAGAATCTACACATAAAATCTCACAAATCATGTATACATGTATACATATATGCATATGTGTAATATATCATGTACATATCTCACTATGTTTTAAGATCATTATCTCTTTATTAACTACCTAATTAAATATGACTAATCAAGACATAGAGCTTACAAAAAGAATCATTCATCTAATCCCAATATCTCCCTACTTAACATCTACATCAAAAAGACAAATTCAAAATGACCAATCAAGCTTTACAAATGAAAAGACGCATAGCCGAGATCTATACTAACAAAAATTATATCTGCTCATTGACTTATGTTATGGACAAACTGATTATGACAATCTCATTTTCATGTTGATACTATAATAAGTTGTGTGTCTTTTCTTGCCCCTTGATCAAATGTTCTCAATATTTTCCTTCGTCATTGATATGCCCAATCGGGTACTGCTTGATTTGTCTATTGTCTCCTATTTCTAGATGTATATATGTTTCTACATATGTATGCATGCATGTATATATATGTATGCATATGTATGTAGAAGTATATATATACACACATTCAAAAACTTGTCTACAAATACAAAACTTCAAATGCTGACCTAAAATTATTAGTTCAACAAACCAGATACATAAACAAAATAGTTGTTCTATATATATTTGTATATTCTCTACATATAGAAATATATAAATATAGGTGCTATGATCGACATCCTATAAAAAAAGTTGCTACCTCTTACATATTTTTAAATATCGTACATGCTACAATAGATATCAAAAACCATGCAAGTTTTAACTTTCCCAAGTACTTCAAAGAATAAATAATGGTCATATCTTCAAATGTCTAAAAATCATAAATTATTTGTCATCTACAAGCTTCAACATGACTAATAAAGACATAAAACTTACAAAAAATATAAACAACCAATCAAGACATACTAAATGGAATACGGATAATCCTAGATCTACACCATTTTTTTTTATATTTTTCCATTCCCTTATGTTTTGAACAAAGTCATAATGAGCATCTTGTTTCTACCACCACCTTACATTACATTATGTAATAGTTTCTACTCACATTAATATGTCCAATTACCTCCCATGCAATTTCTTATTCTAATCCACTTTTTTGAAATCCAACAATATATTTTCTTTATAACATGTGAAGATCTATAATGAATCTATCTATGTATTTGTACATGTATACACGACTATATATGTATCTAAATACATATGTATGTATATATATTTATATATATATCAATGTCTTAAAAATATATAAACATCTACCTATGTATTTAACTATATTTGTATATATGTATATACTTTTGTACCTACATATATGTGTCTAAACATATAATTTATACGTGCATACAAATGCCATTACATTTGCATGCGATACACAACTATCTATGCATATATATGAATACACATATAAAAGTATACATATTAAAGCAATTCACGATAAATTCCACGCCATGATTCCCAAAAGTTAACTTTGGTTTCTGACTACTGTACATGGGAATTTCAAATTGTTGGAATTTTTTCAAAATAGATTTCTTCAAAAGTCCCCTACTTAAAACTTTCTCTTTGACGCCAAATCCTGAAATATGACACTGCATCAAAATGCTTTTAACCCGACCCCCCTTACAAATACTCGACATTATGTAAATAACAAGTACCACAACTATGATAACAACCTCCAATATCAAAAACATAATTCTCACTCCCTTGTAGGGACTCTAGCTCTTCCAAAGCACTTGTTTGAAATATGAAATAACATAAAACCAAAATTTCTACACAATAAAATTAAGTTAGAAAAAAAAATATCAAACAAGAATCAAGTTAGACTTTGAATCTTCTCCTCCTCTTTTAGAATGCCTCCAATGGTGTGCTTAGAAACTTGGTAAACCTTCAACAATGTAGCTCAAAAAAGATTAGTAATACCAAGGTTTGATACCATGAGAGGAAAAATAAATTGAGCAAAGGACATAACTAATCAATGGGAATTGTTTGAAGGAAAAATATTAGCAAAGAGAGATTATCCAAACCAAGCACCAAAAAATGCAAAGGAGACACAAGAATTTGATAAGGGGAAAAAACAATAAAAAACCCCAATATTATGAATGGAGACAAAAATGCCTAAGAATGAAACAAAGAGAGAGAGAGAGAGAGAGAGAGAGAGAGAGAGAGAGAGAGAGAGAGAGAGAGAGAGAGAGAGAGAGAGAGAGAGAGAGAGAGAGAGAGAGCGCACTTAAGTCTTAATCTTGTTTTCTTGAATAAAGAATGAGAGGAGAGGCACCTAAATATATATAGAGATGTGTGAAGAGGAGTTATAATTAGAAAGTAGCTCTCAATTCAATGAATGCCACCCTTCATCTATGTGTGTGCAAGTTTTCAAGAACCTCTTAAGGAGGTATCTAAAAAGGAATTAAAAAATAAATAATTATGTATAAAGAATAGCCTTTACCAAGAAAAGATTAATCTTTTAACATTATTCATGATGATTTTATACCTTTTACATTTTATTAAGCTTGAATATTTTAATGGAATGAATGTTGAATTGAATTGTAATGGCTTTCTTTGATGGTTGCATCACTCATATGGTTTGTATAGAGTGTTTAGCACCACTAAGTGACATTGATTATTATCAATATGATTATATTACTTTTGAATGAACACTGTAATGACATATATTTCATTAAGTTGTATTGGATTTGTTTGAAGTTTTTAATCAATCAAAAGAATCAATGCCATAAGACTATCATAAGTTTCTCTTTTTCATATTTTTTTCCTTATCTATGAGACCACAATTATTTGAGGCATATTTTCAAATAGTTCTTCTCAAAAAATATTATACAGTGCTTCTCATACCAATTTTCATTAATTTTTAACTTCTTTTGAAAAAAATATCAGCTGCCCAATTCATTATAAGAGTTCATAAAACAAAATAATGTCAAATATAAATTCATTCAAGAGAGCTTAAAAACATGTGTATTCTCAAATTGAGTGTTTTATAAAAATTATTTGGTAGACATGTATGAAAAATGTGGTACAATAGAAAAGGCAGTGAATTATTTGAAAAAAATCCTCAAAGAAATGTGGTCTCATGGAATGTAATGTATGTTAACCTTAATATGAATGAACTCTAACTTAGATGGAGTATCAATTGTAATTCATAAGTTCTATTAAAATGCAATTTTGTTAATCTATAACATATTATTTCTCATAACTTTAAACCATTATGAAATAATAATACATTTTGTTTTGAAGATTCAAAATAGAAAGACATGCACATGAGGAAAAAATTAGATAAAATATCAATTCTTATATATCAAAAAGTAGAATAATTATGTTTTTGCATATACAAATTTGGCATATATGCCTACTCAGAACAAGTTTTACAACAATTTTTACAAATTGTGGCATATATGCCATCTCAAGATCTATCAAACCCTAAATACATATCAATCTATATCAAATCCTAATCCTATGTTGGACCATCAAAATTGAGCCTCCTTGAAGAACTTGGTGGCTCTGGAGTCTCATGCACAATAACAATTCTAACCACAAATTAGATTAATTATGTGAATGGTTGACAAGATTGACTAGTAAATAGAAACTTATACACTATAATTTATAAATTATCAATTTAACATCAAAATCACTATATTGAACTATATTATATCAAAAATAAAATTATTTTTTACCTCAAGTCTTGCAAAATAGAGAGCAAGTCTTTATCAAGAGTCCTTGTATAAAGAAATGGTCTTACACTCATCACATTGTTGAATTGGACAGAGGACTATAGCAAGTAAAATAAAAATGATATGAATTAACATATAATTATTGCCAAATAATCATATTTACTAAACATATATCTACTCCTATCTAAATGTAAATATATGCAATATAAAATAAACACATACCTATTGTGATGCTTCGACACTAGATAGTCTCATGGTGGATGAAGCAACTAAGATGGTTTCTCATTTAAAAAATGACAAGAACGTAACACAATTTAAATGCACATGCACATATAATCATAATGTCAAGAATATAAAAAATATATATACTTGTTGTGCAGCTTCTTCCAATGGGTCAGCCTCAATCAAAATGGCTATAAAAGTACTAGGTTGTTGCTTAAAACGAAAAGATTACATTATACTATCAATCTATGTACATGTATTTAAACATAATAGATTTCAAAAATTAGTATCTAAATAACAACTTAAATAGTATCATATTGAGTCCCTAGGCCAAATGAAATGGTTGATTTCCTAGCCTCCTGCACTTGGGAAATTTGGTCCTTTGTCAGCAACTATTAAAGATTCTCGCACATAAATATATATTAGTACAAGTATGTCTTATAAAATATGAAATAATTTATATAAAACACACTATGAAATTACTTTAAGTCTTACCGGTGCTCCCACATCGTCTTTGGCACCTGATGTCTCTCCTAGAAATGATCCACTCCGTGCTCCGTCAACTCCTACATCTAACATATCATGGACCTCATAGTTGGATGTGTCTATGGGAGCCATAATGGACTGTTGAAGAGGACCCAAACATATATTGTGGCACGTGATGCAATAATGGGTCTCACAAATATGTGTCAAAGAGGAGGGTTACTGGTCAAAACCGATGCAACAAGTGCATCACCATCATGTTGGGATGTATCAAGTGCATCAATATCATGATGGGATGCTCCATCATACAACTGTACAACATGATGGATCTACGTGATCACTCAATTCATGTATGGAAAAATACTTTCACTCCCTACATCTAAAGCAATCTTAGGGTAAGGTACTAGGCCTAGGGCAGCAATAGGTGGAGTAGGAAGAACTGGGGTGACTCGATGTGCTCTGGGTCTATCTTGTGGCATCCCTTTACCTACACCTTGGAAATCTCGCATGCCAAAGTAATTGACATGCCTCCCTAGGACAAACTTGACATATAATTTTCGGAGAAAATACTAAGGGATGTCAAGATTGTTGTTGGGAGATTTATCAAAAACCATCCACCAACGTCTCCAAAAATTATCTAATATGTATCTATGTATGCACCATTTAATTAAAAAATTTGGCTTCCACACATTTATGAGCTATCTTGTTTTGAGATTGATGAATAACTGGGCTAATTGGGCTTTTTCAATATAAAGTTCCCTCACTTCATCATATGATAACCCATTGGCATAATGCTTCCTTTGGGATTCTCACCATTGTGTAAACCTATTGTGTTGGTTTGCCAAAGTTTCAATATTTGAAATTATTGTTTCTAATTTTTTTTTTCATATCTAATAATTCAAGGAGTGTATCATAAATTTGACATATGTTTCTCAATTGATCTAAATTTATGTGAATAAATTCATGTATTGTGGGTATGTTTTGGTTTGGAAACACTGGTGGCAATGAAGGAGGATTTGCAGGGTTTTCATCTTGAGTGGGGTTGGGATCAACAATTCTTAAGCCTATTTATTGATGAAAATTTAAAAAATTAATAATCATTTTAATGCAATAAAAAACCTATTGTTGACTAAAATTCACAAAAAACAATGCAAAACTAATATATAATTGAAGAAAAACATTAAAATTTATAAATACCTCTAAAATTTGACTAATTTGAGCAAACAAACCACTCCCAAATGGATATCCAAGTCAATTAATAAAAAGCATGCATGCAAAAAGGATATGCAGAATGTAGAAATAAGCTCTTGAGTTTTTATTTTTTTATTTTATGCAATAAGAAATGGATATTCGTTTCATTTATGTTTCTCTTTTAATAATTGGCTAGGACTAGGACTCAACCCCCATATGTTATGCACGAGCATTGTTTGTATTATATTATATTATTATATAATATATTATATATATTATATTATATTATTGTATAATATTATATTATAATATATATATATTAGACTACAGAAATTAGGTAGCACAACCCCCTATAAACTACAATGCACTTGGTATAGTTTTTAACGTGACTAGATAATATAATATATATTAAATTATATATAACATATGTATATATTATTATATAATATAATATTATTATATATTATAATATAATATATTTTATATTATATATTATATTATAATATATTTAATATTATATAATAATATATTTGATATATTATATTATATTATTATATTTATTTATTTTTGATAAAAGTGGCTAAGCCATTGAAATTTTATTGAATAAAATATTACAACAATACAAAATAAAACTCAATCATGAAAACAGGAGAGCCCAATTTTTGCAAAATGTATGAAGATTCATACTATAAACCCAACCAAGACAGAACCCAAAGAAGAAAGATTATGACCACCCACCATCCCCTAGTCTAGTTTAGAATAGACAAGTATGCAGAGCCCGAAAAGACAAAATGGGCATAGAAAATCTTATTGCAATTCTTCCATTTGAGAACTAGAAGATGAAATTGCCTCATAATGTGAAGGAGGCAAATATTTATACACATTAAAGTCCACATTTTTTGATATGGAATTTGAATTCTGCTTTGAAGGAAAATATCTTGTAGCCAAGTCAGACAAGAAGTGCAATTCCAGGAAAATATCAACCACAACCACAAGTATTTCTAGAGAAACCTTTTCATGCAGGTCATTGCAATCCAACACAGACCTTTCAAAATCATCATAGGAGATACCAGAACTGAGAGTAAATAGCGAGTCTCCACAAAAACTATTAGAAATCAAGTCAAAATGAGAAATAAAGCCACCAATTGGAAAAAGACCTAAATCAAAATTATAATTATTGAGAGCTTTATGAAGTTCCAATGAAAAGAGTAAACTTGGTTGAGCAAATTTTGAAGCAAGGACCATGACTACTTTCAGCATCCAAAAGAATATCCATGCATATAGTAAAGAAGTGAAAAATCACTTCATGATGGTGGCATTAGGATTTTCCCACAACCAATGGGAACTCACCACCTTTTTGCAAGCCCAAAAATAATTTGCATCATCCAAACAAAACACTTTACCCAATTTTTCATGATCATACAGGTGGGGATCACTAAACACTTTTCCCTTAGGCGAGAAAGAAATTGTGTACCAATCGTCACTAACATGTGAAGGCATTGCATAATGCTAAAAAAATCTTTAGAATTTGCAATGAACCACCAAAATATGAAGTCCATTATGGACCTAAATACCCAACAACAATCAAAAAACATTAAGATCAACACATGTGAAAGGATCAATGAAGTCGACATTACAGGAAAAAATATTTTCATAAGAACGAGTGATAGCCCTAAGCATATAAGAATATGATTGTTCAATACCTGGCCACGACTTCACATGAGGGAATCTTGACAAAGGGATGTGAGAAAACCCCAACCATAAAATACCATTATTGTGAACAAAAAATATTGATTGTGAATACGATAATCAATGCGTACTTTCACAAGTCACCTAAAGTAGGATCCTTGATCACAATATGAAATGATTGCAAAAATTATTAATTAGAGAGCCAAAATAAAGTGCACACAAATCTCCCCAATGAATGGATTTGCAAGTAGACGATGCAAGCAAAAAAATGATGGATCCATCAAATCAAGGCCCAAAATAGAGAAAATCTAGAGATGGTAAAGATTACATTAATGGATGGAGCTATGCCAGAATGTACATAGCTGATTACCAATGATCACGAAACCCACTGAGATTGTTTCCATAAAAGGAAACCAAAATCATTATTAAACAAGGCTAAAGATTGGAAGATGGATGTGAAAAGATGCATGCAAACAATCAATCCATTGAAAACAATGAAGTTAAGAACCAAAAGCAATACCTAGTGAAACACATTGAAATCCAAGAATTAGTAAAAAAAATAAAATGATCCCCTAGATAAAATCAAGGGGGGGATTTCATTCTCTGAAAGCTCTTTATATATCCAATGTTCATCCATTGCTTTGTTAGCAATAAAGTCAACTACATGATTTTCCTCCCTAAAACAATGAGATATCGAGTAACTATTAAATAAAGATAACTGGAGGATAAATTTTTCCAAGAGGTATATCAACTGCCAAACATGTTTTTTCTTATTAGTGATTGAATTGAAGATAACCATGGAGTCCTCTTCCACAAAAATATCTTTAATTCCCAGAGATTGTGCAAGATCCAAGCCAAGACTGAGAGCCTCTAGTTGGACCTTATTATTTGTTCCATCAGGTAAAATTTTGCAAGCAACTTTCAAGATTTTTGAGTTTGAATTTTTTATTACAACACCAATCATAGATTTTCTAGGATTTCCTCTGGAAGCCCCATCAAAATTCAATTTGAATTAATTATATGGAGGGGGGGTCCACTTAGCTTCCATTCTTTCTTTGTATTTGTCAACCTTGTTTGTAATCAAGCCATGAAATGGCAATGACTTGATTAAGGTCCAGGTAGAAATGATGTGGCTATCCTAGGAAGAAAAAGTTTTCAAATTATTAATCTGTTTGAGGATATGATTTTTTGCTACTTCTGAGATTGCTTTATCTAATTTGAAAAGCACTTCTTCCAAAGATGAGGGTTTACCTTTAATTTTTTTGTTATTTCTCTCAATCCAAATATTCCAAAGAAGCAAGGAAGGGTAGACAACCCATAAACAGGAAAAAAAGGAGGATCGAAAGCAGTGGGTCCAAGCTTTGAACTGATTAGGTAGAGAAGGTCCAATCAATGAGTGCCAACCCAATTTTTGAAACAACCAATACTAACAATGAGAAGAAAATGGACACTGCAAGAAGAGGTGATCGACTGATTCTAAAAAGTAACCACAAAAAAATGTAAGGGAAAGTTGTGATGATATCCAATTTGTCCAACCTAGCCCCCATGAGGACTCTATCTTGAAGGGAATCCCAAGCGAAAGCTCCCACCTTCGAGATGTAAGCACCACTCTAGAAAAGGTAAATGGGGAGCTCTAATTTGGAATAAGAAGACAAGAGAGACTTATACCCTTCCTCAACTAAATATCTTCTAGATTTTGATTTAGTCCAAATTAAGACATCCTCCTTGTCCAAGTAGATGATTGTTCTTTTTTCCATTTCCTCTTTAAAATCCACTTTGAGAGATAGATGAATGGGGAGAGATTCAATTGATTTCCACTTGATTTTAGGGATCAAGTTTGAGAGGTCCACAATAAAATAATTTCCCACTTTTCAGCCCCATTGATTATTTAGCATTAGAATCAAGGGACCCTAATCTCTGAGATGGGACATTGCAGGGTAACCATTCCAAACATCCTCCCAGAATTTAGTCTTTTGACCATTATGAATCAACCAATAAAGGTGAGAAAGGATAATAGAACAACAAGAGGAGATGAAATTCCAAACAACAAAACCCTTAGGTAAAGAGGAGGTAGTAAAGATGCACTTCCTGGGGAGAGAGTTTAAATATTTGGAGAACATTATTTCCCCCCATCTGGAATTAGGAGTTTGATATAATCTCTAGGATAGTTTGGCTCCTAGAGCAAGGTTTTGAAGTTTAACATCTCTTATTCCAGTCCCACCAAGCTCTTTAGTAAGATAGACATTCTCCCAAGCTATAAGGGGAATTCTTGTTTTTTCCCCCACATTATCATTCCACAAAAAAGAAAGTAACACTGATTTTAAATTATTTAATGTGGCTACAAAATCTTTAAGGATATACATTAAATAAATTGGAATAGCATTAAGGACATATTTATCATTTGAATTTTTCCTACAAAAGAGAGCCACTTATGTTTCCAAGAGAGGATTCTTCCTGCAATTGAAGATATTTCTTTGTCCCAAGAGGTTGGTAAGTCTTTCCTAAAGAATAAAGGAATGCCAAGATATGAAGAAGGAAGAGTTCCAATAGGGAATCCCCAAAAAATTTGCAACTTGGATTCAAGGAAATTAGGCACATTAAACATAAACAATTTAGATTTTGCAGGATTGATCAACTGCCCAAAAGCCACAAAGTATTCCATTATGATGTTTTAATAATTTTAGCTTTAGGAATTGAAGCATGTCCATACAATAAGGTGTCATCCACAAATAGTCCATGTGTTTGGGTATCCTAAAAATTGGGCAAATGGATACCTCTCCAAAGTTTTTTTCTAACTAGCAAGCTTAACTGCTCTACTCAACCCTTCTACCATGAGAATGAACAAAAATGGAGAAAGGGGTCGCCATGTCTTACCCCCCTTGAAGAGGAGAATAAATCAGAGGGAGAACCATTAATCAGTACTAAAAAATTTGCTGATGATATGCAAGAGTAAATCCATTTAATCCATTTTTCATAAAAGCCAATTTTTTGAAGAACTACCAGAAGAAAGTCCCAATTTACCCTATCATAAGCTTTCATCATATCCAATTTTAAAATCATTGATGGAGTCTTATGATGCAAAATGGAATGCAAGATTTCATGAGAAACAATTGCTCCATCAGCTATCTCCCTACCTGGGACAAAACCCCCTTGCTCTTCCAAGATTATTCGTGGAATAATTTTTGCAAGGTGGATAGAAATTGCCTTTGTGAAGATTTTGTAAAGAGTATTACATAAAGAAATAGGTCTAAAATTAGAAAACGTTGAGGGGGATTCCACCTTTGGAATGATGGAAATGAAGGTGGTATTTAGTTCTTTAAGAATTGTCCTATTCCACCTTGATTCTTCTAGAGCACGCAAGACATCCTACCCAGTAATATTCGAATATTTTTGGAAGAATAAAGCAGTAAAACCATCTAGCCCTGGGGCCTTTTCAGGTGGCATTTCAAAGAAATAATATTTTAACTCCTCAACGGAGAAGGAGGCCATTAGAAATTCATTATTTACCTGAGAAAGTAAAGTAGGAATGGAATCCAAGAAAGAATTACTCATATTAATAGGTTCTGCCAAAAGAAGATTTTTGAAGAAAGAGGTAGCTTCCCTAGCAATATATTTATCCTCTTCTAATAGAATACCTGCCTTACTTTTAATAGAAGAGATTATGTTCTTTTACCTCTCAGTATTTTCTAAAACATGATAGAATTTAGTGTTTCTATCTCCCTTTGAGAGCCAATTATCCCAAGATTTTTGTCTCCAATAGTATTCTTCACAAAGAAGAACCTCATCTAGTTTAGAGACAAGAGATTTTTGTAGATCAAAATATTCTACGTTCATTCCATTGTTGAAAATATGTTCATTGAGAGCTTCAATTTCTGACTAAAGTCTGGATTTTTCGTTAAAATATTCTTGAAGTGGGAGATGTTCTAGTCTTTAATTTTGATTTCTAGAAAATTTAACTTCTTGACCAATTGGTACATGCGAGAGCTAGCATAAAAAGGTGAGTTCCCCCACCAATATTGAATCATGGGGATAAAGCTTGAGTCCCTTAACCAGATGGGTTCAAGTGTAAAATGACTCTTGTTTGGGGCTCTATCATCTATAATTACAAGAAGAATTAGAAAGTGATTAGAACCCGAATAGTCAAGAATTAAAGAATAGAAATCAAAGTCAAAGTCAAGCCAAGAATAGAGTGAGATGATTACCATCAATGAACCCTTTAAAATCCTCCTTAACCCTTTTGTTGGGAATAATATGAACAAATTTTTCAACATCCTCCACGATTGCATTAAAATCCCCACCAAATAATATCATTGAATCACCAACAGATTGAGAAATCAGAGATAAGAGGTTCCAAAGTTTCCATTTCTCAATATTAAAAGTTGGTCCATATACGTTAATCAACTAGAATTTAGCCTCTGAGACATTACTCTTTATAAGAGCTAGAGACCAATGAGATGAGGCAGCCATCACCTTTAACTGAACTGGCTTTTCCTTCCAAAGAAAAGAAAGACACCCCAGAAGCTCCAAAAAAATGGAGGCAAGAAAATTTCTAGTGAAACCAATGTGAAAAGAGGGGGTCTACTGACTTCACATTCAATTTTTTTCCTACAACAAAACTATGTCAAATTTTGCAACTTCCAATTGACACCTGATTAAGCATCGCTTGTTAGGGGCATTTAAGTCCCTAACATTCCATGAAAGAACCCTCATTTTACTCAAGGGGAGGACTCTTCTCCCTCTTCCTTTGATATTTTGGATGGGATGGCATCCCCGCAAAAATATCTAATTACAAATTTCTTTTTGTGGCCCCAGATCTTGTCAAAGGAGGACTAATTTTTTTTTCTTTTTTGCTAGAGAGAAAAGAGTAGCTTGAATTCCATGATCAATCTCTTGTTGAGTTTTCAAAGATTTTGGTTTGTGACCCTACTTCCTAGGAGTGGAGGAAGGAGGGGATGGAGATAAAGTAGATTGAGATATAGGAAGGTTTACTTTAGAAAGAGGGCTTTGATCGTCTATCTCCATTTTTTTTAATTCCAGATCCTTGTCTAGTGAAATTGCATCAAAAGGATTTTGAGAGAGGGGAATGTCAAGTCCTTTCTCAGTTTATAGTAGATCTTCATCTTTCGTAGTCAAAACTCGATCTTGTGTTTTAGTGGTGAAATTTATATTTGCGGATTTGATTATTTTCTACACTTTTTCTATCAGATGTTGATCCATTGTGATGAGATTTTCTTGTTGCTTATCCTTTTTTTGGGACTTTTTTATCCCCAACAACTTGACTGGGGTTAGCAGATAAAACCTTCTTAGAAGTTACAAAGATAGCTTTGAGAGAAGACTCCTTTTGAGGAGGCCAAGATGCCATATTGAAAGTGCTATTTTTTACCTTTTGGCAAGGGCATTGAAATTGTTGCAAATTCAAAAGAAGGGGAATCTGAATTTTGAAAAGCCGCAAGCTTAGTGAGTTCAACGGGGTTTTTATCCATCTCAAAATTGATGAGAGGGGACACAAGGATAGATATTTTTTTTAGGGTTGATATCCCCAAAACATTTATGAGGATTGTCCAAAAGAGATGTTGGAAATGAAGACATTTGAACAATTTTTCCCTTATCCTTACTCCCATCCCCATCCTTCGAAGGAAAAATCTTAAGTTTCTTGAAGAGGGGGGCATCAATCACTATTGAGGCTTTTTGAAACCCTTCTTGCACTCTCACAATATCCTATCTCCAAATACCATCCAACAACTTCAGATTACAAATTTTAGGCAAAATCGATTTAGGATTTATTAGGACATAGATTTTGATACTCAATAAACCCTCATCAAAGAATTCCCAATAACTTCTAAGATCTCTAGATCAATAAAATAAAGAGGAATACAAGGTATTTTAAACCAGACTAGAACCTCTCCTCTTAATGATTGGGAAGTTTGGTAAAATGGGTGCCAAGGATAGATGAAAATTAAAAATTTTCCCACCCAAATTTTTTTTTCTCTCCAACACCTTATTTTTTGCATCCAACGAATCCAAAACCAAAACAAAAGAATTCAAAGAAAGAACCTGGAAATAAAGAGTTCCATACAAACGGGCATGTATGCAATTATGTAGCTTCAAAAAGGATAAACCCTCAGCACATACCTGAAGAAACACGAAAAACCCATGAAGATCTTGAGTTTTCTGATTGAAGGGTTGGTTTTCTGCATGGATGCAAGGTACTAGAACCCACATCTTTTCATTAGTGGTATCCAGCTTATTTGACTTCGGCACTACACCTTCCTTTTCCTTGAGGGGTTTCGAAACTCTTTTGTTTGCTTCGTACTAGATTGGATCTTCTTCCTAGATCCCCTCATGCCGATAATCTGAATCTCAAACTGAAGTAGCCGTTTTCAGCTTCCTTGGTTCATTTTCACCATTTTTTGGCTTTTGATCTTTAAGATTAATGGGTCTGTCGCCATGAGAAACCCTAATTTTTGAATCATGCCCTTTCCCTTTTGAGGGCTTCTTTGCAGGAAAAACCCTAGTTTGAGGAACATGTCCTTTGTTTCTTGATCATCCTTTAGATCTTACAGAGGTCCTTCATGGGCTTTGGAAACCCCTAAAATAATTTGAGCGGAGATGCTTGTTTCTCGACTGATCATTTTTATTTTCGGCAAGACCTTTTGAATCAAATATTTGATCTGTGGGCACCATATCCACCCATTTCCCACCATGAAAAACCCACTGACGAACATGTTAAGCTATGTCATTGTGGGCTAGAGGCAAAGGATCTCCAAGGACCTCATCTCCCTAATGTAAACGCTCTAAAGGATCCTTGTGAAACCCTCGAGGGCGCACCATTGTATAATAATATCATATAATAATATCATATAATAATATTATATTATAATATATTTAATGTTATACTATAATATATCTAATATTATATTATAATATACTTAATATGTTAAATATAATGTTATATAATATTTAATATTATATAACTATATAAAAAGAAATGGATATCCATTTCGATTGGATATCTGTTTAGGTTTGGTGTTTGCTATGGCACCATGTACTTTCTACCCAAGCCTAGAAAAAATCAAATTAGATTTTCACATTTTTGAGCAAGTTAAAAACATCTTTTTTTTTCACATCACCACTTTTTGGACCCCATGATATTGCATAGACCCTTATGGTAATCATGAGTTATTAAACATCAATATTCTAAATATTATATGCTCAATAGATAATAAAAAATATGATAATGAGCACTAGGATCGTCTATATTCATATATGGATTCCAAAACTACACAAGTTTGAGCATACCCTTAGGTAGCTTTGAAGTAGACATTTTTTTATCCAACCCATTCTTTCAATTTCCTACTAACACATACAAGTATTTATGAAATATTAGATAGTATCATATAAATGATTTGTCTCTTCTCTATTTATTCATATTATATAGATCTTGATGTAGATGTTTAGCCAAGAGACTTTCATAGTCATAGATATTTTTATGTGTGGGCTCTTTATTTGTGAAGAAAAAATAGGTTAGTATTGTACATTATAAGCTACACATCAACCCTTGTAACCTAGTACATGCATTGATATGTGTTAAAATTAATGAGAAAATTATTTCATGTCAAAGGGTTTGTTTCATTCTTAGGGATTGGCTCTAGTTTACCTTTCTCTCCCTCGGTAACTGCAAAAATATGGGGGGCCAAAAAGGGGTCTTAAGTGGCCACTTTTTTTTTGAAATCAAGAAATATTGACCTTAGATGTGAAATTGAAGATAGTTACACTCAAAATTTTGAGATGCAACACGAACAAGGATCGTAGTGCTCTAAGTTTACTTTCTAAACTACTATTTTTTTTTTTAAATGGTAGAGATTAAGGGGTTTAAAAGAGGGGGCCACATAAATTGGTGTTGTTTTTTTTGTCAAAAAGCATAGCATAGCGACTTTTGTGGCTCTTCAAAAGTTTAACCTTTTTTCAGTATTTTTAAAATTGCTTTAGTGAGAAATTAGCTAACATTGTGTAGTTCATGCTCAATTTTTCTAATAAATTTTTAATGAATATTTGATTGTTTACTAATTTTCAAAGTGGACACATCCTAAAAAATAGAATTTTGGACGTGCTACCCCTATAAATTTTGAAAACATTGAAAATCATTTTTCTTTAATATGTGTAGAATGAAATCTAGTTCCTAAAAATGTAATTCATTTGAAATTTCAATGAACATTTAATTTATAATGAAAAAATACCAAACACTAGTTTTTGCCAAAAAACAGACACAAAAAAAGAAATTATAGATAAAAGGCTTAACATTGTCAAAATGTGAAAAAAATTACACCATTTGATAGCTAAGAGAGGGCCTAATATTACCCAAGTGTTTGATTTGTTTGACCTTGAAACATGTGAAAACCTAATGCTTAGCACAAACATGATTATGTGAAATATTGTAGAATCTACAAAAACACATCTTTGGATGTTGGGAAGGAACTCCAAGCCTTTGGGTTGGTATTCCAAAGTAAATACCATGCCTAAGGCTTGGGGATTACCACAACAAGATATAATGTGAGCACGTTATAACACACTTGTGTTATTTCATAGTTTTGACATGCTGTATGTGTTTGTGCCCAATACTTGCCTAGCAAGACATAACATGAGCATGTTATAACATGCTCGTTTTATGTCTTGCTTTGTGTTAAATGCTAGTCTATTAAATGTATGCATATATATTTGTATGTTTATATGTATTTATGCTTGTATGACATGCATGTGTGTATGTATGTATCAATGCATGTATGTATGTAAGTATATATGTCTTCTTCTATGTATGTATGTATGTTTGCTTATATGCATGTATGTTTGTATGTATTTAGAGGGAGGGAGAATTTTAAGAGAGGGGGAGAGAGAGTGAGAGAGATATATAAGAGAGGGAGAGGGGCAGAGGGGGTGGAAGGTAGATACCCAAGAGAGGGAGTGGGAGAGAATGGGTTGGAGTGATATGGACTTAGCTAGGTAGGGTGAGAGGGCTAGAGAGAGAGAGAGGGTGGGAAAGAGAGACCTAAGAGAGAAGGAGAGAGAGGGGGGAGAGAGAAAGGGGGAGAGAAAGAGAGAGTTATTTAGGTAGGGTGCTAGAGGGAGAGACTTGAGAGTGTGAGGGGGGTGAGAGAGAGAGGGAGTGGTAGAGAGAGGGAGTGAGAGAGAGAGACCTGAGAGAGGGAGAGGGTGTGGGAGAAAGTGACCTAAGAGAGAGAGAGAGAGAGTAAGAGAGGGGGTTGGAGTGAGAGGGACTTATCTAGGTAGGGTGGGAGGGATAGAGAGATAGAGGGGGAGAGAGAGAGTTACCTAGATAGGGTGCCAAAGGGAGAGAACTGAGAGAGAGAGGAGGTGGGAGGGAGAGACCTAAGAGATAGGGAGAGAGAGGGAGTACGAGAGAGAGGGAGTGGGAGAGAGAGGGAGTGATGGAGAGGGAGTGGGAGAGAGAGTGAGAGAGATGGATTGATTGAGAGAGAGGTATGTAAAAAGAGGGAGAGGGTAGATAGAGACAATTAGAGAGGGAGGGAGAGAGATGTGAGATTGATAGAGAGAGATATGGAAAGGGGTTGAGGGTATAGGGTGTTGAGGTTCCAATGTATAGGGTAGGGGGTTTAATGTATGGGCTAGAGGGTTAAGGGTTTAAGTGTTTAAGGGTTGAGGGGTTAAGGGCTAAGGGTTTAAGGGTTTAAGATTTGAGGGATGAGGCTTAGGGTTTAAGGATTTAGGGTTGAGGGATTAGGGTTGAGGGTTGAGGGTATAGGGTTGAGTATATAGGTTTTTGGGTATATGGTTGAGAGATTATGGTTGAGTATCTAATGTATAGGGTAGATGGTTGAGAATTGAGGGTTCATGGTTTAATATATATTGTAGATGGTAGAGGGTAGAGGGTTTAGGGGTTTAAGGGTTAAGGGATTAGGGTTTAAGGGTTGGGTAAATTCAAGAAGATGGGTCCACAAAATGTGGAAATTTTTTCCTTAGAAAAAAATGCAAAATCGGCTTCAATAAAATGGGATCCTATTTTTTAATAAACGAGATCACATTTTTTAATATACGAGATCTCTTTTTTTAATAAATGGGATCCCATTTTTTAATAAATGGGATCTCATTTTTTAATAAATGGGATCTCATTTTTTAATAAACGAGATCCCATTTTTTGATAAATGGGGTCCTATTTTTTAATAAATGGGATCCCATCTAGGTTTGGGACCCCAAGCCAAAAACGGGATCCCGTTTCATTAAAAAATTATTTTCTTATGTTTTCTAGAAACAGGATTCCGTTTTCAAAACGAGAACCCATTTTTTAAAAGGCAAGATCTCATTTTGAAAACAGGATCCTATTTCAAAAAACATAACATCTCTTAATCACCATTCTCTCTCTATCCCAATTTCCTTCCTTCCCTCTCTCTATATCACCTATCCCTTTCTACCTCTCCCTACATCCAACCTCCCTCTCTCTCTTTATCTCTCTTTCTCATTCTCTCCTTACCTCTCAAATCTCTATCTCACCACTCTCTCTCCATCTCAATCGCCATCCTTCCCTCTCTCCCTCCTATCCCTCCCTCCCTCCTTCCCTCTCTACCTACCTCTCCCTCCACTACCTACAACTCTCTCTACCTATCGCTCTCCCTCCCCCCACTTTCTCTCTTACTCTCATCATCTCTCTCTACTCTCTATCTCTCCCCCTTCCCTCTCTACTCTCTTTATCTCTCTCCCCCTTCGTCTCCCCCCCTTTGTCTCTCCCCTTATTTTCTCTCCTCTCACTCTCTCTCCCTCTCACACACTCTAACCTATGTCTCCTCCTTTCCTCTCCCTCCATCCCTCCACTCTCTACTTCTCTCTATCTATCATCTCTCTCTACATATCCTTCCCTCTCTATTTATCTTTATCTCCCCTCTCCCTCTCTCTACCAACCTCTCCCTCCATCACTCTATATCTCAACTATGTCTCATCCCTACCTATTTCCCTCTCTACTCTCTATCTCTCCTCTCCCTCCCACTACCTATCTATCTCTACCCCCATCTCTCTCTCTCGCACACACACACACACTCACCTCTATCTCCTCTCTACCTATCCCTCCCTCCCCTCTCTACTTCTCTCTATCTCTCCTTTGTCTACATATCCTTACCTCTCTAACTATATTTATCTCCTCTCTCCCTCTATTTACCTACCTCTCCCTTTATCACTTTCTATCTCACTTATGTTTCCCTACCTACCTAGGGTTGAGGGATTAAGGGTTCAGGGTTGAGAATTGAGGGTTGAGGGTTTAGTGTATAGGGTAGAGCATAGAGGGTAGAGGGTAGAGGGTAGAGGGTAGAGGGTAGAGGGTAGAGGGTAGAGTGTTTAAGGTTCGAGGGTTGAGGGTTTAAGGTTGAGGGTAGAGGGTATAGGGTTGAGGGTCCAATATATAAGACAGAGGGTATAGGGGTTAAGGGATTAGGTTTAAGGGTTGAGGGTTGAGGGTTGAGGGTTGATGGTTGAGGGTTTAAAGGTTGAGGGTTAAATAATTAGGTTAGAGATTTTACTTGAGCTTAAGGTTTTAAGGGTATTGGGTTGAGGCTAGAGGGTAGATGGTTTAAGGGTTTAGGGTTTAAGGGTTAAGGGTTAAGAGTTTAGGGTTGAGTGTTTAAGGGTTTAAGGGTTTAAGGGTTGAGGGTATAGGGTTGAGGGATTAGGGTAGAGAGGGAGGGATGGAGGGATGGAGATACAAAGGGAGAATTGAGATAGAGAGAAGTAGAGAAGAGGGAGGGACAAAGATAGATGAGGGTTGAGGATCCAATGTATAGGGTAGAGGGGAGAAAGATAGAGGGAGTGAGTGAGTGAGAGAGAGAGACTTGAGAGAGGGATATGGGGTAGGAGGGAGAGACTTGAGAGAGAGAGGGAGGGAGGGTTTAGGGTTTAATGGTTTACGGTTTATGATTAAGGGTAGAGGGGAGAGAGATAGAGGGAGTGACTAGGAGAGAGAGAGACCTAAGAGAGGGAGAGGAGGTAGGAGGGAGAGGGTTGAGAGAGAGAGGGAGAGAGATATAATGGAGGTTAAGGGTAAGGGTAGAGGGTAGAGAGATAAAGGGTTAAGGGCTGGCCTAAGAGTTTGGGCCTAAGGGTTGATGGTATAGGGTAGAGGGTTTAGGTAGATGGGAAAGAGATAGAGGGTGGAGTGAGTGAGAGAGGGAGCTGGGAGAGGGAGAGGAGGTAGGAGGGAGAAAATTGAGAGAGAGAGAGGGGGAGGGAGTGTGAGAGAGATAGAGGGAGACAGGGTTAAGGGTAGAGGGTAGAGAGTTTAAGGGTTTAGGGTTTAAAGGCTAAGGGTTTAGGGTTTAGGATTAAGGGTAGAGGGAGAGAGATGGAGGGATTGAGTAAGAGAGAGAGACCTGAGAGAGGGAGAGTAGGTAGGAGGGAGAGGGTTGAGAGAGAGAGAGGGAGGGGGGGAGTGAGAGAGATATAGAGGGAGGGAGGTTTAAGGGTTTAGGGTCTAAGGGTTAATTGTAGAGGGTTAAGCATTAAGGATAGAGAGGAGAGAGATAGAGGGAGTGAGTGAGAGAGAGGGAGAGAACTAAGAGAGGGAGAGGGGGTAAGATGGAGACACTTGAGAGAGAGAGAGAGGGATGGAGTGAGAGAGAGATAGAAGGAGGGAGGGTTAAGGGTATATGGTAGATGGTTTAAGGGTTTAGTATTTTAGGATTAATGGTTTAGGGTTAAGGGTAGAGGGGAGAGAGATAGAGGGAGTGACTAAGAGAGAGAGAGACCTAAGAGAGGGAGAGGGGGTAGGAGGGATATATTTGAGAGAGAGAGAGAGGGAATGGTAGAGAGATAGAGGGTAGAGGGTTAAGGGTAGAGGGTAGAGGGTTTAAGGGTTAAGGGTAGAGTGTTAAGGGTAGAGGGTAGAGGGGATAGAGATAGGAGTGAGTGAGAGAGAGAGAGACTTGAGAGAGGGAGAAGGGGTAGGAAGGAGAGAGAGAGAGAGAGAGAGAGAGAGAGAGAGAGAGAGAGAGAGAGAGAGAGAGAGAGAGATGTAGGGAGTGGGAGAGAGATAGAGGGTAGAGGGTAGAGGGTTTAAGGGTTAAGGGTTTAGTGTTAAGGGTAGAGGGGAGAGAGAGAGGGAGTGAGAGAGAGGGAGGGAGGGAGTGGGAGAGAGATAGAGAGTAGAGATTATAGGGTAGAGGTTTAAGGGTAGAGGGTAGAGAGATAGGAGTGAGTGAGTGAGAGAGACCTAAGAGAGGGAGAGGTATTAGGAGCGAGATACTTGAGAGAGAGAGAGAGGGAGGGAGGGAGTTGGAGATAGATAGAGGGTAGAGGGTAGATTTTTTTATGGGTTTATGGTTTAAGGGTTAAGGGTTAAGGGTTAAGGGTTAAGGGTTAAGGGTAGAGGGTAGATAGATAGAGGGAATAAGTAAGAGAGAGAGACTTGAGAGAGGGAGAGGCAGTAGGAGGGAGAGACTTGAGAGAGAGGGAGAGGGAGTGGGAGAGAGATAGAGAGTAGAGGGATAATGGTAGAGGGTAGAGTGTTTAAGGATTTAGGGTTTAAGGGTTAAGGGTAGAGGGGAGAGAGATAGAGGGTGTGAGTGAGAGAGAGAGAGGGAGGGAGTGGGAGAGAGATAGAGGGTAGAGGGTTAAGGGTAGAGGGTAGAGGGTTAAGGGTAGATGACAGAGAGATAAAAGGAGTGGGTGAGTGGGAGAGAGACCTAAGAGAGGGAGAGGGGGTAGGAGGGAGAGAATTGAGAGAGAGATATAAGGAGTGAGGGAGTGGGAGACAAATAGAGGGTAGAGGGTTTAAGGGTGTAGGGTTTTAGGGATAAGATTTTAGGTTTCAGGGTTAAGGGTAGAGGGGAGAGAGATAGAGGGAGTGAGTGAGAAAGAGAGACCTAAGAGAGGGTGAGGGGGTAGGATGGAGAGTCTTGAGAGAGAGATAGGGGGTATGAGGGAGATTCTCTATATCACCCCTCCATCTACCTCTCTCAAGTCTCTCCCTCCTACCCCTCTCTCTCTCTCAATTCTCTCTCTCACTCACTCCTATCTCTCTCCCCTCTACCCTTAACCCTTAACCCTTAAACCCTTAAACCCTCTACCATCTACCATTAACCCTCTACCCTCTATCCCTCTCCCACTCCCTCTCTCTCTCAAATCTCTCTCTCCTACCCCCTCTCCCTCTCTTAGGTATCTCTCTCTCAATCACTCCCTCTATCTCTCTCCCCTATACCCTTAACCCTAAACCCTAAACCATTAACCCTTAAACACTAAACCCTTAAACCCTCTTCCCTCTACCCTTAACCCTCCCTCCCTCTATGTCTCTCCCAGACCCTCCATCTCTCTCTCAAGTCTCTCCCTCCTACTACCTATACCTCTCTTAGGTCTCTCTCACTCACTCACTCACTCCCTCTATCTATCTTCCTCTACCATTAACACTTAATGCTCTACCCTTGACCCTTAAACCTTGAACTCTTAAACCCTCAAACTCTTAACCCTAAACCATAAAACCTTAACCCTTAAACCCTAAACCCTCTACCCTATACCATTAACCCTCCCTCCCTCTCTCTCTCAACCCTATCCCTCCTAGCCCCTCTCCCTCTCTCAGGTCTCTCTCTCTCTATGTCACTCCCTCTATCTGTCTCCCTTCTACCCTTAAGCCTAAACCCTTAAACCCTACCTCCCTATATCTCTCTCCCACTCCCGCCATATCTCTCTCAAAAGTCTCTCCCTCCTATCCCCTCTCCCACTCTTAGGTCTCTCTCTCACTCACTCCCTTTATCTCTCTCCCCTCTACCCTAAACCCTCTACCCTCTACCATTAACCCTTAAACCCTAAATCCTTAAACCCTTAACCCTCTACCCTTAAATCTTAACCCTTAAACTATATACCTCTTCCCTTAACCCTCCTTCCCTCTATATATATCCCACTCCCTCCCTCCCTATCTCTCTCAACCCTCTCACTCCTACCCCCTCTCCCTCTCTCAGGTCTCTCTCTTAGTCACTACCTCTGGGTCTCTCCCCTCTACCCTTAACTGTAAACCCTAAAAACTTAACCCTTTAACCCTATAGCCTCTATCTCTCTCCCACTCCCTCACTCTCTCTCTCAAGTATCTCCCTCCTACCCCCTCTCCCTCTCCCCCCTCACCTCCCCTACTCCTTCTATCTCTCTCCCTCTACTCCTTAACCCTCTCTCTACTCCTTAACCCTTAAACACTCTTACCCTCTACTCCTCTCTCTCCAAGTCTCTCCCCTAAGCACCCTCTCTCTCTCTCTCTCAAGTCTCTCTCTCTCTCTCTTCTCTCTCTCTCTCTCACTCCTTCTATCTCTCCTCTACCTCTTAACTCCATAAACCCTTAAACCCTCTGTCTCTACACTTATCTCTCTCCCTCTAATTTTTAACCCTCTCTACCCTTTAACTCCTTAAAGACTCTACCCTCTACCCTCTCTCTCTCTCTCTCTCCAAGTCTCTTCCTCATACACCCTCTCTCTCTCTCTCTCACTCCTTCTATCTCTCTCCCTTCTACCCTTAACCCATAAACCCTTAAACCCTCTACCCTCTACACTCTATCTCTCTCCCACTACCTCCCTCTCTCTCTTTCTCTCAAGTTCATCCCCATACCCTCTCTCTCTCTCTCTCTCTCTCTCCTTCTATCTATCTCCCCTCTACCCTTAACCCTGGTGAAATTTGGAATGTAGTGGAATGCTTGAAAAAATGGGTCCAAGAAATGGGTTCTCTTGGTCATTTACATGACCAAGAGACCCCATTTCCTAGACCCATTTTTTCAAATAGGCAAGTTAGGTTGCCAATTTCAACGAATTGCCAAGCTGGTGGGCCCACTAGCTTACCATTTCGGTGAAATTGGTAATGTAGTGGCCTGTTTGAAAAAGTGGGTCCAAGAAATGGGGTCTCCCAATGATTTACATCACTAAGAGATCCCATTTCTTGGACCCATTTTTTCAAACAAGGAAAGTTATTTTGCCAATTTCATTGAATTAGCAAGCTACTAGGCCCACTAACCTGCCAATTCGATGAAATTAGCAATGTAGTGGCCTATTTGAAAAAATGGGTCCAAGAAATGGGGTCTCTTAGAAATTTAAATAATTGGGAGACCCCATTTATCAGACCCATTTTTTCAAACAGTCCAATTTAGGTTTCTAGTTTCACCAAATTGGCAAGCTAGTGGGCCCTCTACCCTTTATCTCTCTCCCACTCACTCCCTCTCTCTTTCTCTCTCTATCTCTCTCAAGTCTCTACCTCCCACCCCCTCTCCCTCTCTCAAGTGTCTCTCTGACTCACTCACTCCCTCTATCTCTATCCCCTCTACGCTTAACCCTAAACCCTAAACCCTAAACCCTTAACCCTTAAACCCTAAACCCTTAAACTCAAAACCCTTAAACCCTCTACCCTCTATCTCTCTCAAGTCTCTCCTTCATACACCATCTCCCTCTCTCAAGTCTCTCTCTCTCTCACTCACTCCTATCTCTCTCCCCTCTACCCTTAACCCTTAAACCCTTAAACCCTCTACCCTCTACCCTCTATCTCTCTCTTTCTCTCAAGTCTCTCCCTCCTACCCTCTCTCCCTCTCTCAATTCTCTCACTCACTCACTCACTCACTCCTTTTATCTCTCTCCCCTCTACCCTTAACCCTTAAACCCTTAAAACCTTAAACACTTTATCCTAGCTTGTCAATTCGGTGAAATTGGGAATGTAGTGGCCTATTTGAAACAATGGGTCCAAGAAATGGGGTCTCTTGGTGCATCACTGAGAGACCCCATTTCTTGGACCCATTTTTTCAAATAGGCAAGTTAGGTTTCAAATTTCACCAACTTGTAAGCTAGTGGGCCCACTGGCTTGCCAATTCAGTGAAACTGGCAATGTAGTGGACTGTTTGAAAAAATGGGTCCAAGAAATGGGGTCTCCCTGTGATAAATCACTAAAAGACCCCATTTCTTGGACCCATTTTTAAAAACATGGAAAGTTAAGTTTCCAATTTCACCAAATTACCAAGCTAGTAGGCTCACTGGCTTGCCAATTCGGTGAAATTGGCAATGTAGTGGCCTATTTGAAAAAAATGGGTCCAAGAAATGGGGTCTCCTAGTGATTTATTTCTTGGACCTATTTTTTCAAACAGGAAAGATAGGTTGCCAAGTTCACTGAATTGCCAATTTGGTGAAATTGGTAATGTAGTAGATTGTTTTGAAAAAATGGGTCCAAGAAATGTGGTTTTTCAGTGATTTACATCACCAGGAGACCCCATTTCTTGGACCCATTTTTTCAAACAATGCAAGTTAGGTTGCCAATTTCACCAAATTGGTAAGCTAGTGGGACCATTGGCTTGCTAATTCAGTGAAATTGGTCATGTAGAGGCCTGTTTGAAAAAATGGGTCTAAGAAATGGGGTCTCCCAGTGATGTAAATCACCAGGAGACCCCATTTCTCGTACCCATTTTTTCAAATAGGCCAAGTGATGGAGAGGCAATGGGAGGGAGATAAAGAGAGACAGATAGAGGGAGTGAGAGAGAGTGGTAGGGATTGATTGAGCAAGAGGCATATAGAAAGAGGGAGAGGGTAGATAGATACAATCAGAGAGGGTAGGAGAGAGGGAGGGAGTGAGAGGTGAGATGTATAGATAGAGAGAAAGGGATATGGTTTAAGGGTATAGGGTTGAGGGATTAGGGTGAGCTTATAGGGTTGATAATTTAGAGTATTGGGTTGAGGGTATAGCATTGAGGGTAGAGTGTATTGGGTATCTACACTCAACCCAATACCCTCTACCCTCAACCCTTAAACCCTTCAACAAAAGAAAACTCTCTACCCTAATCCCTTAAACCCTAAGAGGGAGTGGGAGAGAGAGGGAGTGATGGAGAGGTAGTGGGAGGGAGATAGAGAGAGATATATAGAGGGAGCGAGAGAGAGTGGTAGGGATTGATTGATAAAGAGGTATGTAGAAAGAGGGAGAGGGTAGATAGATACAATTAGAGAGGGTAGGAGAGAGGGAGGGAGAGAATGGTGAGATGTATAGATAGAGAGAAAGGGATAGGGGTTAAGGGTATAGGGTTGAGGCATTAGGGTTGAGGGTAGAGGGTAGAGGGTAGAAGGTTTAAGGGTTTAGGGTTAAAGGGTTTATGGTTGAGGGTAGAGGGTAGAGGGTATAGGTTTGAGGGTATATGGTTGAAGGATTAGGTTGAGGGTCCAATGTATAGGGTAGATGGTATAGAGGTTGCGGGTTAAGGGTTTAAGGGTTGAGGGTTGAGGAATTAAGGGTTGAGGGTTGAGAATTGAGGGTTGAGGGTTTAATGTAGAGGGTAGAGGGTAGAGGGTTTAAGGGCTAGGGGTTGAGGGTAGAGGATTGAGGGTGTAGGGTTGAGGGTCCAATATATAGGGTAGAGGGTATAGGGGTTGAAGGATTAGGGTTGAAGGGTTGAGAGTTGAGGGTAGAGGGTAGAGGGTTGAGGGTTTAAGGGTTGAGGGATTAAGGGTTTAAGGTTGAGGGTTGAGGATTGGAGATAGAGGGTTTAGGGTTTAGGGTATAGGTTTGAGGGTATATGGTTGAGGAATTAGGGTTGAGGGTCCAATGTATGGGGTAGAGGGTATAGGTATTGAGAGTTAAGGGTTTAAGGGTTGAGGGTTGAGGGAATAAGGGATGATAGTTGAAAATTGAGGGTTGAGGGTTTAATGTATAGGTTAGAGTGTAGAGGGTTTAACGGTTGAGGGTTGAGGGTTTAAGGTAGAGGGTAGATGATTTAGGGTATAGGGTTGAGAGATTAGGGTTGATGGTCCAATATATAGGGTAGAGGGTATAGCGGTTAAGGGATTAGGTTTTAAGGGTTGAGGGTTGAGGGTTGAGGGTAGAGGATAGAAGGTAGAGGGCTAAGGTTTTAAGGGTTGAGGGATTAAGGGTTGAGGGTTGAGGGATTAGGGTAGAGAGTTTACATCATCGGGAGACTCCAAGCTAGTGGACCCACTTTTTCAAATAGGCCAAGTTAGGATGCCAATTTCATCGAATTGGCAAGCCAGTGCACCCACTAGCTTACTAATTCGATGAAAATGACAACCTAACTTGGCCTATTTGAAAAAATGGTTCCAAGAAATGGGGGCCATCTCTCTCTCTCCTCTCTCTCTCTCTCTCTCTCTCTCTCTCTCTCTCTCTCTCTCTAAACCCTATAAACTTAACCTCCAACCTTCAACCCAATACCCTCAACCCTATACCTAATATCCTAAACCCTAGTCCCTATACCCTATAAACTTAACGTTATACCTTCAACCCTATACCTTAAACCATAAACCCGACACACTCAACCCTCATCCCTATACCCTAACACCTAAACATTATCCTTGAACCCTTAACCCTATAATTAAATGCTAAATCCTACATTAAACCTTGTACCCTAAACCTTTAACCCTAAACCCTCAACCCTAAACCCAATACCCTCAACCTTGTTATCACGAAATCTAGCAGTGCTTGATCCATGGATAACCCCCCTACAAAACTAGTCTATTTCCTAGGCCCATGTGTTTCAAGCTCACAAAATGAGACAATCTTAAATTATCCTTAACGTATGGTCTCTGATCTCACCTAGTCCATGTGAGTGATGATTGGCTTGAATTTTGAGTTTAAAATATTTACAACTCGCTTTAACCAGGAGTTAGTCCTTTTTCTGATTTTGGTGCTTGGGTGGTGATTTTCACCGCCATTGCACCTATTTTCTGTCTAACACTTTTTGGTGCTCGAGTGGTGATTTTCACTACCATTGCACCTAAATTAATTTTTGCACTCTCGGAGCTAAGGCGATAAAAATCACCGCTCGAGCAACTAATCGTCGACTAACTTAAGTCTTTTGTGTTGCATTTAATGTATGAGATTTAAGTTATGTTTGTGTTTATTTTCTCGCCGATGAATTATTTTCACATTTTGTTTCTCATACCTATCCTCCCATCGCTCCAAACGCTTCCTTTTTGCTTTCCTCAAAGTTGGATCTTCGTTCTTTTACACTAGCATGTGGATTTTGTTTCAACCTCTTCAACATCATCTAGTTGTCTCTGTTTCAGGTATGTGCATTGCATTTTTCCATTCTCTTTCTTAGTCATCCTTCTTCTTATTTTTCAAATGCTTATTTTCTTGTTTATGAACATCATTGTTTAGTTTCATTGTCAATTCGTTGGTCTATTTATTTTCTTCTCAAAACCTCGCACCCTAGCATCGGTTTGTTTCTCTAATTTGAAAGCCTAGAATTTTAATTTTATTTCCAACCCTCGTGTCATGGCGAAGAAATTCTTCACCTTTACACATGCTACGGAATTGATTAATTTCAATGTCAGTGCGGTAAAAATTGCCACCATGACACCAACCCACCTATACTTTCAAAGTGTCTTGGCAATAAAAATCACCGCCATGACACTCAAACCCATGAAAATATCAAAGTGTCATGGTGGTGATTTTCACCGCTATGACACTCAACTCTCTTAGCATCTCAGTCCTATGGCAGTAATTTTCACTACCAAGACACTGCGATAGCAAACCTTAAGTGTTAAGGTGGTGTTTTTCACTGCCCTAACACTTAGTCTTTTCTCGTGATTTCTTAGTGCTTGAGTGGTGATTTTCACCACTCAAACACCAAATATCATTACCTCTTGGTGTTGAGGTGGTGATTTTCATCGCTCGAGCACCAAAATCTACATTTTTTCCATAACACTTTGACATGTATTTTCTTCACTTTAGATTCCACCTCAACTTTCACGCTTTTTTTTTCGCACCATATTGCCAAACCATAGTTGCTCCATATCGCCTACTCGTTTCACATTTCCCCATGTGGTATATCTTTCCTGACACTTGCGGATCCATCATTCTTGCAGTTAACTTCAAAATTCATTAGGTCTTCAGAGGTGGGAAAAAATCAGTCTTGGCCCCTCTAAATGAGAGCTGAAATGCCTCCATCATCTCCTAAAGGAAAATGAAAGATGAAGTATAAATACCAAGGCATTTTCCCTCCAACTGTGGTGTTATCAAAAGTAGACAAAATCAAGGATACTGAGATTGGTCACCAAGATCTTGAATATTTCGTGAAGAGGGTTCAACAAAGGCCATGGGATGAAAATATAAAGGCCATTGCTCATAGTAATCTCCATCTGGTATCCACCTTCCCAACTTCTGCTCATCACACTGAATTTGTGCTTCAAGTTGCAGCCCATTATATTCAAGAAGATAGAACTGTAAGAGATTCTATGGGTCAAGTTGTGATGAGGCTTGATGGCGAATTTTTTTATATTGTCCTCAAATTTCCACACATGGAACAATATACACCTATCACAATTCAGAAGGCTCGAGAGATTTTTTATAATGATTGCGTCAGGGCTAAAACATTGAATAACAAATAATGGTTAAAGACTCCAAGACATGTTGTATCTAGATGGCCTAAGGGACTTCCTGAGAGTGATTTCAAGGAGGATGTAAGAGACATGATCACCCTTTTAAGTAGAGTTAAGGGCTTACTTGAATCTTCTCATTTTCAAGATTGCATGTATAAAAATGTCTAGATAATCAAGAGGAGGAAAGTGCATATTGAGTGGGTAACCCATATCAGTGATGAAATTCATGAAAACTTGATTAATGTGCCTACCACTCTGAAATTCTATATGATCTCTTATTGGGTGTATGTGGCTACAGTGATGAGGCAATTCCGAGGTTTTTCTACTAAGGGGAACAAACACTCTACCCCCATATATGACTATTACTACCAATTGAACTTGAGAGAAAGCTTCCACCATTTCAGGAGGGTTACAAATGCTTTCTTTGCTCCTTTGTTGTTCACTTTTGATCCTACTCTAGAAAATAAAAGAATCTCAGATGAAGCCTATAAAGTAGTCAACAAGGTTGGATGTGTCTTTCTATAGTTCCCAAACTTTACTTATATAAGAGTAGGTTGTTTCACTGGGTTCCTGTACATGCTTCCCAGGTATCCCTCAGATAAATGGATCCTCATGGAGTTGTGCAGACAATTGATTTCTGTACACAAAGAACAACAAAGGATACATAAACTAGGTTTCAAATTTCCTCTAACCATCGGCAAGTACACTATCAAAAGTATACAAAAGGCCAAGAATGTTGCAAAAAAAATTCAAATAATGACTATCAAGACCTACAGGTATAGGTGTTACTTTGACTATCGAGATCTAAAGAAAAAACTCAAGAAAGGTCACAACCATGTTTACCATTTTGAAGACATAGGAGCAGATTATAGAGATGAGGAAGATGTTCATAAGATGGATTATTGTAGATTGATAGTTGATCGGATCAGGGCCCTTAGTATAGTTGACTTTCCTGAAGACTTCACTACTCCTGGAGACATCCTCAATTCTACTTATGATGAAGATGACGTCGCCAGGAAGCCTTTACCTCTAGTACAATGGTGAAAGAAAGAATATATTTACATGAGGGAAAGGCTAGCTCCTATTCTACATAACACAGCAGAGTGGCTTCATAAGCATGGCTATCAAATGAAATATTTTAAAACTAATTTAGAGGGAGAACCTCCCAAAGAAAAATCCATTCCATGACCGAAATCTCGCCCCAAAGATAAGCAGGCTGCGATTCCTTCTTCATCTCAAAGAGGACCAAGAATTAAATTTATTGTGGGAAAGAATAATACACATACCACTAAGGTCCAAGAAAACAGATCTAAAACGTCACATGCAGAAGGAAAGGATCTTATTTTTGAAGAGTTATCCTTAGATGAAGAAGGAGGAGATACAAAGTTTGAATCTGAAGAATCAAAAAGTGAAGATTCTGGGGAAACAGAGTCGAATGAAGAAGAAGAACAATCCCTTGAGGAATCTCAAGAAGAAGTGGAGAAAAATCAAGAGAAAGAGCTCCATCAGGAGGAGAAAATTTTATCCCCTCCTCGAAATGAAACTAAAGATATTCCTACCTCTTCACCAGGCCATGCCAACATTCCTCACACTCCTCCAACATGCAAGACTCCTGTTCCTCCCATTCCTTCTTCTCTTCTTCCTACTATAGTAACAGGAGTAGAAAATGTTTCTTCCCCACCTATAGTATCAATCATGTCAGATTTTTCTACAGTTGTTCAAACAAAAACTATTAATGTTCTATCCAGTTCACCAGCTTCTATACCCAACTTGTCATCCCCACCTTTTGATATTTTACAATGAAGTGCTGCCCCTTTGAAACAAGCATTGAAACTTTGTGTTCAATATTGCGAAGCTGAATTTAATCAATAAAGAAGGAAGTTGCATGCCAGACTTTATGTTGGAATCAATTCTCTTTGGATTTGAGTAAGATTGGTGGTGATTAGCGAAAGATATTTGGAGGCCTTCAAATAGTTCATGTAAACTTTGTGTTGCATCTATTGTTTGAATTTACTTTTATGTGTGGATGTTTTGGTTGAAATATCTATAAGACTTTGTGCTTGTAATCGTTCATGTTGTTCGAGGAATTGTTGCATCTAAGAAGACTTTGTGCTTCTAATGCAACAAATGATACGTCTTCTATAGATCCAACATTGAAAAAGCTACGGAATGACATTGTGCCTTCGTGAGCTTTCCCTTTTCCTTTTCTTTTTTTATTATAAATCACATCTGGTATCTCTATGCTTTGCTTTAACAAGATAGAGATATTGGCATTACTACTTTTTTTCACGTTTTAGTTATTCAATCGAGAACTTTCAAATCGTGAAGGATTGTAAACATCTTCTTTGAAAAAGAGAGAGGAATGAATGTAACACAACCCCCCATTTCGTAAGTGTAGTGTGCATTTTTTAAGTACTTTCTTATTTTTACTATAGCTTCTATTAGCAGTAAGAAGGGTGCCTCCTCTTTCTGAGAGGAGAGATTATATCTCATAGCTGTGGCTGAAATCTAGATAGCGATATCTATTGAAAATTTAATTAGATTATTTTTACCCAATAGTTTTTTGGCAACTCTATTGGGGAATGAATCACACAATCTAAGCCTCATGCTTTGGATTGAAGTGAATATGCTTTCCAGTTTCTTACTATATCTTGTTATTTTTCTCTGTAAATCTTCATCCTTTTTAGATTTGTATTCTAGCAGACCAAAGTTATACATGAGGTTTGAGGGCTCAAGGAGTTATAGATCCACTATTTGAGGCATTGCTACAATGCAATTTTCCTTTCACTCCATGAGAAAATTCATCGTTGAAATGTACTACGAGTTTCCCTTCGTGAAAAGAAAGATCTGCTCTCCCACCTATTTGGTTTGTCTACAGCAAAAATCTAGCTCAATTACCTATTGTGCAACCAGTAATGGCCACACCAGCTACCGGACCATGGGGAAATTCTTTTGGTCCCCTTCGTTTGGCTACATCATTGCACGATCTCCCATGTGTTTCAAGGAAACACCTTCCGAAATTCATCGGTGATGGCAAACAACACCCTGATGAACATATCGTTGCTTTCTACATTGTTTGTGGCATTCTCACCATTGAACATTATGATGTTTTCATGAGGCTATTCATTGAATCCCTCCAAGGGGTTGCTTCAGAATGGTTCTGCACTCTTCCAAATGCTTCGATCACTAGCTGGGCCACTCTTCGAACCAAGTTCGAGGAGAGATTCAAGCCCGCCAAAGATGGACATGCTTTGTTAGCACAACTGATGACCATGCAGAAAGAGGCTCATGAACCTATGAGAGAATTTGTTGCTAAATTCAACAAGTTGGTGACATGGATCCCGCAAGATTCTAAACCAACGGATCATAACTTAAAGTGATTTTTCATTAATACTCAATTACCCAAGGTAAGTTTCTTCTTATGCAAGGAAAATCTTGCCAATGTTGAAGCAACAAAACAATTATCTATGAGCCTTGAAGATGACATGATCCTAGCTAGAGAGATCATAACTAATGGAAACTCTAGCACCAATAAAAGGATGCAAGCATTAGGATCTTCAGCATCCAATGTCGTCACCCATAGCACTAGTTCCAACTTTACAGATCCTATGGTGCAATGGTTGGAAAATGAGCTCCTTGCTTTGAAGAAGTGAGTTGCCAACAACAATACCAATTACAAGGATGTCCCAAGAAGGACTTTCCCTAACTATGCCAGAAACAAAAATCAAAACCATCTTCCGATGCAACAAGGTAGGCGTGTTCTTGAAGCTCCACCTACCAATGCTACTGTAGGATATTACGAAGTTGAACAAGAGTATTATGCACAACCAGACTACCCTGCAGAAGAGAACACCGATCTTTTTCAAGAGGAAGAGATAGAATCAACTAGCAACTCCAAGATCGGCTATTTGCAAATAGCAGACGAAGAAGAGGAAGAAGATTTGGTGGCAAACACTTATGTTGTTTTTATGCGACATCAACAAAGCCAAATTGACAAAGCTCAAGTTGCTTCTCCACCTGAAAAGGAAAAGTCACTCGTCATGATTGCCAAAACGGGATCTCCTCTCCCTTGGCAACCTAAAAAATAAATAAATCCACAAGCAAGTGCATCATGTCCCTCAACATCAACTCTCGCTATCCCAAAAGCCGATCATCCGATTTCAAAGACCAACATGCCTTTCATCAAACCAGCTAGTGAAGTCACTACATCCAGTCTACAAAACTCTTTCCAAGCCTTTTACATCATTGATCATGCAAAAAAGACCAAGTTCCTAATGTCTGAGGCAGAATACCTCAAAGCTAACCCTGACCAATTTGATAGACTCGTAAAATTCGTTAAGGATCAAGGAATTACTCCAGCTCAGGATTCGCCCCCTGAAGTTCCAGTCGCTCCTAAACCTATGGCACCACGAAATAATTTGGTATCCAATCCCCCAACTGCATCTAGGCACATCGACCCATTTTTTATCTCCTTGTTGGTAAATGGTTTCAAACTAAGTAATTGTGTCATAGACTCTGGTGCCTCTGATAACGTGATGCCCACCAAGGTAGCCACCATCTTGGGCTTGGACATGACCAAGACTTTTAGTTGTTGTTTCTCTATAGAAAATAAATAGGTGCCCTTGATTGGTCAAATCAAAGATGCACAATATGCATTTGCTGCATATCTGGATAAAAAGATCAAAATGATAGTCCTAGTGGCTGATGTACCGACATCTTATGGAATCCTCCTTGAGAGTAATTTCTACAAAGATGTTGGGGGAGAATTAAGCATGGATATGTCTGAAGCTAGAATACCAGTAAAAGGCGTAATGCAAAAGCTTATTCCTGAGAAGGAAGCAAAATTCTCGGTGACCCAACTAGATGATCCAAGAGCCCGGATCCTATTTGAATCTTCAGGAATGGGAACTTATTATCTTCAAACACAAGAGATCGACAAGTCTTCAACAACACATGAGTTGAAGAGTGTTGAATATCTTTCCATAACAAACGATTCATCACCAGATGATTCATCAATGTTAGATCCTGAAACTTTTCCAAGTGACGAGTTTCAAGATTTTGACACTGTTAGCCTCGGTAATCCAAATGGTGTTTGGTTGCTGGAGTTCGATGGTAGTTGTTCTTCAACTAGTTTGGAGCTAGGATGGTTTTCATTTCATCTAACATAAAGTTTTTCCCTTTTTCTTTCAACCTACAATTTGATAACACTAACAACACTGCTGAGGATAAAGCTTTGTTGTTGGGAATGCAAGTGGCATGTAAGAAAGGTATTAAAAACCTTCATGCACAGGGTGATGCCAAGCTAATAGTATGCCAGGTAAGAAACCTGTATCAAATAAAAAATGATAGACTTAGGCATTATCACAATCTCATTTTGGATTGCATTTAAGAGTTTGAAGCTTTTGATATCTTTATGGTACCAAGGGAATACAATGGCAGGGTGGATTGTCTAGTAGTATCAGCCATGCTCCTCATCCCGCACAAGGATTTTCAAGGTTCCACCTACACTATTGAGTTAGTTTTCCATCCAAGTGTCCTTGATAATTCATAGAATTGGCACATTTTCAATGATGATCATCAGATAGTTGCCTTCTTAGAAAAGGCATAAAACTTTAATGAATTATATTTCGAAGGGAGTGATTCTCCTCTGCGAGAATCCATGTCTGATGTAGATCAAGTCACCAGTGAAGAATTCCTACAACTTAAAGGGAACAAAATCCCTAAGGGATTCGTGTCTTTGGAGACGCTCTTTGACAAACATGATCGTTATGTCAAAAAGTAGCTCACCGACTCTAATTCATAAAATGAGGTCGAGCAGTACAACTCGGGGAATAAAAGTGATTCAATGATGGTAAACATTTGCAAATGTTTCACCACCAAAGAAAGAAGACAGTTCACCAAGATACTACAAGAATAAATGGATGTCCTAGCATATTCACATGAAGACCTCAAATATTTCCAACCAAAAGAGGTGCAACATGATATTCCATTGAAGGTTGGAGCTTTTCCTTTCAAGCAAAAGCAAAGGAAATATAATCTGAAGATCTCCGGAACCATCCTTGTAGAAGTCCAGAAGATGTTGAACGCACGTATAATCTTTCCAATGCACCATTCAACATGGATATAAAACATTGTCCTAGTATGCAAGAAGAACAGTGAGATTCATATCTATGTTGATTTTAGAAATCTCAACTAGTTGTTGCTTAAGGACAATTACCCTCTTCCTATCATGGATCAAGTTTTGTAGAATGTGACCGGATCCAAGATGCTCTCCATGTTGGATGGGTTTTCTGGTTACAGTCAAATCAAGTTCACTTCAAATGATCAACATAAGATGACCTTCACAATGCCATGGCATACCTTCACATACCACTGAATGCCTTTTGGCTTGATAAACATTGGCGCTACTTTCCAACGTGCTATGGACCTGGATTTCCATAATGAGATGGTAAATTTCATTGTAGTATATCTTGACGACATCACAGTATTCTCCAAAAAGCATCAAAAACACTGCAATCACCTGAGGCAAATCTTGGAGAGACGTTGTGAGCATGGCATTTCCTTAAATCCTAAAAAGTCAGTCTTTGGGGTTACAGAGGGAAAACTTCTCATCCATGTGGTGTCTATTGAAGGGATTAAGATCGAATCACAAAGATTCAATGGCATCAAATCTCTCTCCTTGCATCAAGTAAGAAGGTTGTTCACTCCTTCTTCGACAAGGTAAATTTCCTGCGAAGGTTCCTCCCGAACTTTGCAGAAAAGACTCATCATATTGTGAATATGATGAAAGGTAATACCACTTTCCACTGGACCACAGAAGGGAAAGCTACATTCGACAACATCAAGGAGGAAATCACTCATGCTCCCATATTGACTTTTCCTGATTTTACCAAAGATTTAATAATGTACAGTTATGCTTGCGAGCGTACACTTTCAACCATTTTGATATAGGAAAATCGTGAAGGTTTTGAATTTCCCATTGCATTCATGAGCTCCCCCCTGAAGAACTATAAGTTGAAATATTCTTAGATGGAAAAACATGCCTTTTTCGTGGTCAAGGCTATTAAAAAATTTTGGTTTTACATTTTGAATAGTCATGTCAAGGTCTTGGTTCTGGATGAAGAAGCTTCAGAAAAGGAAGAAGATTCAAGTGAACTCCCCCTGGTAATGTTTATCAGCACCATTGATGAGTGGTATTCTAACATTGCTCATTTTCTCACCTACGGTGAATGCCCAAATAATTTGACATCAAAATAAAAAAGGACTGGCAAGTTGAAATCAGCCAATTTTGACTTGTGGGACAATGGCATGTACAAGCACGCATTGCATGGCACCTTTCTATGGTGTGTAGATAAGGAACAATTTTTTTTTTGTTGAAATCATACCATGAATTAGCATGTGGAGGGAATTTTTCCACACCCGTTACTGCTCACAAAATTTGGAGAGCAAAGTACTATTGGCCCATGCTCTTTCAAGATGCATACTCTTGGGTACACAAGTGTGAGCTATGTCAACAAGTTGTTGGTAGGCCTAAGTTGGCAGATTTACCATTAAAGCCCATTGTAATTGAAGAACCTTTCCAATAGTGGGGAATTGACTTTATCAATGTGGTCAATCCATTCTCAAGTGTCGGACATGTCTACATCCTAACCACGACTGATTATTTCACCAAGTGGGTAGAGGTGATTCCTGCTAAGCACACGACTTTTTAGGTGGTGTGCAATTTCTTGAAAGAGAATATTATTTCCAAGTTTGGCGTGCCAAACAAAATCATTGCTAACAATGCTTTTGCTTTTTCATCGAACAAGATCACTGAGTTTTGTTTCGAACATGGCATAACCTTGTCACATTCTTCTGATTATTACACACAAGGTAATGGTCAGGCTGAATCAAGCAACAAGAATCTGGTGACCATCATCTGGAAGTTGGTAGAGGAGAATCAATGTCTATGGCACAAGGCTTTGTATGATGCCTTGTGGGCAGACAAGATCACTCCAAAACAAGCAATCGATATGTCCCCCTTTCAACTCTTGTACAAGTTGAATGTCGAAATTCCCATAACCCTGGAATTTCTAGCCCTCAAGTTGGCGAAGGCTATTGAAGATGAGACCTTTGATAATTCTATTAACAAGCGTATAATGTATCTCTCTGAATTGGAGGAGAAGCATGTTCAGGTTGTTGATCGCATTGTGGAGCACTAGGAACAAGTAAAGAAGCTTTTTAACTAAAATTCTAAGTCTCGGGATTTTCAAATTGGTGACCTCGTTCTCCTATGGGACAAATGAAGAGAACCAAAAGGTATGCATAGGAAAGTTGACTCACTGTGGACAGGACCTTTCAAAGTTCACCAACTGTATGGTGAGAACAATTTCTTGCTAGCATACGGAGATGGGACGTTGTTCCCTCTTCCTCATAGTAGACAACACCTCAAACACTTTACACAGTAAACTGATGAGTGTTCCACAGGTAAATATTTTTATTTTTAGTCCTTTATGTCTTTTCATTTTTGTGTCCTCATCGTCGCCTGACTCCAAGCCCAATGGATGGATAAAGGAACTTAAATTCTGGAATTCTTCTCCCTTCACTCATTTGAGAGAACGACTAAAGAAAGATCCCTAGTAGGAGCCAGTTTTTATCATGAAATCTAGCAATGCTCGATCCATGGATAACCCCCTACGAAACTAGTCTGTTTTCTAGGCCTGTGTGTTTCAAGCACGTAAAATGAGAAAATCTTAAATTGTCCTTAACGCTTGGTCTCTGATCTCACCTAGTCCATGTGAGTGACAATTGGCTTGAATTTTGAGTTTAAAATATTTACAACTCCCTTTAACCAGGAGTTAGTCGTTTTTCTTTCTTTGGTGCTCGAGTGATGATTTTCACCGCCTTTGCAACTATATTCTATCTAACACTTTTTGGTTCTCGAGTGGTGATTTTGACCGCCATTGCACCTAAATGACTTTTTGCACTCTCGGTGCTAAGGTGGTAAAAATCATTGCTCGAGCACCTAATCGTCAGATAACTTAAGTCTTTTGTGTCGCATTTAATGCGTGGGATTTAAGTTATGTTTGTTTTTATTTTCTCACCGACAAGTTATTTTCGGATTTTGTTTCTCATACCTCTCCTCCCATTGCTCCAAATGCTTCCTTTTTGCTTTCCTTAAGTTTGAATCTTCATTATTTTACACCAGTGCGCGGATTTTGTTTCAAACTCTTCGACATCATCTATTTGTCTCTGTTTCAGGTATGTGCATTACGTTTTTCCATTCTCTTTGTCAGTCATCCTTCTTATTTTTTGAATGCTTCTTTTCTTATTTATGAACATCATTTTTTAGTTTCATTGTCGATTTGTCAGTCTATTCATTTTCTTCTCAAAACCTCGCACCCTAGCATCGGTCTGTTTTTCTAATTTGAAACCGTAGCATTTTTGTTATATTTCCAACCCTCGTGTGATGGTGAAGAAATTCTTCACCTTTACAGATGCTACGGAATTGATTAAGTTCAATGTCAAGGAGGTAAAAATCGCTACCATGACACCAACCCACCTATACTATCAAAGTGTCTTGGTGATAAAAATCATCGCCATGACACTCAAACCCGTGGAAATATCAAAGCATCATGGTGGTGATTTTCACTACTATGACTCTCAACTCTCTTAGCATCTCAGTGCTACGGTGGTAATTTTCACCGTCAAGAAACTGCGATAGCAAACCTTAAATGTTAAGGTGGTGTTTTTCACTGCTCGAACACCAAATATCATTACCTCTTGGTGTCAAGGTGGTGATTTTCACCGCTCGAGCACTAAAATCTACATTTCTTCACTTTAACTTCCACCTTGCCTTTCACACTCTATTTTTTGCACCATATTTCCAAACCATAGTTTCTCCATATCACCTACTCATTTCATGTTTCCCCATGTGGCATATATTTCCTAACACCTGTGGTTCCATCATTCTTGTAGTTAACTTCAAAATTCATCAGGAGGTCTTAAGAGGTGGGTAAACATCAGTCTCGGCCCCTCTAAATGATAGCTGAAATGCCTCCATAATCTCCTAAAGGAAAAGCAAAGATGAAGTATAAATACCAAGGCATTTTCCCTCCAACTATTGTTATCAAAAGTAGACAAAATCAAGGATATTGAGATTGGTCACCAAGATCTGGAAGATCTCATGAAGAGGGTTCAACAAAGGCCATGGGATGAAAATATAAAGGCCATTTCTCATAGTAATCTCCATCTGGTATCCACCTTCCCAACTTCTGTCATCACACTAAATTTCTGCTTCAAGTTGCAGCCCATTATATTCAAGAAGATATAACTATAAGAGATTTTGTGGGTCAAGTTGTGATGAGGCTCAATGGTGAATTCTTTGATATTTTCCTCAAAGTTCCACACATGGAACAATATACACCTATCAAAATTAAGAAGGTTCAGGAGATTTTTTATAATGATTTAGTCAGGGCTAAAACATTGATTAACACACTATGGTTAAAAACTCCTAGACATGTTGTATCTAGATGGCCTAAGGGACTTCCTCAGAGTGATTTCAAGGAGGATGTAAGAGACATGATCACCCTTTAAAGAAGAGTTAAGGGCTTACCTGAGTCTTCTCATTTTCAAGATTGGATGTATGAATATGTCTGAATAATTAGGAGGAGGAAAGTGCATATTGATTAGGGAACACAGATCAGTGATGAAATCCATGAAAAGATGAATAATGTTCCCACCACTCTGAAATTCTATATGACCTCTTATTTGGTGTATGTGGCTGTAGTGATGAGGTAGTTCTGAGGTTTGTCTACTAAGGGGAATAGACACTCTACCCCCATATATGACTATTACTACCAATTGAACTTGAGAGAAAGCTTCCACCATTTCATGAGGGTTACTGATGCTTTCTTTACTCCTTTGTTGTTCACTTTTGATCCTACTATAGAAAAGAAAAGAATCTCAGCTGAAGCCCACAAACCAGTCAGCAAGGTTGGATGTGTCTTTCTATAGTTCCAAACCTTTACTTATATAAGAGTAGGTTGTTTTATTGGTTGCCCCTACATGCTTTGCAGGTATCCCTCAGATAAATGGATCCTCATGGAGTTGTGCAGATAGTTGATTTCTGTACACAAAGAATGACAGAGGATACATAAACCAAGTTTCAAATTTCCTCTAACAGCTATAGGTGTGACTTTAACTATCGAGATCTAAACAAAAAACTCAAGAAAGGTCACAGCCAGGTTTACCATTTTGAAGACATATGGGAAAATTGTAGAGATGAAGAAGATGTCTGTAAGATGGATTATTTTAGATTGATATTTCATCAGATCAGGGCCCTCAGTATAGATGACATTCTTGAAGAATTTATTGATCCTAGAGACATCCTCAATTCTCCTTATGATGAAGATGAAGTTTCGAGGAAGCCTTTACCTCTAGTACAATGGTCAAAGAAAGAATGTATTTACATGAGAGAAAGGCTAGCTCCTATTCTACATAACACAATAGAGTGGCTTCATAAGCAAGGCTATCAAATGAAAGCTTGTAAAAATTATTTGGAGGCAGAACCTCCCAAAGAAAAATCCAGTCCACGATCGGAATCTCGCGCCAAAGATAAGCAGGTTGCGATTCCTTCTTCATCTCAAAGAGGACCAAGAATCAAATTTACTCTGGGAATGAATACTGCACGGACCACTAAGGTCCAAGAAACAATATCTAAAAAGTCACATGCAGAATGAAAGGATCTTGTTTCTGAAGAGTTGTCCTCGAATGAAGAAGGAGGAGTTATAGAGTTTGAATCCGAAGAATCAAAAAGTGAAGAGTCTAGGGAAACAAAGTCCAATGAAGAAGAAGAACAATCCCTTGAGGAATTTCATGAAGAAGTGGAGAAAAATCAAGAGGAAGAGCTCCATCAGGATGAGAAAATTTTATCCCCTCCTCGAAATGAAACTGAAGATATTCCTACATCTTCACCAGGCCATGCCAACATTCCTCACACTCCTCCAACACCCAAGACTCAGGTTCCTCCCATTCCTTCTTCTCCTCTTCCTACTATAGTAATAGGAATAGAAAACGTTTCTTCCCCACCTGCAGTATCAATCATGTTGGCTTTTTCTACAGTTGTTTAGACACAAACTATAAATTTTCTATCCAATTCATCGGCTTCTATCCCTAGCTTGTCATCCCCACGTTTTGATATTTTGCAACGAAGTGTTGTCCCTTTGAAACAAGAATTGAAACTTTGTGTTCAATATTGCGAAGCATAATTTAATCAATAAAGAAGGAAGTTGCATGCCAGAATTTGTATTGGAATCAATTCTCTTTGGATTTGAGTAAGATTGGTGGTGATTAGCGAAAGATATTTGGAGGCCTTCAAATAGTTCATGTAAACTATTTGTTGCAGCTAGTGTTTGAATTTAATTTTATGTGTGGATGTTTTGGTTGAAAGATCTATAAGACTTTGTGCTTGTAATCGTTCATGTTGTTCAAGGAATTGCTGCATCTAAGAATATTTTGTACTTCTAATGCAACAAACGATACGTCTTCTATAGATCCAACATTGAAAAATATATGGAATGAATTTGTGCCTTCATGAGCTTTCCCTTTTCCTTTGCTTTTGTTATTATAAATTTTCATTGACAAGATAGAGATATTGGTATTACTACTTTTTGTCACATTTCATTTATTAGATCTAGAACTTTCAAATTGTGAAGCATTGTAAACATATTCTCTGAAAAAAGAGAGAATCGTGAATGTAACACACCCCCCCATTTCTTAATTGTAGTGTACATTTTGTAAGAAATTTCTTAGTTTTACTATAGCTTTTGTTAGCAGTAGGAAGGGCTCCTCCCCTTTCTGAGAGGAGAGATTATATCTCACATAGTTGTGGCTCTAATATATATAGTGTAAACTATTGAAAAGTTGATTACATTTATTTTACCCAACTAACCCTATACCCAATATCCTAAACCCTAATCCCTATACCCTATACACTTAACCCTGCACCCCAACCTTGAACACTATACCTCAACCCTCAACCCTATACCTTAAACACTAAAACCTACACTTTCAACCCTCATCCCTATACCCTATACCCTCAACCTGATAACCTAAGCCTTGAAAATCATCCCTCATCCCTATACTTAAACCCTAAACCCTACATTCAACCTTTTACTATAAACCCTAAACCCTAAACCTCAATCCTAAACCCAATACCCTTAACCCTATACCCATTATTCTAAACGCTAATCCCTGTACCCTATACACTTAGCCCTATACCCTCAACCTTGAACACTATCCCTCAACCCTCAACCCTATACCTTAAATCCTAAACCCTACACCCTCAAGCCTCATCTCTATACCCTACACCTCAACCTTATACCCTAAACCATAAACATTATCCCTCAACTCTATACTTAAATGGAAAACCCTACACTCTCAAGCCTTAACTCTATACCCTATACCCTTAACCCTACACCCTAAACCCTATTCCCTAGACCCTATAAACTTAACCTCATACCCTTAACGCTGAACATTATACCTCAACCCTCAACCCTCAAACTTATACATAAATCCTAAACTTGAAACGATCAACTCTAAACCTAATATCCTCAACCCAATACCCTCAACTATATACCCAATATCCTAAACCATAATCCATATACCCTATACACTTAACCTTATACCCTCAACCCTAAAAACTATCCCTCAAACCCTCAACCCTATACCTTAAACCCTAAACCCTCATCCCTCATCCCTATACCCTATACCATCAACTTTATACCTAATATCCTAAACCCTAATCCCTATTCCCTATACACTTAACCCTATAACCTCAACCCTATACCTTAAACACTAAACCTTACACTCTCAACCCTCATAGGGGGAGAGAGAAAGAGGGGGAGGGAGGGATTGGGGAGAGAGAGAGAGAGGTTGGGAGGGGAAGAGGAGATAAATATAAGTAGAGAAGGAAGGAGAGGTAGAGAGACATGAGAGATAAAGAGTAGATAAGGAAGGACCAATGGAGGGAGAGAGAGGGAGGTGAGAGAGAGGTGAGATAGAGAGCAATAAAGAGAGAGTGGTAGGGAGTGATAGAGGGATATGCGGGTAGAGAGGGATAGGTGAGAGAGAGGTGAGATAGAGAGCAATAAAGAGAGAGTGGTAGGGGGTGATAGAGGGATATGCGGGTAGAGAGGGATAGGTGAGATAGAGAGAAGTAGAGAGAGATAGAGATAGAGGGAAGGAGGGAGGGTGGGCAAGAGAGGGGAGGAAGGGAGAGGTAAAGAGGGATATGTGAGATAATGATAAGTAGAGAGAGAATGGTGACATATAGAAAAGGAGAGAGTTACAGAGAGGGAAAGAGAGAATGGTGAGATAGAGAGGAGAGAGTGAGAGAAAGAGGGTGAGGGAGGAGTAAAATATATTGAGAGAGAGAGGTAGAGGGAGGGAGGGGAGAGATAGAGAGTAGATAGGGGAAAGGGTAGGGAGAGAGTCATATAGTGTGTGACAGAGAGAAGGCTAGGGGAGATAAAGATATTTAGAGAAAGGAGAGGTAGAGAGAAGTAGAGAGAGAATAAGGGAGGGAGAAAAGTGAGATAGAGAGGTGTAGAGAGAGTTGTAGGGAGTGATGTATGTAGAGGTAGGTAGAGAGGGAAGGAGAGGGAGAGGTATGAAGGAAGAGAGAGAGTTGAGATAAAGAGAAATAGACAAAGTTTGGTAGGGAGTGATGGAGGGATATGTGGGTAGAGAGGGATAGGTGAGATAGAGAGAAGTAGAGATAGATAGAGATAGAGGGAAGGAGGGAGATTAGGCGAGAGAGGGGAGGAAGGGAGAGGTAAAGAGGGATAGGTGATAAAGATATGTAGAGATAGAATGGTGACATATAGAGTAGAGAGTTACAAAGAGGGAAAGAGAGAATGGTGAGATAGAGAGGAGAGAGTGAGAGAGAAAAATGGTGAGGGAGGAGTGAGAGAGAGTGAGAGAGAGTGAGAGAGAGGGAGGGAGAGGAGAGATAGAGAGTAGATAGGGGAAAAGGTATGGAGGGATAAATCTAGTGTGAGAGAGAGATAGGGGAGATAAATATAATTAGAGAGGGAAGGAGAGGTAGAGAGAGAGAAGTAGAGAGGGAATTAGGGAGGGAGGGAGAGGAGCGAGATAGAGAGGTGTAGAGAGAGTGTTAGGGAGTGATGGATGGAGAGGTATGGATGGAGATAGTGGGAGGTGAGATAGAGAGTAATAGAGAGATAGTGGTAGGTTGTGATGGATGGAGAAATAGGTAGAGAGGGAGAGGGGAGATATAGAAAAATAGAGAGAGAGGGAGAGAGGGAGGGATATGTAGTGATTGAGAGAGAGGTGAGATATAAAGAAATAGAGAGTGTTGGAAGGAGAGGTAGGTAGAGAGAGGGAGAGAGGAGATAAATATAAGTAGATATGGAAGGAGGTAGAGAGAGGAGAGATAGAGAGAAGTAGAGAGGGAATGAGGGAGGGAGGGAGAGGTAGGGAGGGAGAGAAAGGTGAGATAGATAGGTGTAGAGAGAGAGTGAAAAGGCTTTATGGATGAAAATCTAGGTAGAGAGATGGATTGAGAGATAGAGATTAGATAGGGAAGAAAATAGGGAGAGAGGGAGGTGAGAGAGAGGTTAGGTAGAGAGAAATAGAGAGAGTGGTAGGGAGTGATGGAGGGAGAGGTAGGTAGAGAGAGAGAGGGGGGGAGGGAGATAGAGATAATTAGAGATGGAAGGAGGGAGGGAGGGAGAGAGAACTGAGGTAAAGAGAATTAGAGGGCAAAGGAGAGAGAGACAGAGAGATAGAGAGATAGAGACAAAGAGAGACAGAGAGAGTTCTTGAGATGAAGGGAGAGAGAGTCAAATAAAGGGATGGAGATAGTGAGAGAGAGGTCTATAGTGTAAGGGATAAAAATGAGTGAGATAGAGAGAGAAATAATACAATTTGCTTATTACTGAAATTTGACCTCCTGATTATTAAAATTTGATTGTAAAATTTTAGATCTTCCAAAAACTAGAAGAGAGAGAGGGGAGAGAGGGAGGAAGGGAGAGAGAGAGGGAGTGGATAGATAGAGAGTAGAGAGAAGGAGAGAGTGAGAGAGAAAGATGATACAACTTGTTGACTATTAAAATTTGACCTCTTGATTACTGAAGTTTGACATGCTAATTATTGAAATTTGACTAAGTCTAAAATTGTTAAGATCTTGCAAAAACTAGAATTTGCATTATAACTCTAGAGATCTGAAACCACTCTCAAACATCCTACCTATATACATGACATATAACTTAAAGTATAAGAAATTAAATGTCCATATGTAAATGTCAACTTATACTTAAATTTTTATTTAATGTATATAGTTTCCCTCAAAGATAACAAGAAAAAAGAAAAAAAAAGAGAAGAAAAATAAATTCGATGTAGATCAAGAAATGAGCATGTTATAACATGCTCGCGTTTTGTCAATGCATTAACAAAACATAAAAAAAACATGTCAAAATCGAGATATAACGTGAGCACGTTATAGCAAGCGCGTTATAATGCGCTCATGTTATATCTTGCTTTGGGAATCTCCAAGCCTTGGTATTGGTATTTTCCTTGGAATACCAACCCAAAGGCTTGGAGAGCATCCCCAAAGACCAAAGAGGTGTCTTTGCAAATTCTATAATATTTCACATAATCAAGTTTGTGCTCACCATCAGGATTGCACATGGTTCAATATCAAACAAATCGAACATCTGGGTAATGTTAGGTTCTCTCTTAGCTATCCAACGATGTAATTGTTTCCACTTTCTGAAAATGTTAAGCCTTTCATCCATAATTTCTTTTGTTTGTATGTCTCTTTTTTGGAAAAAAACAATGTTTAGTGTTTTTTTGTTATAAATTAACTGTTCATCGAAATTTCAAATAAATTAGATTTTTAGAAACTAAATTCCATTCTAAAAAATTTTAAAAAAAAAAAATCAATTAGTTTCCAAAATTTGTAGGGGTAGCACAACCAAAATTCTATTTTTCAGGAAGTGTCCACTTCGGAAATTAGTAAAAAATCAAATATTCATTAAAAAATTATCAAAAAAGTCATGCATCAACTACATACTATTAGCTAACTTTTGACCATTATGATTTTAAAAATACTAAAAAAAGATCATTGTACAAGGGTCATACAAGAATTGCTATGTTATGTTTTCCTAACAAAAACAACACCAATTTGTGCACGTCCCTCTTTTGAACCCCTTAATCTCAACCATTTTCAAAATAAATTTGTAGTTTAGAAAGTAGACTCAGATTAATTTGATCCTTGTTTTTGTTCCATCTCAAAATTTTGAGTGTAAATATCCTCAATTTCATGTCCAAGGTCAGTATTTCTTGATTTAAAAAAAAAAGTGGCCACTTAAGCCCCCTTCTTGGGACCCATCTTTTTGCACTTACCCACATGTTATTATAGGTGTTCAACATATGTGGAACCTTTATGAGGTCGGGCATGGAAAGGAGGAGCATGATGGTGCAGGAGCACGTGTCAAAAGAGCATTAGCATAAGAAGAGTTAAAGTATAAATACAATACAAAGTTGACAAATGCAAAATCAATTATCTAGTGGTGGAATGCTTCCATGGGTTCAGGTAATGAAGGTAACTCTTTAGTTCATAGATTTTTTTGGTTGATAGATGATACTAACATTGCACCATATGATTATTGTTGTACATTGACAAGATCAAGTGAGCTACACTCTTTCCTTAGCTCAAATGCAGGTTCATGGAGTATCCATACACAAAAGATGGCATGCTTTTGATCTTCATGTATAATTCAAGCCTGAAATGAGTGTGAGTTAAAGGAGTGGCTTAATGAATGGTGGATAAGTTATCTTATCCCAATTCACATGTATCAACCTCTAATGACATTGGAATTGACACAAATGGAATCATCGGTTGACTTTGACCACATATCAGATCTAGCTCAACCAGGTAATATATCGACTTGTATAGTTTTTGAAATTTCTATTGTTATCTTACTTTGTAGTGTATTTGTAATGTTGACTAATTTCATCTAATTTATTGCACATATTAGTGTAGGGCATGTTTATGTAGTTATTGCAGATGAAGACAATGAAGAGGGGACAAATTATTACTTGTGTCATTGTGATGAGGCCAAAAAGAAGTTGGAGGCCCCAGTTATAAATATAGAAAACATCAAATAACCTATAGCCTCAGTGGTTGTTACTAGAATGTGTCTTAGAAGGTATCCACATAAGAGTGTTAATGTTTGGTTATTTTAGGACTTTGAGACACATTGAAAGATTCTTCATTACTCGAACCTTTCTGTGGAATCCAATGTTCATTTGATTAAATATGGGGGTAGACCTTTGAACAAGACCTTGTGGAAGGTGTGTGAATCTAACCATGAGGCAATACTTGACACAATAAAGAGTAGAGTAGACCTAGATGGTTCATTGGATTAATTTGTAAGTATGCACATTGGTTCTTATTAATTTGTAAGTATGCACATTAATTTGTATTAAAATTAAGAGTATGCACATCAAGATTGGTTGATAGTTGGACCTTTTGTTTTTATATTTCAAGTTTACATATGTTTTGGTTCCAAGTTTGTACTTATGTTTTGGTTAGAAGTTTACATATGAATATTGGTCAGATTATATGTTTTGGTTCCAATTTTGTACATATATTTTGGTTGAAATTTTACATGTGAATATTGGGCAGATTATATGTTTTGGTTCAATGCGTAGCATAGACAAGGTAGTGAGCATTGACAAGCTCACTACATTGTCAATGTGATAACTTTGACAAGGTTTGATAAAATTCCTCTAAGAGATAGGGTCTCATGGTAATGTACATCACCATGAGACCCTATCTCTTAGAGGAATTTTATCAAACCTTGTTAATTTTACTGCATTGGCAAGCTATTTCTTAAAATTATGCTTTTATAGATTTTTTCCAAGCATCCATAGTTTGTTGGAAAACACCTATTTCAATATTTTAGAGATAGTAGCAAGGAAGTGAACTATTTCATAAAATGCTTTGGTAGACATGTATGGAAAATGTGGTAGCATAGACAAGGTGGTGAGTTGTTTTAAAAAATGTCTCAAATGATGTATGAGAGATAAATTGATTCAAATTTACTCTCACAATTAATTCTTTTCTCACACTCACCCAATACAAATAACACCAAAAATCATTTTTTTTATCTCTACAACTTTTGCACAGTTGGGTTACAATTTGCAACCAAAAAACTCCTTCATTCAACAACTGAAAATTTAATAAGAAATTACATACAACCACAAGGGTTGTGGGCTATTACATGCCCTTTCAGATGTATACAAAAAGAAGAAATGGAAATAGATTTATATTCACCAAATCCAAGGTTGCAACACAACCTTTCACGTGCAACACAACCACACACTTACATACAACCTCTAAGGGTTGTGGGTAGTTACATTCCCTTGGAAATGCATTCAAAATCAGAAATGAAAATCAAAAGATTGCCTCAGCAATCAAAGGTTGTCTCCCAACCTTCACACCTGCAAACAACATAAACTCAAACAATGCAACTTCACACATCAATCTCTACAACTCTAGAAGATATCAAATCATCTACACATCCTTCAAATATTCCATTAACATCATCAACAACTCTCTGGAGGTATCTTATGCCTTGTCTCTCCTATTTCCTTTCTTTGGAAACACTAACTCCAAAATGAAATGAATTTTTCTTTTATATTTCCTAGGATTTGTATTACAATGAATTTCATTCAAAATTACCAATCCCAGTGCCACTCTCTCCAATTTTCCCAATTTCCTCCTAAAATAAAATAAAATATTGCAATAAAACGACTCCACTTCACCCACAACCTACTGGAGGATTTTATGTCTTTTATTCCAACATTGCTTTCACCAATGAAAGAAAAAATTTATTTTTCCCATTCTTGGGTGTCCCCCTCTAGCTTCCTATTTTTTGGGAATTTTGGTTGAATGAATTAAAATAAAAATTCAAAGAAATTATAACTCCAAGAAGCCACACCCATATTTTATTTTTCTTGATTTTTTAGTTTTACTAAACTTGGTCTCCACTATGTCATCAATGAATTTCACTCAATTTAAATGGAAAATTGAAATCACATTCATATGACATGTAATTTCATTTCCCCAACAATGAAAATTTGAATTTCATAAATCAAATGAAATTCCACTCCAAAATTAACCAAAAAGAAATCAAACCTTTTTTTGGTGATAAAGGATTGCACAAGGCCATGGATGCTCCTGCATCATCAAAGAAATTGGGTCTCATGGTGATGGACATCACCATGAGACCGCATTTCTTTGAGACATTTTTTAAAACAACTCATTGTCTTGTCTATGTTATTGCTTACTATTATGCTTTCATATATTTTTACAAGCATCCATAGCATAGATAAGGTAGTGAAGTATTTGAAAAAATGCCTCAATAAAATGTGGTCTCATGGAATGCCATGATAAGAAAATGCAATTGGCTACTGCTCCTAGTTATTACTTATGTTATGTGAAGTAATTACATCACTTCTTATGTTAGCTTTCTGAAAAATTGTATTGTAATTGAAATTTTGTCACCTATCAACATCTAGTTATTAGTTATGCAATGTGAAGTAATGCTTTGATTTTGAAAGAAGTGAAATGCAATGTAATCAATGATATGAATATAAACTACACAAATCTATTAAGTACAATTCATTAGTTAAACTCTTTATTCTATTACCTACATGAATTTTTGTACTCCACTGGCACTGGGAGGTGTTCCTATGAAACCTCCAATATTAATCTATTCAACATCCAAAATCACATAAGAAATATGAAAAAAAAATTATCTTTCGGGTATAGAATTTCTAAGGTTAAGCTCTGTGCATGCTCTGTTATTTTGAATTTTTTCTCCTTTGTAGCTCGATGAATCAACCTGGAAGGGGCCCCAATGGGGTTCTCCCACCAAAGTAGTTCGCTCTTTCCTAGAATAACATTTTTTCTTCGACTAGGAGGACCAAAAACTTGTCATGCACTTCATATATTTTGTCACTTGGGGATTTGAACAACCCTATTTTTTCTCCTAGCGGCACGAACAACTTGTGCTTTGATAACAAAGTAGCCTCCTATGTGGAAAATCTTGTAGGAGGTCAAATATCAACTAATACACCTCAAAATTCTATGTTGACCTTTTTTACCATTGTGGGGGACAAAGTGGACATCCCAAATGCAATTTTGAATGATGCTTTGGAGGGTTTGAAGCTATCTTTGTTGGGGAAGTTCTTTTTTGGACGACCCAATATAAACCAGGTACGAAAATTGGCCTTTGACACTTGGAAACTTAAAGGAAGCATTTCTATAAGTGCCATGCCCAAAGGTCTTTTTTTGTTTACCTTTGTTATCCTTGAGGATATGTTAAATGTTCTCACGGGGAGGGACCATGGGCCTTTGATAGAGGTTTTAAAAATATTTTATCTTTATACAAGTGGAAATCAGGGTTTGATGCCTCTATTGATTTGGGGAAAACTGTCCCTACCTAGGTTAGGCTCCCTAGGTTGCCACTAGAGTTTTGGCATCATAAGGTTTTGAAGGGGGTGGTAGACTCCTTTGGTTCTTTGGTCACTATTGATAAAGTTACTCTTCTTAAATCTAGATTGGTTTATGCAATAATATGTGTGAATGTGGATGTTAACATAGTTCTACCCACTTGTATTACTTTAAAATCTAGGTTTGGGAAATGGGTTCAACCATTAGAATATGAGAGAGCCACAATGTTCTATCAAGGGTGTAACAATTTTAGGCATTTACAAGATGCTTGCAACAAATCTCCTCTTGATCCAAAGATACACCAAATCGAGACACAAATGAATGCTCCTTTGAAGAATCTGACCCTCATGAACATATCAAAAGAATTTGAAACCTCAACACCCAATAAAGAATCATCACTCATAGAAAAAGCATTGGACCCTAATCAAGGAAATAATGAGGAAGACTCAACCCCAAAAAAGGATGCTCAAAAAGAAAATCTAGAAAGGCTATTTTCAGAGGTTGTCAATGAACCATCCACCCCGCCTTCATCAAAGAAAATGTTGGTCTTAGAAAAAGGAATGGGAAACAACAGGTATGCTTCACCTCCAAACTCTATGGGTGAACAACAAAATGAGCCTCATGAGGAAGGGGAAATTATAATCCAAAAGGAAAAGTTATTGACTCCAACCCATGAACCCCCTAAACCAAACTTGGGGGAGGAACACACACTAGAAAGCAAAGATGAAAAAGGATGGATAAACATAAAATCATGAAAACAGAAAAAACAAGATGTAGGGGGAAATAAAAAAGTAGGTAGAACCCAATCAAAGGAAACAAGAATCAAAGAAACAACAAGAGATGTGGTAGTAAGGAAGCAGAAAACCCTTGATTCCTTGGTAGGGAAAAAATAAAAAAGGAATGGAGTACATCCTCCCACCTTGGTTAGTATCAGATTGGTACTGCTCTCTTGCTCTTTGAACTTATGAGGATATTGTCTTGGAATGTTAGGGGTCTAAATTGCCCCTATAAACAACATTTTCTAAAGGCTTGCTTAGCTAAGGTGAACATGATATCCTTTTGATCCAAGAAACTAAAATGAAAAAAGAAAGTTTTGAGGAAACCCTGAAGTGGCTTTGGTTAGGTGTTGGTTTTGAATTCAATGATGTAGAAGGTGCCTCTAGAGGGATTTCTACTTGCTAGAACTCTTCGAGGTTTGGTGGCAAGTTGAAATTCAAGAATAAGAATAGTCTCTTAGTTAGTATGGAGCATGGAGATTCTTCCATCAATTGGAATATGGGAAATATCTATGGCCCCAACTCGAGATTGAATGGGCTGGAGCTATGGAATACACTAGGAGTAATGAAAAACAACAAAGATGAACTATGGATGCTTGGAGGAGATTTCAACTCCCCGTTGTACCCATCTAAAAAAAAGGAGGTTTAATTGACTACTCGGATAGTATGATTGACCTCTTAAGCTTTCTTGATTCAGTTGGATTAATGGAAATCCCTCTAATAAGATCTCTCTTTACTTGGTCAAATAGAAGGTAGGGAAATCAACTTATCCAAGTCAAACTGGATAGATTTTTTATCTCCTTTAATTGGAATATAATGCAAAATCTCTCCCTTTCAACCTCTCCTAGAACATGATCTGACCATAATGCACTACTTCTAGAATGGGATGATAGAGTGATTAAAAGACCATATCCTTTTAGATATGAAATTGTGTGGTCCCTCCACCCAGACTTTAAATTTCTAATTGGGGAATGGTGGACTTTACCATATGATAGTACCCCTATGTTTAGACTAATGCAAAAATTAAAAAGAATTAAAGAAAAGGTCAAGGGGTGGAACAAATACACTTTTGGGAACATATTTACCACTAAAAAAGACTTGAATTTGAAAATTAAGGAAATCCAAGACCAAATGGAGGCAGGAATTTGTGATGTTGAGATCTACATCAAAGAAAGGGAACTGAGAGCCCAATGGCACAAAATAAGTAAGAAGGAGGAAATATTTTGGAAACAAAAATCTAGGATTCAGTGGCTACGGGAAGGAGTAGTAAGTTTTTTCACCAATCTACTTTCAAGAACAAGGGAAGAAATAGGAATAGATCTCTTACCACCTCTAATGGAATTCAAATTTATGGTGAAGAAGAAATAGCAACAAAGGTTATTTCCTTCTTTTCAAACTATCCTAAGCTCCCAAAGATTGATAATTTAGAATTAGAAGAGTTTCTGCAGGTTATACCCAAAGTTATCACAAAGGAATACTTGAAAGAACTAACCAAGACTATTTCCATGAAAGAAGTGAAGTAGGTTGCTTTCTCTTTTAGAGCTTTTAAAGCACATGGACTAGATGGATTCCCTCCTAGTTTCTTCCAAGTCTACTGGGATATTGTCTCTCTGGACCTCTTTAATGCGGTTAAAGATTTTTTCAAATGAGAAAGACTATTGAATAAGATGAATTCCACCTTTCTAGCTCTAATTCCCAAAACTATTGAGTCTACTTCAATGAATGATTATAGATTGATAAGTTTATGCAACACCACCTATAATATTTTTTCTAAAATCATAGTAAACAGGTTGAAACTAGTTTTGGGAAAGCTGATTGCAATTAATCAAAAGGGTTTCGTTCAAGGAAGACAATTACTAGATGCATAAATCTACACCCATGAGATCTTTTACTCTATAGATTACAATAAGAAACCAAGTATGCTATTGAAATTATACATCTTCAAATCCTATGATATGGTTTCCTTGAACTTCTTCTTTGTTGTTCTGTAAAAATTTGGCTTCACTGGTAAATTCCTCAATTTGATAAAAACTTGTGTTACCACTCCAAAGTACTCAGTATTAGTTAATGGTATTCCCCATGGTTTTTCTCACTAGGAAGGGATTTGTGATAGGGGGACCCTTTTTCTCCTTAGTTTTTTGTCATTGTGGATGAAGCGTTAGGCCACAACATACGAAAACAGCTTAATAATAAAATTCTAAAAGGTTTTTGTGCTACTTCTTCCTTACCCCCTACCTCACATCAATAGTTTGTTGATGATAGAATTCTTATGGAGGAGGCATCTATAGTTGAAGCTAAAAAATGGAAAGCTATTCTTGATAAATATGCTAAAATATTAGGCCGCTGTATAAACTTCCAAAAAAGAAAAATCTATATTTTTAATACTAGCCCGATTGTGAAAAATAAAGTCATAAGGATTTTGGGGTGTTAAGAAAAAAAGTTACCTGTTGCCTACCTTGGCCTACCTCTTTTTTCTTAAAATATGAATAGAAACTATTGGAGCTATATAGTGAAGAAATTCCAAAAATATTGGCTAGTTGGAAAGGCAAACAACTAAGCTTGGCAGGAAAAATTCAGCTCTTAAAGGCTTCTCTATAGAACACACCATTCTATTACCTATCTATGTTTAATATCCCAAAGTATATAGCTGAGAGAATTGAAACAATTCAACAAATATTTTTATGGTTAGGGGTGGAGGAAAGGAAAATAATGGCACTCATAAATTGGGAAATGGTTCGTGCCTTAAAGAAAGTAGGAGGGTTGGGAATCATAAGATTAAAATTGTTCAATAAAGCTCTTGCGGTGAAAATTGGTTGGTTTCTCCTAGAAGGTGAAAATGATTGGGCTCAAATATTAAGGGTGAAGTATCTAAAGAATAAGGGAGGTAGTTGTTTTATTAGGAAGAAGGAGCTTCCATATGGATTAGTGTTTTGGAATAATCTTCTTAAAACAAGAGGAATCCTAACTAGAGGAGAAAAAATATGGGTCAAGAATGGGCTAAGTACTAATTTTTGGGAAGATACTCGGTCCACACAGACCCCTTTGTCTACTTCTGAAGGCCTCCAACAAATCAGAATTAGACTGAAAAGAGGTATTGGCAAAAAAGTCTCTAACTACTTAGTTTGGGAAGGGTCAAGACCCAAGTGGATAGGCTTCAAAGATTACCTAAATAGTATTGTTCTAAGGGGAAGTAGACAACATAACTAGGATGCTGCTTTAGAATTTCTAATGAATAAAATTGGAAATCCTGACCTCTTTTCAAGAAACAAAAAGGATGAATAAATCTAGACAAAAAATGCTACTAGTAGGTTCTCTATTAAATCGGCCTATGAATCCATGATGCAACAAGCTCAAAATTTGGGATCTTTTAATTGGCTCAAGGTTTGAAGAAAGAATTTAATCCCAAAAATTAATTATTTTTGGTGGACAGTTACACATGGTAAGATCCTTACTATAGACAACCTAAAGAAAAGAGGTTGGTATCTGGTCAATAGATATAGTCTTTGTATTTAATAAGAGGAAACTATCATACATCTGTTCTTTCAATGTTCTTATGCTCAAGAAGTATGGGATTTTTTTCTCAAGATTTTGAAGGTGGACTGGGTTTTCTTGGCTAATGTTCAAGTTTTTGTGGAAGGATGGAGTTTTTTTATTTACTCTCATAATATTATTAGTGATCTATGGGGACAAGTTCCCCTATTTATAGCTTGGGGCCTGTGGAAAGAAAGAAACAAAAGGGTGTTTAGAGATGCAACTAAGAGTACTAAGGAGCTATGTTTGGTTGTAAAAGACAAATTCAAGAAAACCTAGAAAGTTGTTCGTATAACCAAGCTAAGAAAGGGCCAACACAACAAGAGTAGAGCATAAAAAAAAAGTGGGATCTCCCATGACTTAAACAATATAAATTGGGAAAAACAGGTTATCAAAAATAATATTGTTTGGATTCCCTCAGATCCATGATGGGTGACATGCAATTTTGATGGTTGCTCGAAAGGGAATCTAAAATAGGCTATTTTTGGTGGATTGATAAGGGATGATAAAGGAATCTATCTAGTAGGATAAAACAATGGCTTAGGAACAAGAATGAACAACTTCACTAAAGCTTATTTTGTTTGGATTGTAGTCAGTTATCTCAAAGAGAAGGGGTACAATAAGGTGATTATAGAAGGAGACTTAAAGTTGATCATTGACTATCTTAACAACATAGCTAAAATCCCATGGGAAATCAAAGATTTGTTGGAAGACTGTAAAAGCATGATACGAGATATTGAATATTATAAAATTCACCATTCATTTAGGGAAGCCAATAAGGCCGCGAATGCTATGGCCAACCTTGGTGTTAATCAAGAAATTTTAAATTTTTGGGATTTCTCTAATTTTCCTAACCAAATTAAAAAAATTCTTGCTACAGACAGACTTGGAGGGAGAAATATTCAAATAAGGATTTATGATGATGGGAATAATAATGAGTAAAAATGGTGATGGGTTGAGGTGTCCAACAAAGATGTGGATCCCATGGATGCATGATGGCAAGATGACTGGATGAAGGAGGAAGCACATTGTTAGAGGAGTTCCAAGTCTTTAGGAAATGAAATGCCAAATATGGAAAGGACAACTGGGTTGTAGAGCTTCATACCTTGACAAGAAAGGTTTAATTAAAGAAATAAATTGCATGAGAAAAAATCCCGAATTCGATCTCTAAAATGATAGATGGACTCGTGTTTGCAATGAAGATAAAAGAAGTAATAAAAAAGGTGTAATCATTACTAGAAAAGTAAGAGGAGTTGCCACTCGCAATAATGATGATATTGAAAAAGGTGATAACCAAGGCATTAGTTCTTTATGCATTGCAGCAAAAACCCTAAGTTGTTTATGTTTCAAATGATTAGCCACAAAGTCACCATTAAAACTGAACTTTTAAAATTTCCTATCACCAATGCTGAGAATGTCGAGGGGCACAGAAGTGAATTCCTTCTCATCCCTAAGAATTACCATAAACAAGACAACACCATGGCAGACCCTAGGAAGCGAACTGAACCTCACAAATATGAGTCACTCTACAACAATGAGGAGCTCTAGGGTCTTTTTGAGAGGGTGAGTTTCACCCCATACTTTGCACCAATGAAAGGTTATAACAAGAAACTAAGCTACAATTTTTCCAATGCTTGGAGGGATGGCGAAGTTAATCTAGGTGGCATTCAGTTTAAAGTGGATGTGAAGCTAATTGCACAAGTGACGAGACTGGAATACGAGGGAATGAAGGTGGCCAAGGTTAGTAATGGTAAGTATCATGATTACATTGAGAAGTTCTTTGAAGACAAAGAAAAAGTGATAAGATTTCAAAATGGCTACTCTAGGGTTAAGCTTTCGCCCCCGTATCATAATGTATGCTTCATTTTTATAAAATATTTTACCCTTGAGGGGCACTTCTGGTCCGTCCACGGGTATCATTTCCCCATTCTCAATCACACAAGACATCTTAAAAAATTTAACCTTTCGTTCTTTTTATTCTCTTCCTTGAGCCAGAGTTGAACACATGGAGCCAACCCACCTTTACATCAGGGACTTATAAGATCCATTCGCAAATTTGTGTAGGCTAAGATTTCATAGAGAAACCCAACCCTCAAATTTCTAGAAAACCCCAAGCCCAAAAGCTCTATGAAAATTGATCTTATTAAAGACCAATCCCATCCCCCGACTTAAAAACCTAGTAAGAAGTCTTCTAACCTTGATGAATCGGTGTGGAAGGATCTGCTAACAGTTACACCAGAAAAAAGAAGGGATGTTTCTATGGACCTAGAGGCTAATAAGAAGAGGAAACTGATTATTCGTGAATTGGGGGAAGAGGCAGACACGATCACTATACTTGATGATAATGAGGTAAAATTCTCAAACCTAGTTGGTAGAAGATCTAAGAGACTAGAAATGGCGGCTTTGAAGGGGCAAGAAAGTAGTAAAAATTTGCAGAGCCCAGAGGAAAAGAGTACCCACAACCCACAAGAAAGTGGAGATAAGAAAGTGAGGGAGGATAATGATTCTTCCACATAGGAGATACTTGATAGTTTGGGTGGTGATTCAGCTGAGGAGGAAGATTCAGACTCGGAAAGTGATGTTGGCAATGGTACCAATAAAGACAAGCAAGAGGAGTTGCAGTAAGAGGTGACCCAGGAGGAGGAAGAAGACAATGTTATGGATAACCAAGAGAGGATGCAAAGAAAAGATCAGGAGGAAGAAAATGTCGAGGATGGTGATAATGAGAGAATGAAAATATTGGAGGAAAGACTACAAGTTTTGAAAAAAAAAAAGAAGGACGAGGACAACAGAATTCAAGCTCTTGAAAAAGTTGTTAAGAGAAAATTTGAGGATGGTGGTAATATAAATAGATTGGAGGAAAGACTGTAAGTTTTAGATAAAGGGATGCAAGAGTAGGACAAGAAGAGTAGAATCCAAGCTCTAGAAAAGGTAGTTAAGAATTTATACTTGGTGGTTGACGATGCCATGAAGAGGGATATAATGGCTATGGTATTGGGTATGGGTAAAATTAAAAAGTAGCAAAAGAAAAAAGTGGCGAGCGAGGGTGTGGATTTGTCTGGGAAGATGGAGCTAAAGGATACAATGGACAACACAATTGAGGAACTATTGATTTCCTGGAAGCTAATTGAGGAAGCATAACTATGGTGCTTCATTTTTTTGTTCTATGATTTTCATTTTGATGGTTTATTCTGGTGCTTTTTCTGGGGATGAAAAAATTGTTAATGGTCGCTGGTGCCTGAACTTTCATTTTTGTAATGCTACTATTACTTCTAGTTTCAGTATGGATTTTAAGCTATATATTAATAGGTATAATAGGTTAAATGGGAGAGATGCTAGTTGTGATAGGTTAATCTATTTTTCTACTTCTGACAGAACTTCTATGTTTGATCGTAAGGGTATTGGTTAAGCTTTTTTCTTGTGGGAGGGGGGAAGTTTGGTGGGCTTCCTTTTTTTTTTGTTTCTTTCCACCTATTGTTCTTCCAATGTTGTACTATATTGTTTGGGTCAGGGCCCTTTCCCTACTTAACCAATCAAAAAAATCCAAAATCAAATATTAGAATATCATTCATATAACAATGTTATTCACATGTAATATTTATAATTGTTTACTAGTTACATACATCAACAGTAGATGTAGTGGAGTAAAAAATAGGTGGATGGCCAGTGTATTCAGTATCAACAATGTGAACCTAAAGTTTTATTACAATCATTAAACTAAAATAGTTAATCTTGCATTTCAAAAAATGAAATTTAATAAATTAAATTCAATGCACATGCTAACATTTACCTGAGTATCAAAGCTAAAATCCTCATTCAACATGGCATATGTCATCACCAACTAGGCAACTGCAGAGTATCCTACACACCAACCTCCTGACTATCTATGGGGTCATATGTATAGGCCAACCTGTAAACCTAACAAGAATGGGGTGGAACCCTACCCCTCAAACTCTCCCCTGGCTAGTGTTGTAATGTAGGACTAGCACGTTGGATGATACTCTAGGTTAGAGAGCTAATAGACTTTAGGGTTTCCACCTTAGCACTCTCCTTCACAATGGAAGGGATGGCAACATTCTCATAAGCCAACCTAGTGAATGCTCATCTCCCTTGCCATTGATGATCCTGATGTGCACTTGGTCTATCATGCGTCGAACCACCACCTCTCCCATGAAAGTCTCGGATATCAAAATAGTTGTGGAGTTTGTTGAGGATGAACTTGCAGTAGAATTTTCTCAAGAAATATTTGGGGACCTTGTTATTGTTGCTTGGTGGATGGTCAAAATCCATCAACCACCTATTCCAAAATTGTTCCTAATCCCTTAGTGGTTGCACCAATGGATAGCAAACCTCTTGCTATTAATGTCAAGAGTTTTATTTGTATATGGTTTAGTGAATAGGGAGCACAAATCATACTTTGTAATTTTTTCATCTTTTACTTCTTTGTATGATAATTTATCTACATAGAAATTCTTATACTCTTGCCTCTTATCTGCCCAACCACTTAATTTTTTGCTAATTACATGTACATGTGTTAACATGGCTTGAAGTGAATTTGCAAGTGTGCTTAGAAATTTTCATGGTTGAACTTACAGGATCATTCAACCTCGCCATTAACTCCTCAATTTTATTTTTATTGTACTCAATTTCCCCCATTAAATTTTACTGAGAACTAGGAGGATGTGTAATGACCCACCTCGTAACCCTAATGGAAGATGCTATAAAGTTACAAAGCATACAATTTTTTTTATTTTAAAGCGCAATAACAACATGAAAGGTGCACTACATTGTTGCAAACATCCTCCAAGGCACACGACTAAGGTTACATCTGAATCCCATAACATAAACATTAACTCATTCATAGCATCTAATTAATTACTTATGAATTTTAATTACATACATTCAAAGCATTAAACATCAAATAAGAAAGAATTACATAAAGATCCAAAGATTACATTTACTTACAATTAGTGCTTACAATACTCATTCCCAGAATGAGGAAGACCATACAATAGTAATTACAATTTACAAGAAACCTCCTCAAATATAATCAAGGAGTAATATAAATACAAGTGTCAAATTGATATAGTACATCAAATGAAAGGAACATATCAATGGGTATCCACGAGATCTCCAATTGGAAGACCTCACCATCATGATCAGAAGAAAGGGCACCCAACGGAGTAAGGTGCATGTTCCACCCAACCAAGTGGTACTCGAAGTCCCACCCCTCGTGCTAGGAGATAGTAACAAGGATTCCTAGAAAAGACCAACTACCTCTAGACACAGACTAACTCAAAGCTGAACTTAATCAAAAACAATTACAACTTTAACACATTGGGTACAATGCTCCAGAGTTAAATAATTATATACATCAGTGAACCAAACATATTGTTGACTTAGGAGGAGTGACACCATAAAATTGCATGGGTTACCCTGACAGATCTTCCCAGACCCCGACCCCCATCGAGAGTCACTCTCCTATTGTCAACACATGAAAAAAATCCACAACCCAAAGATAACTAGTGCACACTAAGGATATTCAATTCCCATCCAAAGATAAATGACATCACATCCTCGTTCATGGAAACTGAGTGATTTACTGAACAATGACAATACACACTACCTAAGGGAAATATAAAAGGGCTAACAATAAAATACAACTCTAAATAATAATACTACAACTGGAAGACTTACTGATGTTACTAAGCAAATCACCCCAAAATGAGAACAAAATAATTACATACAAAGGGCAATAAAACAGGAATTAAAACTAATCTTTGGATATACTAAATCCAATTTCCCCTTCAGTGAATTATAGTAAAGTAATTACCCAAATAAATAATTAAATAAAAACCCTTTACAAACAGAGAAGGAAAATCTAACTTTTCTGTAACTTCAATTCCTCAATTACTTTTAATAAAATAACAATTTCTACTTAAATATTATTTCATTCAAATCTTCTATTTGTGCATATAGTGCATGCACCCATTTAAAGAAACTAAAAAATTTAAATAAATATATACATAATTATATATATATATATAATTTAAATGTATATATAACCAAATTAAACACAAAATTTCAATACAATAAAAAAATAAATAAATATGTATACATATATATATTTATATTATATATAATATCTATAAATTTATAATTAAAAACCAATGAAATATCAAATCGTACGGCGAACGAACTTATTAAGAGGTTCATTTCTTTTAACAAAGGAAAACAACACTAATTAATATGGGGAGGGGTGGCTATGTTACCACAGTCGAACCTCCCCTTATTATTGGTGCGGTTGAGTGGGGAGTATGTAGGGTTGTGGAGATATTACCTCCACAACGTCATCCCCTTGTGGAGCGGTGGTGGGGGTAATACCTCCACACACGCTTCCCCACATACCTATTAATATATAAAAAAACTTCAAGCCATAAAACCAACGATCTATTGAATTGCGTACGAACGATTTGGTCCATAATTTCTAGAAATAAGAAATTTCATATGTAGGAATATAAGATATATGAATATATATATTAAATATATAAATATATATGTGTATGTATATATATCTTCAATATATATATGTATATATATATATAAATTTAATAAAATGAATGCTTCAATTAGGCAACAATTTTCAAAAATGACCATCTACAAGAAAATACGCAAATTTTATAGAGAGAAGCATTTTTCAACACACGAGTTTTTTTTTTTTTAATTTTATTCAAACAAATAATAAACCCAAATTTCCTGAGAAGTTTATTTCTACATAAGAATTTCTACAAAGAGTTAAATTTCTTCCCGACAGAAATTTTCTTTCCATATCCCTAATATTTTTCCTTCTAGATTCTTCATTGTTTTCAAGAATTGCAATTTAAAATTTGAAATAGTTTCAATAGAAGATTTCATTTCTACAGAGGATTTCATTTTTATAGATGATTTTACACACAACATTTTCAATTTTAACAAAACTCTAAAGCTTCATAATTTGCACAAGCAAACTTTTCCCAAACAGTAATTTAATCTAAGAAACTTTTTCCAAAAAGAAATTAACCAGAATAATAGAGGAACCTAAATTCCAATGCTTGAGAGGATTTGAATTGACATAGAGCCTCTTCCACAAAACCAAGCTTTTTCCAGATCAACCAGAGCTTCCTCCAAAACAAACAAAATTCCAGAACATAAAGACTTTCCTGAGACTGTATTTTTCCCCAAAATTTCAACAACTGCATGCAATAACAAAACTTCATTTTTTTAAACAACATTTCCCCACAAAATATCCTCTCCTCCCTTCTGTGAAGAAGCTTCTCACCTCTTATGGTTATAACCATTAATTTCTCCATGAAAATGTTTTTTCCCAACAACCCTCATTAATATTTTCAAACACATGTTGAAAACAAATTATCTTTTAAAATCAAATTGCACAAAATCCTCAAGATATTTCTAAAAATTAATTTTTTTTAATAATTTCTAAAATACTTAGCATTTCTAATTTAAACTTAATTCAACTAATTTAATTAATTAATAAAATAAATTTAATCCTAAGATTAAATTATTTTACTAATTAGATTGAATTAATAAATTAATTAAATTGCAATCCTCTAACATAATAAACTAGATTAATTAAATAATGAACTAAAATATGTAAATCATTTATTTACCTTAAACAAACTTTGCAACATAAATAATATCAAGGAAAAATTGAACAACGTTATAGAAAAAATAACCAACTAAACCAATGACACACTATGACTAGGGTAGTCGCTTGACACAAGAAACCTAGCTACTATCTCCCAATCAACAATATTGTTGGGCTATGGACATGCTCAAACCTGTGAAATCGGGTGGAGTCGATGTCCTGTACCTACAAATCTACAAACAAAGCATATATCGAACATGCATATATATATATTAATAAAACACACCGTGAAGAGAGAATCGCGGAATCGCAGGGCACTCACAAGCAAGTGGTGCAATTTTGTCCCCTTCACCAATACAATGTCACAAAACTTATGAATCTAACATCAATAATCTACTCAAGAGCATATAACAATATTAATTCAAATAACCATTATGTTAATCCAAAGCATGTCATAATGATAACATCAAAATAAGGTATCATCATATCATAATATAAAAACCACCTCACTCTAAAGTAGCGATCAAATAATAACAAAGCATCATAGTCTATCATAGTCAAGGTACTAACAGAAAACAAAGCATAACAAAGACACATGCTGTCTAATCAAAAGAGAAAAACGGAGGGGTGTTATATGATGTTGAAGAATTGTTGGAGGAGTTTGTTGTTGTGGTTGTTAAAATTTTTGTTCATGTTCTTGTTCACGAGAAGGAGAAGGATTTTGAGGAGGAATTTTAGGTTGATTTTCAACTCCTATAAAAGAGATGAACATAATAAATAATCTAAATTTACCTATTTAACAACAAATTCACAAAAAAATTAAACAATGCTTACTCATTGGACCCCCTGTTGACGTGGCAACATCCTAGCAAAGAAATTGCAAAGATTCGATGAAGAAATTACAAGATTTGATGCTTCCATAATGTGAGCGCACAACGACAGGGTTTGTTGGGTGTGGGCAAGGAAAAATGATAGTGAAAATGAAATGAATTTGATGTGCCTTTTTTGTTATAATAGCCCAGCCTATAACGTGCTCACATTATAACCTTTCAAACTTTAAAAAAAAAATTGACCACTTTTTAGCCTCCCAACTTTTTGCACCCACCCTCAGGTGATCCCACAATGCTGGATTACAATTTCTAGGAGATTTTAATTTTTGCTAAAATCACATATTTTTAGAAAATATAATGATTTAAACCTTAAAAATTTCCATTTGAAGGATTCCAATTGAAGAGGTTTTGATCAAACCACCTTAGATCAAATCCCCTTAGATAAAACCCCGCTAGTTTTAAACCATACCTATAATAGAGTCTCTTTTACACCAATCAAAATGTTGATAAAAAAACACTTTTGATTTACCTTTTGGGGGATCAAATGAATTCATTTAAAATTTATTGTTTGTAAGTATGTAGTCCTTATTATAGGCTTCCCAAAAAGTATAATTTTAAATAATTTTAATTTTATTATTATATTTTTTTTTATTTCTTGTGAATGTAGTTTTTTTACCAAAAAGCAAGCTCTCTATTTTGCACATGTGAAAAAATAACAAATTATCAAAAAGAAATTGAAAAATATTAGTGCACTAGATATTGAAATCCTTGATCCAACAAAAAAAAATGAATTTTGATACATACAAAAAAAGTTATGTTGTATACAATCCGCCTATGTTTGAATTGTAATTGGTTTGACTTCGAAACTTGATTAAGGAAAAAATATTCAATAAAACACTATGAAACCAAATGAAAGCACTAGATATCTTAGTTACAAATCTAAATTTGAAAAAATTAGAATTTATCCTTCATGGAAAAAAAAATTTGTTGTATATGGTGAGCATCACTCCTTAAAAATGGCGTTGACTGAAAAAAAACTAGTTTTCAAAGGAGATGGAAAAAGAAGTGAAATTTGATTCCAAAATTTCTGAAAAAAATATATTTAGAATCTACAAAAAAAAATGTCACAAATCACTAGTTTGCATCATCTTCAAATTCCTCATAGTTTAGCCGCTATAGGTGTCCGAAAATGAAGATTTAGTTAGGAAAAATTAGTTTAGTGTCTAGTTTGACCAAAAATTGTAAACCAGTATTGTGGGATCACCCCCCCTTTCCCTGTAATTGGGAAGCCACTTATTATTGTAACTCAATCTATGTCTCTTATATTTTTTTACCAAATATCTTCATATATAGAGGGGATTTAGCATATTTAGAAGGAAACCCTTTTAGGATAACACCTTATTTATTTTTGAATAATCTTCCACCCTTGACATCATATACAAATTTATTTCTAGGATTGTACATTTGTTTAATCCATTTAACCTAACTTTGGCATAAAAATAATAATTTGGGACAACCAATTTTAGAAAAAAGTGCTCTAATAATTGCATAGTGAGAATTGAATGATTTTTATTATAAAGGAATTGTATAACTTACCTCTCTTGAAAATAACAAGGTCATGAATCTCGCCCTTGTAATCCTCTAATTGATTTGTCAAAAAATATTTTCTCATGGATTTATTAATTCTCCATAGCCTTGGAGAACTAATTGTTTAAGTATTGTGTGGACTTGCATTTAGAAAATATTTCTAACTTAAAGGGTAGGGTAGGTTTTTGTGATTCAAATAGTTAATTGTGCCCTGTAATTTTTAAATTTTTCCATATTATAAAAGATGAAATAGTAAAACAAGAACAATTAAAAATAGATGAGTGTAGTGTAGAGAATAAAATACCTACCCTTATTCATTTTTTGTACATAATGAAACTAGAAGATTTGGTTGACTAAAAGTGACCAATGGCTCTACAACAATTTTTTACATAAATATGAGTTTTTTTAGGAGCACAAAAGTACAATAAATATTTAGGGCTTAAAAAATCATTTTAATAATATAATATTTTCTCTAATTTGATACACACATAGAAATAAATAAATTGATTGTTCACTAATAAATTTTCTCGTGTGCATGTTTCCCATGGGTAGTGTTATGCCATAATGCAGAGTTAAGTTATATTCAAAATAAGAACAAGTGGCAAGACATAGGTATCTTAACACGAAGTGCTAATTGGTAAACCATGGAATACATATCCCTTTTAGAATTACCATGTGTCTTAGGATGAATTAGAGTGTGTACATCGATTTGACACTTACTAGGGAAATATAGTTATATATTCTAAATTAATGAGCCCATTATGCATATGCCATATGGCTAAAATATGATGGAAAATCCACTATGTTCAGTTGAGAATTCGGGCCTCTTAAAAATTGAGTGTGAATGCAAAACCTAAGAATGGGAAATAAGGAACTATCACATTGCCAACAATGATTGGTGCATAGGCTAAGTTGAATTAATGAACCGACAAAAGTATTTTTAAGTGTGAGAAAAACTAATTGGTAATTTTAAATATTAAGATTTTTTTGATATTTTATTCAATATTCATCTAAACTATTATCACCTAAGTCTCACGATTAGAAAAAAATTGAAAATTAGTAAAATAACTTAACTATGCCACCTTGTTGAGATAGGGAAAATTTGGTTGAAAAAGCTATATGAGGGTAAATTGGATCATGATCTAGTAATATATGCTTGGTCAATTTCTTTAAGAAATTTACTAATTGGTGATGATCAATAATGATTGGTGTCATAATATGTGATGATGATAAAATATAGGGACAATATGGTAACATGACTCTAATCTATGGGCCATGAAAATAAGGCTTACATAAACAAGTCAAGTTATATAATTGTAATGAATATTGTCTTAGTGCATTAGTAGAACTAATACAATTTAAAGAATTTCCATACGTAGATCATGATCATATGAAGGGACACATAAAATGTAACCCTAACAATTAATATCACAACCTTAGACCAGGGTAGTCGATAAGAAAGCTTTGTTTTTTAGGATTGAAACTCTTTTTTGAGGAAAAATGTTGGAAACATTATTTTAAATTGAAATTTGTTTGAATTTTTAAAACTAATAAAATAGTTGCAATTTTATATAATTTATACTTTAATTAGGGAAGGACATCAATCTCATACACTTAAATTTGTCCAATACTAAGTTAAATTAGTAGAAATTCATGGTAGTACAAAGCAATGACATGATTGAGAATGAAGTGTTGAAACATCAAACTTGGTTGAAAAGATGCAAATGAAGCTTCCATGTATTGAATAATATCATCTTTCATTTTCTTTGGACCTCCTTATAATGGATGGAAAATGGTAATCTCAAAGAAAAATATCCATTAGTATCAAACACAAAGATGTATAATATTAGTAATATTCCCTCTCTTGCCATATTATAAGAATTATAGGGAAAAATTGTAACACCCCTCCGTTTTGCTTTCTGGGTTGGACAATGTGTCCTTGTTTTGTGTTGATTTATGTTTCTGGATATCAAATACTTTATCTTGTGTGTGTACTTGATTGCTATTTATAGAGCGATAGACTATATTATATGATGTGATTTGATTTATCTGATGCTTTAGTTTACATTCTTTAATGGTGTAATGATGTTAGTGATATAACATGTTAGTGTATATGAGAATATTTGGTGTATTGTGAAAGTGTCAATTATGACGATTGTATTGGTGAAGGGGACGGTTTCGCATCACTCGCTTGCGAGCGCCCTGCAAATTCATGATTTCCTCTTCACGGTGTGTATTATATGCTGGATATATTTTACGAGGTTGTTTATTTGGTTTTCAGGTTGTAAGTACATGACATCGACTCCACCTAGTTTCACAGGTCTGAGCATGTCGATCCAACGGTTAAGTTGAACGGGAGATAGTAGCTAGATAACATGTGTCAAGTCTACGCCCTAACCTTAGTGTGTCGTCAGTCGTTTGTGTGGAGTCGTGGATTGCTTTGCTTTAATGATTTTTGATTCTGAAGGATTCTTGTTTGGAAGTAGATATTTTGAATAATTGCATTAAATCATATTGATGGTTATTTAATTTAAATTATGCAATGTGGATAAAAGTTTATATTTAAATTAATTAGTTATATTTAATTTATTTAATTAATTAAATTTAATCATGGGGATGAATTTAGTTATTAAATAATTAAATGTGATATTATGAAAATTAAAAGAAAGAAAAGAATTAAAATTAACTCGGATTTTAATTTCAATTTGAGGGAATTGAATTAGAATTTGGAATTGAAATTGAATTTTAAAAGGAAAGTTAGTCTTCAATTTTTGGAGTTAATTAATTATTAGAATTTATATTTTGCATGCAAAATCAGATTTGGTTGTGAAGGATATTTGAAAATTATTGCATTTTAAATTCAAAGTGTGTTTTCAAAAATGGAATTGGGGTTAACATTGTAATTGTCAATATTGCATGCAAAAGGATTAGATTTGGTTGTCTAAGATATTTTGATTAAAATAGGATTTCATGTTTTGAGTGATGAGTTTTTTTGGGGATTGAAAATTCATTGATGCAGGAGGAGGTTTTTGGAGAAGAGAAGTTTTGGGTGGAGAATTCATTTTTGGATAGTAGTGAAGGATTTTTGGAAAATTTGCATAGAGAAGAAAATTCAGGTGATCCTTGGAGGAGACTTGCATCGGAAATTTATTCTTTCCTATAGCTTCGAAAATCCAGGTTTTGTTCTGTGGTTTTTTTTGTTCTTGTTTGTTCAAAACAAATATAAATTGTTCATGAATCTGTTGTTGAAATCATTGGGAATTAAGAATTGTTAATGAAAATTAGATTTAAATTAAATCTGAAATTTGGGGAAAAATGTATAAATATATTGTAGGATTTAATTTTGTGGTTGAGGAAAATTGTAGAAACATTGTTAAATTTAAATATTAGATTGTGCATCAAACATAAATTGTTGAAGAGATTTTATCTCTTTAGAAAGCTATTAGATCTGGTTTTGAAAACAAACCCTTTGTAGAAAATTGTAATGGAGAAATTTAGATCCCTATTAGTGTTTCTATTTTGTATTATTTATAATTTTAAAGGAATGATCTTAGAAAAATCAGTTATTAAACAAATGTGAAATTTAAAGAATTATTCTAGAAAATTTTATTAATTTTTTGTATCTGGTTATTTTTATTTAGTTTTCTCAATTTCACTTGTATATTATTCTCTGGATAAATATATATATTTATATTCATTATATGTATTTATTCATAGTATAAATATACATATAATGAATATATGAATATGTTCCTTTTGAATATTATTTATTTTAAATTATTTCTTTTTAAACCGTCGTCCGTACGGGTTCTTGATAAACGAATTCTGGAAAATTTCATTGAAAATGCTAAATTTTAGGTTCTTTTATAAAAAATATATATATATTATATTAGTGGTTGGTGGGGGCAGATGTACCCCCACCGCCCACCATACGTCTATGTGGGAGCACGTGGCCATGGCAGTAGCGCTGCCCCTAGTGCTTGGGATTGGTTGTACATTGTACAGACCGGTGCCCAATACAATGGGAGGCCGGTTGTACAATGTACAGTCCGGTGGACTAATGAATTCTGGGGAGGCCAGCGGAAGTATGTGGGGGCGGGGGTTTGGTTACGGCCGACCCCTCCCAAGCCTTAGGATTTTATTTCATGCGATGTTTTGTGTATTATTAAATCTCGCCCAATAAATGGCGTCCGCCTCTCTCCCTTCCCATGTGATATTAAATGTTACCCTCGAGCATGTATAGACACGGACTATGAATTAGCCTCGGTTTCAAGGATTTAAATGGTATGTCTATATAAGTAATATATATACATATATATTATGAATATATATATATATGTATTTATATAAATATATGAGTTGGTTAAAGTTTAAAATATGTGTAATTTGGCATATATAATATATATATAGTGTATACATTAGTATATATACATAATGAATATATATATATATTTATATAAGTTTTAGATTGAATGAATAGTTAAATAAATGAGAATTGTTTTGAATGAGTTAATTAAAATATTAAATAAATATATATTTATTAAATATAATTTATTTAAAATGTTTTTATTTCGAAATAGATGTGGGTTGTAGTTAGAAAATTGAAAGAAATTTTACTAGTACTTGAGTTCAGTTGTTTTAAAAGATAAGGGTTGAATGCATGGTCAAATTGATAGGGAAAAGGATATTTTAAAATATCGAGGAAATTGCATGTTTTAAATAGGAAATTGAAAAGATATAGATTTTGCGATTGGACAGTGAAATTAGTATTCGCAATAGTTTTATATGGTAATAAAAGCAAATTTAGGAAATAATTATATTGAAGAAGGAAAATATGTATTTTATTTTATTTGTTTCCATTAGAGCAATTTAATTGTTGTGATTGGAGTATGAAAGAGTTATGGATTTAGAATATCCGAAAATAGTAATATTCTTCATGGTTGCCTTAGATGTTTTATTTTTGTGTATTTTGCATAGAGATGTGAGTTAAATTGTTTAAGATTGTCTTTTATGAAAATGGAAAAAGGGGGTATATGAGTAATCGAGTTAACCCTGTTATCGTGCTTTGACTTTGTCATTGTCCCTATTGAATGAGTATGGATTTAGGAAATCCAAATATTAGGTTTGAATAATGAAGAATGCTTTTGAAACTATGTAGTCAAGTTGCATTTTGGGATATGGGATTAAGTGTTAGTCCAAATTTATAAGTCTTCCAGTGAATCTTAGAGGATAAGGGTTGTCGAAACTTTATGACAACTAGTGTTTTTCCCTTGGGTGGTGCATGGTGTCTTTTAGTGTTTACCCAGTTTTCACGAACGGGGATGTTTTGTGCCTCCTATGAAAGGAGTGGTCTATGTGTTATGTTTCCTCCAAGATGTTTGGAGTGAGTTCTTTTATTTGTTTCCTCCTTGCGCTAGAGTGGTTTGATGCCTAGGTTCCATGCACTTGTGTTTCCCTTGGTGATTAGTTTGGTATGGTGTGTTGTCCATTAGAAGAGTGGCTTATGTTAGGCGCCAGAGCCCAAAGAGGTAAACTAGGTAACCTTCAAAAGTGAGTTAATCAAGTGATAATTAAATTAATGTACTTAGATGATTAGGATGCCTTCCACACTAATCAAGATAATTTAAAACTCACTCATAAACACAAGGGCTCGTTTAGAATTGGGATGAGTGAGAAGGCCTGGAATGGCATAGTCATTTATCATGTCAGTACGAGAGGTGTTTGATGCTGCATGAGTGAGTATGAGGGTCGGGATTTGGTTGAGGCCACCAAGATTACCAGAGCCTATGAAGGATGCCCAGAGGAGATCTCATGACTACTATGCGATGACACTCTATCTAGGAAAACTATTGGTATTTTTTTTTTGTGTATGGTTCTTTGAACATACTTGATCTATCTTTATGTCTGGAAGCAATGTGACTTATGTCAGTAATGTGAATGTTGTACTTGTGTAGTACTTGAGTTGTACCTGGTTATTACATTTGTGGGTTATGTCAGTATGAGTCTACCTTTGGTTAGTAGTGGTAGATTCTTTTTCCATGTTAATTTGTTACTATCTCCTAGCATGGGGGGTGGGCCTTCAAGTACCACTTGGTTGGGTGGAACATGCACCATACACCGTTGGTTCCCCATCTATCTTCTATACTAGGTGGCGTGACATCCAGATGGATAGCTCACGGTTCTTGTTGTAATTTCTTGCATTGTAATATTTAGATTGTATAAGTTATTTTATCCCTCTTATGTTATGAGGTGGAGTTATGTAATTGTAATACATTTGTACTATTGTCTCATTCTGGGAATGAGTGATGTAACTATTGGATTAATTAAATGATTATGAAATTGTATCTTGGATGTTTATTTTATTATGTATGTTGTATCCTTGTGATGTATAATGTTTATTTTATAAAGTATATAATGCTATGGTTATGTTATATATGTGTGGGTTTAAGTAATCCTAACCTTGTAGCCTTAGAGGTTGTTGTTAATTAGTAAGTGAATGTGTATGTTAATTGCACTTTAAAAAAAAAATTGGTTCACTTAAGTCGTTAATTACAACTTCCTTTAGGGTTACTTGGTGGGGCATTACAAAAATCATTGGTGTTAGTGTTATATGAGCTACACCAAGGATATCATGACAATGTTTAGATAATTTATCTTATTATACATTTAGTGTTGCTTGAGCTCCCTACGTATCATAGCTCCATTTACCTAACATAATTTATCAAAGAAAAATGAAATACCTCAATAATAATTAAAAATAAGTAATAAATACAAATCAAAATGTTTTCACATGGTGGCTTACAAATAACAACTAAGGATTTATCTACAACTTTGTAGGAATTTGATGTTGGAAAATGATAGTGGTAAAGTGATAGCATTAAGCTATATATATATATTTTTTAAATTACATTATAGTTGAGATATATTTACTATAATACTTTATAATTTTGTATGATCAATCTAAAATCTCTCATTTCAAATTATAAATTTTGATTTACTTGTAAAATCACTAAATATAGTTATATAACCCTCGAATTTATACTTTATTAAGTGCATTATATATCAACTATAAAAATATTTATAATATCATTTTAGTGCAAGAAATTATCTAATAAATAAGGCTAGATTCATTAAAAAAATTAGTAGGGTCAAGAAGTTCACCTCGTTCTTATTGTTAGTATAACATCAACTTTAGTGAAGGTGATACTTTATAGGTCACATAAATAGAATTGATTGAAATTTTTTTTAGGTCCATAATTTTTTTCTTAATATTATTTGTACGAGGGATGAATGATCTTATTATTAGTTTTGTATAGTTACAGAGAAATATTTTCGAGAGAAATAAATGACAATATTCAATATATTTTGAAATTGATTGAAGAAATAGAAGGCCATGTAAGTAGGAGCTAATTAAAATTGTAGAAGTAAACATTAAAAATCTAAATATGTTGGATAAATATATAAATAATGAAAAATGGAGTGAACTATAAAATTGTACTTGTAATAAGAGAAAATAAACAAGAATAAAGAAATCATAATAATGGCAACAATAAAAAATTTTCCTAGATCATGCTAAAATCCCCAAATTGATAATGAAATGCAATGCAACAAAGGAAATCTATTAAATAAGAACCATATCACCTAATTACCATGCTTGCTTGACTCATCTCCATTATTCTTCTCAACTTTGCTTTGAATTGCTCAATGCCCTCAGATCGTGAGTATGAAATATTAGCTTGTAAGTATTTTGACAACAAAAATTTGAAGATTGTGATTACCAAAAATAGAATTGAAAAGCTTCTTTTATAGAAGCTTCACAGATTTGACAGTTGAGATTGATTTGAATTTGAATGGTTCAAATTGAGTGTGATGATCTGATTGAATAGTTAACTGACTTGATTTCTTAGTTTGATTGAATAGTTAAGTGACTTTGATTTATTAGTTTCAAGAGGTGTAACTGAGAGAATATGTGAGTCAAAAGGAGGTGACAGATCAATCGGGTGAGTGAACTAAGAGAGATTGTTAGTCAGAAGAAGGTAATAGATCATTCAAGTGAGTGAACTGAGAAAGAGTGTTAGTCAAAAGTGGAGAGAATTATACATGAGATATTTACTTGAAAATGTAGGAGACATGTGCTCAAATAGAAGAATTAATTATTAAATTGATTCCTTTATTTTGTGGAGAAAGTGTGTGCACATGATTAAATGGTTGAATGAACTATTTAATTTATGGAGGCACTTTAGGTGAGAGGATAGAGTTAATTAAAAAAAAATCATTTATTTAATTAAATGTGGGAGAAATGATTAAATTTGAATGACTTAATTTAATAAATTTATGAAATTTATTTAATTAATTAAGAGAAGGGATTAGAATTAAATGACAAAAATTAAAAAATATTATGAAACTTGTTTAGTTAATCCAAAGAAGAGATTAGAATTAATTAGCAACGTAATTAAGATAAATTAAGTTAATTTAATTAATTAATCAATTTTAGAAGAATAATGAAATGAATTAATTAAATAGTTAAGACTATTTAATTAATTAGAGGAACTATGATGTTAAGTTATAATTAAATGAATAAAATCATTTCATCATTTTGCAGGTATCTTGAATTGATGATGAAAAATGTCGTTGCAAGCCTAAGCCATTTTTGAGTGTCTACAGTTTGCCCCTCTTTGACATAATGTCATTTCAGCATTCATGTCAAAGAATAACATGCCCCATTCATGCCCCAATATGAAATAGGCAAAGGTATACCCCCTCGAGAAAATTGACAAATTTTTTAAAAATTCAAAAAACTTTGGAAATTGTCCTGATTAGGTAATTGGATAGCCAAAAGTTCAATGGTGGTGAAAGAAATTAGTTTTGGCAAGGTTGAGTAAGTGAAATGTCCATTGGAAATTCCACAATAGTGCATCTAGTACATTAGGGTTCAAAGAAAACCTTAAAAACCCTTAGGTATAAATAGAAATTGGGTAAAATTGAATTCATTTTCACCCTTGAAGATCGAAAACTTGTGATTTTTCTCTAGAGCCACCTTGAAAAATCTCTCATTCCATACTTTGAGCACTACGGTTATCAGATCAGGACCTTCCAATGGCCAGCTGACGCAGGTGAGCCGGTATGTACCCCAAACCCATCTTTTGAAATTTTAATTTTCACACATTTTTAGGGTGTCAAATTTTTTTTTTTCATATGTGTTGTTTCGTGTGTGTCGCAAATGCATTCATATGTGACGCATCTGTCTGTGATACAACACATTTGCGAAAACACATGGAGGGTGGGTTTTGTGTTTTCTGCAATTCAATCCATATGCATGTTTGTGAATTGCATGTGTTTTAGTAAGTCACATATGCTAGGGATAATGACACATTTGATTTTTGGTTCACATTTGATTGTAATGTGACACATTTTCATTGTGAGTCACATCTACTGAATAGTGTGAGGCATGTGTTTTACATGACACATTTGTTAAATGGAATGACACATTTGTATTATCCACCACATTTGTGAAATAAAATGACACATCTATTTGTCAATTTTTTTGAGCTTATGAAGTGTAAAATAAACTTCTTCTTTTGAATGATGTGCATTTATTAGCTTCACATTTTTGACACAAGATATTGTGTTGTGCTTTTGTAGGTTGTTTTGGATTAGATATACACTTGGGAGTCTAGACTAGCCACTTACAGATTGCGAGACCAATTGAGCAATGTAAAGAAACATTTGATATGGTGTCATGGACTTCATCATGTTACATTTATGCCCAACATCCAAGAAAATTGAGGGATTCTCACTACACTTGCTGAGTAATGGCGTTCAAAGACTTCATCTTTCTATTTTCCCATAAGAGAGGTAATAGTTACATTGGAGGATGTGTATAGGATTCTCAGACTACTGATCAGTGGTGAGAGGGTCCGCTATGATACTTAGAGGGGTTACAATGAGATCACCTGACACTATGTGTATGATGATGTTAGACATCTTGGTATTGAGCACTATGATATTAGATGGCATGTGATTGCAGAGAGATACGAGTGGATTGATTGTTTGTTCTATACTCTTATCACTAGGATTGTTTTTTCCAGACCACCAAGGGCATGGGTTTCCTATGGGTTGGGGAGAGATGTTAGTGGGGATGTTGGATAGACAGGTTGTATATGCATGGGGCCCTTATCTACTGGTGATGTTGTACTTCCATTTGCATGACATAACTTATAGAGAGGCATAGTTCATTAGTTGTGGGACCACTTTGTTGATGATTTGGATGTGGGAGCACATCATTGTTTTTTGTTCACCAATCGTTCATCAGCTAGATGACCGATCACCATATGTATTTCAGTATGTTGGGACCATTACACAGTCACATGTTGGAGATACCAAATATCGAAGGCATGTGATTGACACTCTTGTGCAGTTTATTTGGAGACCATACATGGACTATGTGTAGTGCCATCGGGATGAGGATCAACACCTTCCTTTCTATTGATAGGCATGTTATCTGATTGGGAAGATTGTTTCCACCGTACATATCATTGAGAGACACTTACCAAATAGAGTACTCCAACAATTTGGTGAGATTCAGAATGAGCCACGTGGCCAAGGCAATTTTGCAAAATCTTTGAGGGAGGTTCCTTTATGGGGGAACATGATTCCCATAGCGATGACAAAGGCATATATTGATACATTACAACTAGTGCAATGGGCATGGAGGGGTGGGCTAGGGGATGTTGGTATGACAATAGCTTATGATACCTAGTGGACACAACATAGACCTATGCCTTATATAAATCTTGATCAGCCAACGCCTATAAAGCATTGAGGTATAGGCCCATAGGGTTGATGTGGTGGCAGAGGTGGAGGGGATGATGGGAGAGGAGCAAGAGGAGGTGGGAGGGGTGGTCGATGAGGTGGAATAGGCTAGGGTAGATCATTTTCACCCATTTGTGAGGCCAAGGGGGAGAGAGTGGAGGGGGTTTTTGGTGAGGAGGTTATCGTGGAGGAGGCCATTAGTGGAGAGGAGGCCATTGGTGGAGAGGAGGAGGTCATTGGGGATGCCTTGGAGTTATTACAGACAAGATACTAGGATATGAAGGACCTTCCAGAGGAAGAGATGGGAGATGAGGAGAGAGAGCTTTGAGACTAGATTGTGGAGGAGTGGGATGTAGATGAGGGGGAGAGACCCATATAGGAGGAGAGTCTCGTAGATAAACAGTTGGCCAATTTGAGGGCCAAGGTAGCATCTATGGAGGAGTAGGTTAGGGTTGTGTCCATAGAGAGAGACAAGATGTGCCTAGAGAGGGATAGTGCCTATTAGGAGAGAGATTAGACGATGGCATAGATGTAGCAGACAAAACATAGATTTTCAAAGTTCTCCACTCTTTGCAATGGATGAGTTGTGGATATGGCTTGGTAGTTGGTCAGAGCTAGCGAGTGAGAGCAATACTATAGGGATTTATATGAGGCTAAGGTACCTCTTGAGAGATAGGCTCCTAGTGCTTCCCAAGTGCTTAGCAATAGATCCCACATCAGATTGTAGAGTAGTGGTGGTGTTTTAGGACCTTGCATGCCAATACCATATGATAGGCCCTTTTCCACACAACGATCTTCAAGAGCTCCCCATCAGTCACCTCCTCATTCTCCTCATTAGAGTAGTTGGATTGTAGCGTAGGGATATGTTCTTATATTTTAGACACTGTATTATGAGTGTAGAACCTACGAGCTCCATTTTTTTGATATACATCTTGGATATTATATTATGACACATTTATATATATATATATATATGTGATGCTTTTTTTGGTGGGGATATATATGATGTGTTTATTTATGTGATGCACTGATGATTCATTTATGGTTCATGATTATTTGATGATAATGATGTATGATTTTAATTATGATTGATGCACTTGATTTATGATGTAATGGATGCATGTGAGTTATAATATATAGTCATTGTGTTATATATATACACCATGTTATGCAAATGTATATGATAATATTTTGATGTTTTCTTTTAATTTCCTTATGCAACATGGATGTAAGATGTATGTTGCTCTGATGTTGTAATGAATGCAGCTGATTTTTTGTGTCACAGTACATCATCCTAATGTGATGGAAGAACAATGTTATCTTGAATACAATTTATGTTAGTGTGAAACAAATATTTGTCATTACTTTTTTATCATTATACTAAGCATTTACATTTTAGTCATCATTGAGCAGTTTATTGCAATAGATAAGAAACACCATGATATGAGGTAGACCAATGGTGTGCAATGTTGTTCTTTTTATGAAAATAAACAATTGCAGACAAGGATTGTCATGACTCATACTTAGGAACCCAATTTTTCCCAGTCTTTTTGTCGAGACAAACCATAAAAAATAGTCCAAAGAAAAAGTGTCATGAAATATCATTCCTCCTCTAAATCTTGTTTTCAGGACATCCTTGAGGTGGCTAGTGTCATGCCAACTTTCAAAAATATAAGACAATCATCATGAGACATCATTGCTCCTCTAAATCCTATTACCAGGTCATCTTTGAGGTGGCTAGTGACATGATAATTTCAAAAAGATAAGACAATCAGTCAAAAAGAAAGATATGTTCATGTAACATTGTTGCTCCTCTAAATCCATCATAGGACATCGTTGAGGTGGCTAATCACATGGTTATATAAAAAAGATAAGACAATCAATCAAAAATCAAGATATGGTCATGTAACATTGTCGCTCCTCTAAATCCGTCATAGGACATCATTGAGGTGGCTAATCACATGGTCATATAAAAAATATAAGACAATCAGTCAAAAAGCAAGATATGCTCAAGTAATATTGTTGCTCCTCTAAATCCATCATAGGACATTGTCGAGGTGGCTAGTCACATGGTCATATCAAATCATTAAAAATAAATGAAAATTCTTGTCAAGAAATGTGTATCTAATCTTTGTTTGTTTTCCAAGGTTGACTTGGTGATGAAAAGGTTGACTGGTCATTCTTTAGGAATAACTCATCCTAAAAAAGATTGAAATGTTGAGTTTGATTATTGCCAAGGTTGGGATTCAAGAAGGACACATCCTGAATAGATGACATGACAGGGTCTGATGTCAAGAAGGACACATCTTGAAGACCCACAGTTGACAAGAAAGAGTCTGATGTCAAAAAGGACACATCTTGAAGACTCTTAAGTGATTGACTTGATAAAATTGTTGTTGATTTAGGAAAGACATATCCTAAATAAAATGGTTTGATAGGAAAGAGTCTGACATCAAGGACACATCTTGAAGACCCTTAAATGATTGATTTGATAGATTTGATGTTGATTCAGGAAATGCATATCCTAACTAAATTGTTTGACAAAAAAGAGTCTGAGGTCAAGAAGGACACATCTTGAAGACCCTTAAATGATTGAATTGATAGATTTGATGTTGATTCAGGAAATGCATATCTTGACTAAATTATTTGACAAAAAAGAGTATGTTGTAAAGGACACATCTTGAAGACCCTTAAATGATTTATTTGATAGATTTGATCTTGATTCTAATTTTTGATTGGTTGTATTATGCATCATTTTTGACCTTGTGTTCAATTCGTTCATTGTATAACCAATGTTGTTGAGATGTTTAACAAATGTTTTGGTTTTCAAAATTTCCAATGTTTTCATTTTTTCCAAGATTTTAACCAATAACCTAACCTAAGAACCTATCCTAGGGGCCTGGGGGGCTGATCAAAGATTAGTCTTTCCTATGTTATACATGTAGAGACCTCATAGTTTGACATGACTTTGACTGATAAGATTGACTTAAAAAAAGATTTGTTCATTGGAAGATATCTGACATGAGTGATAGTGAATGTGAAAAAACCTAAAGGACTGACCTAGTGTGGCCTTAGGGGCTCATTGATTGATGGCCTTGCCTACATTATACACCCAAACAATTCATAGTTCGACACAACCTAACTTTACTTTATTTGAGAAAGAGTAAGTCATGATTTTATTGTGTTTTATTTGACAAACCTAGAAGGAGCTAACCTAATGCCTCAAGGGCACATAAAAAAATGACCTTGCCTATATCTAGTCATAGAGGAAACATAGTTAGAAATTGACAAAGACTGAAATGATAGATGGTGACCTTTTTTTTGTAGTTTTTTTAATTAGTTGAATATTTTTGGGATTTTGAATTTTTTTGAATGTTTGTGCATTTTTGACACATGTTTTGAAGGTCCTGAAGATCTAGAGGTTTATTCCATGAAGAATGGGTGTTAGGTATTTTCCCCCAGTTAGGTATCATGTGGGATTGGATGGGAAGAGGGATTATGTGTGGTACATTGCGAGCGTCAACAATCTCAACCCATAGGACTAGCAACTACTCTTATTGTGGGTATAACAGAATGGAGGGATAGTTATATTAATATGGGTGAAGGTGAAAAGACCATGTGAAGTGATAATAGACAATGGAGTGAAGATTGTCTACATAGGGCACATGTTTGTTAGGTTTTCACCATGGTACTTATCCAAAGCACCATTGAGATGGTTTTCACTATTGGATGGATTTTTTCTCTTTACTATTTTTTTGGTTTTTTTCATTTTTCAATTTTTTTGTATTTTGTGGTTTTAACTGAGCTCTCTGAAGCTATGTGTAAAACTTGTGTAGGTGCAAGCTATTTATAGGCTCAAATAATGGTTTTCCCTCTAGAGTAGACAACTAATATGTTCCAAAATTGAAGGAAGTTGTGATGACATAAGGGCCTAGCCAGTTAGGCTCAAACTTACAAGGTTTATCTCGTTCTGCCTGGTTTTTAGGATTCTACATTAATACCAGGTCATTGATGTCAAAATGTCTAACTAGGACTCTCTTGTTGTAACTTTTACAGAGAGAGTTTTTATATGCTTATAAGTGGGTCAGTGCTTTCTGTCTTCACTCATCCAGTAATTCTAGCTCATGCAGCCTAGATATCCTGTACTCTTCTTCATTGATCAACCCTTTCATGGACTCTCAAAGAGAGGGGACTTTGACCTCAATGGGGAGAATAACCTCTAAACCAAAGACTAGGGAAAATGGAGTGGACCCAATGGGAGAACTACGGTTCGATATGCCCATAAGGCAAGGTTGTGTTGGATATGCCAGTCACGACTAGTTTCATTAACAGTTTTCTTCAGGATTTTAATGATGGTTTTATTGGACGTCTCAACTTGACCATTGCCTTGCGAGTAGTAGGGAGTGGAAAAATGGTGTTGGATGTCGAATTATTTGCACAATTCATGAATGTCTTGGTTTTTGAAGGAACGACCATTGTCTGTAGTTATGGACTATGGAATACCATATTGCAAAATAATGTAATTAAGAATGAAGTTTGCGATTTGGTTGCTAGTGATGTAGGTAAGGGGGATGGCCTCTACCCATTTGGTAAAGAATTCAGTGGTGGTTATAATGAATTTATGGCCATTTGAGGAAGTGGGGTGAATTTTTCCCACGAGGTCGAGTCCCCATTGAGCAAAGGGCCAAGGTGAATTGATGGGCCTTAGTTTCTATGCTAGAGCATGAATGAGATCACCATAAACCTAACATTTTTTTCATCTTTTGACAAATTGGTATGCATCTTGTTCCATAGTTGGCCAATAGTATCCCAGTCACATAATCTTTTTGGCCAAAGTAGGACCACTAGAGTGGGCACAAAAAATTCCTTCATGCACTTCACATAAGGTTGTTTGTGCTTCCATGTTATCGAGACATCAGAGTAGGGCATTATCAAAGGTTCATCAGTACAAGGTATCCCCGATGATGGCACAACAAGAGGCTTTTTGGATAAAGTTCTTGCATTTGTTACTAGATAAGTTGTCAAGTAAAATCTGGGAATGGAGGTAATGATAAGTGTCTAGGTACCAAGGTGACTCAAGACCAACAAGTTCACAAACCATTTCAGATTTTGGGATGTCGAAAGTGGGGACCAATAGTTGTTCCACTAAGAACTCATATTGTGACACATTGTTAGGTATGCCCAAGAGTGATCGAATGGTTGCCATGGCATTTGCTACTTTGTATTGTATGCAAGGTATCTCACAAAAGGTGATGTTGAAAAAGTAAATCTTGAAGCTGTCAACCATTTTCTTATAGGGATTCAATTTTTCATCCTTTGCATCATAGTCATCCTTGACCTGATTGATAACTAACTATGAATCTCTAAAGACCTATTTACTTTTGATCTTCCACTTGACCGCCATACACAATCCTATTAATAGGGCTTCATATTCTAAAATATTATTTGTGCAAGGGAATGTTATTTTGAATGATATAGGTATCATGTCATCTTATGGGATGACAAAGAGTACACCAACACCTAACCCATGATTGGTATAGGAGCCATCAAAGTGCATCCTCCATAGATTGCTTGTCTCAACAATGAAGAGTGACTCATCTGGAAAATCAATGATGAAGGGATGTTCTCCTTATGCTAGCATATCTACAATTTGATCCGCTATTACCTATCCTTTGATTGCATTATGCTCGACATATTGGATGTTGTATTCACTAAGGACCATGACCCATTTTTCTAGTCACCCTTTCAACGCTGCTCTACTGAGAAGATACTTGAGTGGATCAATTTTTTCTACAAGATTTGTTTGGTGGTTAACATGTAATGCCTTAACTTCTATGTTGCAAAGACCACTGCTAGGTAGGCCTATTTGATAGGAGTGTATTTTAGTTCATACCCCACCAAGGTCTCGATAATATAGTAGATTGCACTTTCCTTTTCCTCGTGGTCATTTTGAGCAAGTAGTGTCCCTAGTGTTGTTGTGGTTGTAGATACATATAATATGAGTGGCTTCCCATCTATTGGCAGCATCAACATGGGCGGTGTTAGGAGATACTCTTTTATCTGTTGAAAGGCTTCCTAGAATTTTTCGATCCATATGAAAGGGATCCCTTTACGTAACAGGTACTAAAAGTGATGGAATTTTTTGATGAGTTGAGCAATGAATCTCTTAATAGATTGTAGTCTCCCTTGTAATTAACTGATGTTCTTTGGTGGAGGCATGTCGATGATGGATTTTACCTTGGCGGGATCAAATTCTATGTATCAATGTGAGATGATATATCCCAATAATTTTTTGGATTTTACCCCAAAGACACACTTCTTTGGGTTGAGACGGACCTTGTATGCTTCTAGTCATTAAAAGGCTTTGTCTAAAACCTTTAGATGATTAGCTCTAGTTAAGGAATTTACCAGGATATCATCAACATAATCCTCCATTAGGGTATGCATTAGGTCATGAAATATTGTAGTCATTGCCTATTGGTATGTAGCTCCTGCATTTTTCAACCCAAAAGGCATGGCATTCCAACAATAGGTACCCTAGGGATAAGGGAACATTATTTTACATTAGTCTTCTAGAGATTTAAAAAATTTATTATAGCCAGAGAAACCATCCATAGGGAAAACATCTTGTATCTTGTTGTAAGATCCATGATCATGTCGATGTTGGGGAGAGGAAATTTGTCCTTAGGACACACCTTGTTTAAATCTCTGAAGTTAGTACATATGCAGATTTTCCCATTTGGTTTTGTGACAGGTACCAGATTGGAGATCCAATTTGCATAATCAATGGACCTAATGAAGCCAACATCCAAGAGTTTTTTTAGTTCTATCTTGACCAACAAGGCGATTTGTGGTTGCATTTTTTGGAGTTTTTGTTTTACTAGTTTTGCATTTGGATTCAATGGCAAGTGATGTAAGACTAGCTCATGGTCTAACCCAGGCATGTTAGCGTATGACCAAGAAAAATTACCCTTGCGTTGTGTGAAGAATTCTTAGAATTTGGGTTTCTCTTCTTTTGTAAAGGAAGCTGCTAATAACACTATCTTAGGATCTTCAAGTGTTCCAATGTTGACCTCTTGTGTATCTTCAATTAGCATTGGTCATCACTCTTCTGTGATGGGGAGAAAGTTCAACCCTCCATCCTTAGGTGCCTCAAGGAGGGTTTCACCTTCGGATATGTCTTTTGTTTTTACTTTTTTATGATCAGAGGGCACCTCATGGTTTTCACCCAAAGACCTTTCCTTTTTCTCTTTATTATTATTTTTACAGCTAGAGGGTGATGCAGTCTCCCTGAAGTACTCTACCACATCCAGTTCTATAGTGAAACCAGCTTTATGGTCTCCCTGTGGCATTCCTTCTCTCAGTCCCATGAACTCAATGATGAGAGCCAATTATGTCCCATTTTATGTCATATTTTAGCCTATTTCATGTACCTTCATACCCATTTCCACATTCTATTTTCATTCCATATCATACCATTTTACCATTTTATGTTCCATTTGATTAAATATATATTAGTGGTATTAAATATAGCTTTTGGATAAAATATGAAAATTAATTATTGATTGTCTTTACTAATAAACATTATCATTTCAAGCCTTGGGTGTAATTCCCCGCCATGCAACCCTAGAGGAAGTTTCAATTCACAATAAAAACGTACTAAATTTTTTTTATTAAAGTGAATTAAACATACATGTTCACCTATAATTGACAACCTCCCCTAAGGCTACGTAACTGAGATTACTTAAATCCCCATTAACATACATCATCTAAATTACATTGCATTAAATAACTCAAGTAATAACATTCATTCAACATAAGTAAATACAAGATAAGAATAGAATATCCATTACATATATCCATTACAAAATACAACCCTCATTCCCAGAATGAGTCAAAATACATAAGTATTACAATTACAAAATCCACCTCATAATAACAAGAGGGGTAAATACAACTCATTACAATAGAATTACAACAGTGCTAAAAAACAATAACAAGATCTGCGAGTTGTCCAATTGGATGTCTCACTTCCACAAACTAAAGAACAAGGGGGACCCAATGGTTTTGGTGCATGCTCCACCCAACCTAGTGGTACCCGAAGGCCCACCCCCCATGCTAGGAGATAGTAACAATGCAACATGGACAAGAAATCTACTACCACTAACCAAAGGTAGACTCATATTGACACATACTAACTCAAACAAACATATGCACAATATAAGTCTAACACTAACATGGTTACATTGCTTCCATACATATTATAGTCACGTGTGCTAAAGAAACCATACACACAACATAAACTCAATGTTATCCTAGATAGAGTGTCATCGCAAGGTTTGTCATGAGATCTCCTCTGGGTATTCTTCATAGGCTCCGGTGATCCTGGTGACCTCAACCGAATGCCAGCCCTCATACTCACTCAAGCGGAATCAAATACCTTTCGTATGGACAAGATAGTTGACCTTACCATTCCAGGCCTTCTCACTCACCCCAAGTCTAAACAAGCCCTTGTTTCTGTGAGTGAGGTTAATTTATCTTGGTTAATGTGAATGCATCCTAGTCATCTAAGTACATTACTTTAATTATCACTTATTAAAAATACTTTTGAAGGTTACCCGGTTTACCTCTTTGGGCTCCGGCCCCTAACAAAAGCCACTCCTCTAATGGATAACACGCTACTCAAATCTAGACTCTAAGGGTGACTCAAGTGCTATAGAACTGAACAACACAATCTCTCCTAATCTAGGAGGTGACAATAAGGAATTCCACTCCCACACTTGGAGGAAAACAAACTCATAAATCTCTACCCAAGGGAAAAACGAACATTAACTGAACAAGGGAATGACCCACATTCACTGGAAGACTTCTCAATACATAACATGATTTCTTGCTCCCAAAACAATCAACATAAGGGAAATTAATATAATAATGCATTGATAAAGAAAAACACTATGTTTGGATATCTTAAATTCATATTCCTATCTAATGCTTCTCGCAGCAATTTAAAATACTATCTTTCTGAATTCTCATTAAAACACAATAACTACTTCATTAAATAAATAATTTTCACAACATTATCTAATAATGTTCAATAAGAATTTCAGTTTAATTTGTTGTTTGATTACTTGCATGTGTTAATATGCCTAAAACTGAACATCAAATATATATATACACTCAAATATAAATTATGAATCATCCTTTAAACAATTAAATACCTACATTTTATATATATACCCAAACTATATTTAAAATATACTTGCATTATACACTAACAATAAACCTCTGTTTTACTTAAATTACCAGTCTGAAAATTAATTTATTCAAAATATCAACAGACTATACTAATTCCTAAAATATAATATAATAATATTAATTATTACCTATTAACAATTATTATATGTAAAAATCTTTTTCAAAACAAATAAAATTAAAATAAAGAATTTAATAAAAATCTAGATTAAAATCCAAAATTAAATAACATATAAAAATTAAATTAAATTAAAAAAAAATAATAATAAAAAAAAAGAAAAAAAGAAAAAAAGGTAAAGGTAGGTCCGGACGGTACACGTCCGGCTGACGGTACTGTCGGCACTTGTGGCCTGCCTGCGCCGACTGTACTTACGTACAGCGGTCGACACTCCTGGGGAGTCCACACCTCCCATGGGGAGTGCGTTCCCCAAGGGTGGGCGCACTTCCCATGGCAAGTACGCCTCCTTGGGAAGGATGGCAGTGGGGGTTTGACCTCCCCACCTACCATTACAAACGAAAATATCCTTTTTTTTTAAAACACTCTATAATATTTTGGATTTCAATAAAATAATTTCCTAAAAGAATTCCACGAATTTCCTCGAAATTCGTTTCTCAGGAATGCCGTACGGACGATGGTTTCATCAAAAATGAAAAAGATAAATTAAATCTATGACAATAAAAATAGATATATATATATTTGTATGTGATGTATATATATATATTTACCAGAATATATATATATTATATATAAATATATATATTTATACAAAAATATATTACTGGTAAAATCGAGAAATTTATTAAAAAAACCAGTAACAGTAAACTAATAAATTTTTCCAGAATTTCATCCTAAAATTCAAGAGATTAAAATTTAATTTCTTTTAAACTAATCCTTCAAATTTTCAATTAAATAAATATAGGAAAATTAAATAGATCCTAATTTTTCAATGGAGGTTTTCTACGAGGGTTTGAGTTTGAAACATAGATCTGAATGATTTCAAAGGTAAAATTTCCATATTAAATCCTAAATGTTTGAAGCACAACAAACATTGAATTTCAACAATGGATCTACGAATTTTTTTTAATGAATAATTTCCTACAGTAAATTTAACAAATTTTCACAAACCATTAAATTGAAAATTGAATTGAACAACAAGTACAAAACCTGGAATCTGAAGCTACAGAAGAAGAATTTCTTTGATACAAGCCTCCTCCAAGAATTTCCTCAAACGTGCAACGAATCCAATCTCAAAATCCAAAAACTGATTCAAACCCTTCTTGTGCAATTTCTCCAAAAAATTTCAATCCTCTGAAAAATGAATCCTTCCAAAACTTCTCTCCTCCAAAATTGAAAACATGCATTCCACATAATCCAAAAATATCTAATACAACCCTAATTCCCTTTTGTATGCAAAGTAGAGAATTAGATATTTATTTTCTTTTCTATTTTCGAAAACCCAAATTGAATTTAAAATACAATTTCAATTTCCTTTCAATTTCTCATGATTTAATTTAATTTAATTTAATCCAATAAACTTAATTAATTAATTTTAATTATTTAATAACTAAATTCAACCCTTTTGAGATTAAAATTTAATTAATTAAATAAACTAAAATTTAACTAAATTAAATTTCATTATAAACTTTTAAACATAACATCAAAGCATAATTTTAATTTAATATTAAAATAATCACTACTTTTTCCAATGCAATTATTCTAAACATTAATCTAACAATAACGCATCTAATAGAATCATATAACATTAAATCAAGTAAACATGACTCACAAATCAGGACTAACGACACACTAAGGCTAGGGTGTAGACCTGACACATGTTACCTAGCTACTATCTCCCTTTCAACTTAACCATTGGATTGACACGCTCAAACCTATGAGACTAGGTGGAGTCGATGTCATGTACCTACAACCTGAAATCAAGTAAACAACATAATATAGTATATCCAACATATAATACACACCCTAAAGAAGAAATCACGGATTTGCAGGGCGCTCTTAAGCGAGTGATGCAAAACCGTCCTCTTCACCAATCCACTCATCAAAGACTGACATTACATCATAATCAATAATCACATAATGCAATATCTCAAGCTAACTCTACTAACATCATTAATCCATAATGCATGTGAAACAATAATCAGATAACCACATCACACAATAATCATTGTCGCTCAATAGTAGCGATCACAACACAAACAACGTGTGTCCAGTATCCTAGTAGCTACATCCCAAACATAGCATAAAGAAAAATAAACAAGAAGCAAAATGGAGGGGCATTACATTGGGAAAATCAAGCTTGTAGCATACAGATTACAGGAACTTCCGAATCTTACTGTCGAATTCTTCAAAGGAACTTCTTGTCACCTACAAACTTCATGTTGCATTCTTCACTAGAACTTCTTGTCGCTCATGGGTACACATATTAGTAAATTAATTTTGATCATAAAATTATTCTCATAAAATAATTTGGTTATTTAGTTATAACCAAATAATGTTTAATTTTATGGAGGAAAATGTCCTCATGTTAAAAATAATATTCTATTGTAACCATGAGCTATTTATTCTCCTACATTTTAGGGTGAGCTATTTAACCTCCTATATTTTAGGGTGAGCTATTTAATTTTGTACATTTTAAGGTTGGTTGTTTTCCAACAAATGAAACAACTAAAAGTTTGTATTCAACAAATAAAATAACTAAATGTGAGCCACGAAATAATAGAAACATGGCATGAAAATAGGAAATAGCTTGCACATATTTATTATATAAACATGAGCTACATGATAAGAAAGAGGAGGAAATAATTGAATTTGATATAATTATTGAAAGGAACGTTTTGAAGTTCTTTCCAGAAATTATGTAAGTCTTTCTTCAATTGGATTATTGGGAGGAAGGGCACCCACTCTTCAGTAGCCTATTGAATGTATATATATATTATTTATTTTGCAAGGCGTGTGTGATTTCAATTCCATTTTGCATTATTTTAATTTTATATTTTTGTTGTCATAATGTTGTAATTAATTCTTGTAAATAATTTTAAGTGATTTTAACAATCTATTGATTCAAATTAAATTAGTTGCTATAATTTCTATGTGAATTAATTATATTGTTGATTTGAGTTTTATTCCTTCGCTTTGGATTTTATGAATTTGGTAATTGATGTTCTTCTTTAGAATTCATTGTGTGTAGATCCTATTACTAGGAAGTGACAGTTCATTTCGCCAACTTTATTTCAATTTACTGAAGGTTTATTTTCATAGCTACATTCATAACCACTCATCTCACGACTCTCAGCCCTTATGTAGATTGCCATGATACCTTTCACAATTTTATGCCCCTGGATTGACACGTATAGACCAAACTAAAATTAATTATTAAGCATTAAATGCTTCTCATTATTTACCCCAGTTTTGGCCTATCATTTTGGCATCGTTACCAGGGAAAGGTGTCAAAGGCCAGTTAGTTTAGTGAGATGAGTTAGGAACAATGTGTTAGGATGAAAGCTTGTGCACCTATCGGTCATGTTCGGGTGATTACTCCTAATTTGTGTTGTTTAAATCATATAGATGTGTGGTTAGAATTTGTAGGTAGATATTAAAAGATAAAATAATTTACATTCACATCACTTGTTGTGAGCTAATTGATAGGTAAGACGTAATTTTGAAGAAATAACATCAAAAACATAAAAATGTTGAATTTTCAAAGTAGTTCGAGCATATCAATTTTTAGGGGAAAATACTTCAAAAATGAAGAACCTAGACCCCCGCTTTCAAACTTAAAAACAAAAGAAGAAACTAGAGGGAGAATCACACTAAAAAAAGTGATGTTTTTATAGCCCCTCTACCTAATGGATGCAACTTAGATAATCTTGATCTTCCAATACCATTATCACAAAAATCTACAGGTATTATTCCTATAACCAAACAAGAACAAATAATTGATGAATTTTTAGAACAATGGATTTTTGAAAATGATGATTTGACCATTTGTTCTTCTAATTGTTGCGAGGAAGAAGTTGAGTGCATGTGTCAAACTATTCGAGAGGACATCATGAAGGATATAGATGTTATAAGTGATCCTCAACATAACAATAGTGGAAGTGAGAATGTCTTCTTTGTAACTCAAGGACAACTACACTTGTCGAATTAGGGAGATCAAGGTATTATTAATGGTTTTAAAATGTCTTATAATTCTATTGGATTTGAAAGGCAATATGTTTCTTCACAAAATGCTTCTCCTAACATTTATGGTGAATGGGAACAATGTCCATCTTACCAAAAATGTCATAATGAATGCTCACAACAACCACCATATCCATCTTATATATTACCATCTCCACTATATCCATCCTATCTACTACCACCTACTCTATATCCACAACAAATTTTACCATTTTCATTATCCCATTCATATCACCCACCATCTACTTCAATATATCAACCAAGAGAAATTGCAATGCCTAATAAATCATTACATAATAAGGTGGTTCAAACTGCATATAATAATGAAATTTCAAGAATCCTTTTGCATTCTTTAGATGTGCTTGAAATTGATGAATCACAAATAAAATGCATTAATGCAACTAAAGAATGTGATTTTGGTTTAAATGAATTAAAAGAACAATATGATGAATTGAATGATATTCAAATTAGTTGTTCTTATTTACATAGAAAATCACAATCCTTAAAGGATATTCACGCATATAATGAAGCACTTCAATTTGAACCTATCTTGATCATGGAACTAATAAATATGTGTGGGGAAATTAATCATGCAATAAGAAATGTTGCATTAAATGTATTATTTATTCAAGAAATGTGTGGTCAAAGCCTACAAGATTTATCTTTTTATATACTCGAACCTATATATATATTTGGAGGCCTATAATAAAAATGTGTATTCCTCACATACTTGTTGATTTAGGCCCATTAAAACTTGATTTTATGGTTAAGAACAACTAGATAGGTTTGAATGCATTAATTACCATACTAAAAATTCTCTAGAGAATGCACATTGGTTAACAAGGATCAAGGTATATATATATATCTTTCTCATTCTTGATTCTTTCTATTGTCTTAAGATGACCATTCGTTGACAAACGATGTTATTTTATCATTTTATTTCTTGATTCCTTAGATTATCCTAATGCCCCCATGCTTTTGTAGTATGAAATTAAGTTGGGGGGAAAATCCCTTGAACTTTGGAAATCTTTGGTTGATTTTTAATCATATCTTCATTCACTGTTTTATTGGTGTTTCTAATAAACCCACATATGTGAGCTTTAGAAAAAATTGAGGTATGCATTATTGTGTTGATATTGTGTCTACACAAGTATTCATTATAATAATATTCATCCATTTTATTATTAAAGTATTTATTCATATCAATATCTCTACTATTCATTTTCTAATAAATACATCAATTCTAATGGTGGAGTTATCAAATGGATACTATTGCATTACTATACTTGATATGCATGGTCTTGAGAATATGGTTACAGGTTTTATATTTTGGTTATCCAACATTTTCCACCAGTTTATGATGCTTCTCTACATAAGCATCCAAAGACACATTTTGTGGGCCTTCCTATCTGTATGGTGAACAACGAGTTTCCTTGTGCTTTTCTCTTGGAAATCACAAGAGAATTATTGGGCAAAGTGTTCAATATTCATGGATAAAAGTTCTATGTTGCACCACCCTTGATGCTAGACCTTGTGGAAGACAGTATGTAACTTGGTCTATGAGATCCATGAATCTTGTGGTGCTATATTCTTGATCTACACATTTAGAGACAACTTGAAGACATAATCGAGGAGCTTGAATATATTCTAATGCAAATCCTCACACTCTGAGATGATTATTCACCTACCTAAAGTTGTGTGGCTACATTTCACAAGATGAGAGACTCCAATTGGTCTTTCACTATGCAACCTTATCTTTGGTAAGGAAGTTTCATTATTTGCACTCTAGCTTTTCATATAGCTTTGGGAATAGTTATTGATATCTCTCATGCTTAAGAAGAAAGGATAACCTAGCTTCATGATTTGTCTCAAATTGGTCATCATAAGGTAGCATGTCTTTCAAAGATTGTAGTCATTGTGGGTGATTGTTTCAACCAAGTGAGCAGAAATTAATTCCAAAGTTCTCCAATTACCTTCCAAATATGGTGGGATGAGCTAAATGAGATCAAGATTGTTTGTAGCAGTGGTTTTATGTTCCAAATTGTGCTAAGTCCATCCTTTCAAGCATTGCAAGCAATTCACATTTACTTTTATTGAAGGGATTTAGATGGAACTCTAGGATTTGGATGGTATCATTTGTCATCCATATGCGAGTTTCATTTTATTTGGTCATTATATGAAGTTTATCAAGAAGAAAAAAAATTAAAAAATTAAAAAATTTATTAAAAAAAATGAAAAAAAACACAATAAAAGATCCAACAATGAAAACCTTCAGGCATTGTTGGTCAGTTAGTATCTAAAAATAGGACTCCAGTGGATATTGACTGCCAAATAAACTTAGAGGTGAAAACTAAATTTTTGGCACCTCTAGGCGGTGACAGGTTGAAAATCGGGATACCGACAATATGTTGTCGTTATCAAAAATTAAAAAAAAATTTAAAAAAAAGGAAAAAGAAAAAAAGAAAAAAAATGCAATAATTTATGTTTTGTCTATGGTCTAATCAGTTTGTAGGTGTACTCTATTGCTTTAGTGGTTATAGTTCAAGTGCCCCCTAGAACCTCCTATTGCTCACTTGTTCAGGTGGAGATCTTTCAAGTGTTGTAGTTCATGTCAGAGTTCTTGGTTCCCTATTGGTTCTTCACAGTTGTTGAGTTCTTCTAGTTACCAGACCTTGGGATATATGGACATGCAAGTTGGTAAAATAGTCAATATTATTTTTCATTATTTTATCTTTTAACTTTATCAATATTTCTTATTATATTAATCATATCATGCAACTTTCCTACCCATCCTCTCTGTGTTGCACGAGGACAGTCAACCATTTAAGTTGGGGGGAGGTCCACCATATTTTCACCTAGTATCCTTCATTATCCCATCATAGTCATAGTATCTATTATTTTCACTTTTCATTTTTTCTATCACTTCACCCATTTAACATAGCTCATTAATATGGAGTTATAACATTTCAAGGAAATAATGCTATGAAGAAAGATGACAATGGAAAATGAGAAAAGATGCCAATAAAAAGTTTTTAAAAAAAAGAAAAATGATGAAAAATAAAAACTCAAAAGAGGTATGAATCTTGAAAAAAATGATGAAAAGAAAATTGGAAAACAAAAGAAAAACCTTGATGATTGATATGTAGAAAGAGCTATAGACAAGTTCAAGGGAACTATTCAATTGAAGTCATAAATCCCAAGGCTACCAATTCAAACTAAGCATCTAAGTCATTATGATTGCATGAGGACATGCAATATGTTTAGTTGGGGGGAATGATGAGAGCCAATTATGTCCCATTTTATGTCATATTTTAGCCTATTTCATGTACCTTCATACCCATTTCCACATTTTATTTTTGTTCCATATCATACCATTTTACCATTTTATGTTGCATTTGATTAAATATATAGAAGTGGTATTTAATATAGTTTTTGGATAAAAAATGGAAATTAATTATTGGTCATGTTTATTAATAAACATTATGATTTCAGGCCTTGGGAAAATCAAGCTTGCAGCATACAAATTATAGGAACTTCTGAATCTTCCTATCAAATTCTTCAAAGGAACTTCTTGTTGCCTATAGACTTCCTGTCGCATTCTTCATTGGAACTTCTTTTTGCTCGTGGGTACACATATTAGTAAATTAATTTTGACCATAGAATTATTCTCATAAAATAATTTGGTTATTTAGTTATAACCAAATAATGTTTAATTTTATGGAGGAAAATTTCCTCACGTTAAAAATAATATTCTATTGTAACCATGAACTATTTACGCTCCTACATTTTAGGGTGGGCTACTTAAGCTCCTATTTAAGATCCTACATTTAATGGTGAGCTATTTAAGCTCCTATATTTTAGGGTGAGCTATTTAAGTTCATACATTTTAAGGTGGGTTGTTTTCCAACAAATGAAACAACTAAATGTTTGTATTCAACAAATAAACAACTAAATGTGAGCCATGAAATAATAGAAACGAACGGGACATGGAAATAGGAAATAGCTTGCACATATTTATTGTATAAATATGAGCTACATGAGAAGAAAGAGGAGGAAATAATTGTATTCGATATAATTATTGAAAGAAATGTTTTGAAGTTCTTTTTAGAAATTATGTAAGTCTTTCTTCAATTGGCTAACTGGGAGGAAGGGCGCCCACTCTTCAGCAGCCTATTGAATGCATATACATTATTTATTTTGCAAGGTGTGTGTGATTTCAATTCCATTTTACATTATTTTAATTTTGTATTTATGTTGCCATAATTCTATAATTAATTCCTGTAAATAATTTTAAGTGATTTTAACTATCTATTGATTTAGATTAAATCAGTTGCTATAATTTCTATGTGAATTAATTATATTGTTGATTTGAGTTTTATTCCTTCACTTTGGATTTTATGAATTTGGTAATTGATGTTCTACTTTAGAATTCATTGTGTTTGTAGATCTTGTTGCCAGGAAGTGACAACTCATATCACGAGCTTTATTTCAATTTACTGAAGTTTTATTTTCATAGCTGCATTCATAACCACTCATCTCATGACTCTCAACCCTTGTGTAGATTGCGACGATACCTTTCACAAGTTTACGACCCCAGATTGACACGTATAGACCAAACTGAAACTCATTATTAAGCATTAAATCCTTCGTATTCTTTACCCTATTTTTGGCCTATCACTCAGCAATAGCTTTGCCATTCTCAAAGGTATCCAAAATAATAGGACCTTGGCTGTCCCAATCAACCAATTATGGGTAGACTAGATAAATGACATCATCAATATTTGCAAATTATGGGGAAGCAGGTGATAAGGAAAGGATTTAGGTATTGTCTCAGATATTGACATTCATACAGTTGGTTACCCTAGGGGTAGGTGTGTTTTGATCATGGAAAATTTTATCCAATTCGTAAGTGCTAGAGACATAGGATTCCCATTCCTAGTTGTTAGAATTATTATCATCATAATAGTCATTGTCAAAATCCTTTGATGTCTCGATACATTCAGAAGCACGTACTTCCTTATTTGAAGGAAATTTTGTATTAGTGGAACCAATCTTCAATGGCTTCCACCCTAACACAAGATTCTTCCCCCATTTATTAGGTATGTAGGGTTCCCTTCTTCCATGTTTTTTTATGCCTAACTCACTCGTTCCATCATAACCTTTTTCTTGCATCATTAAAAACCCTTTACCATATTTTTGTATTGGAAGTGGTGTAATATCTTCTTTATATATCTAGTCAAACACATCTTCAATATCTTCCAAGTACCAAGGTCTCCCCATTTTATGAAAGTAGTTTTAGGAGGTACATGAATCGGGACCTTAGGTTTTATGTTGTAACATGGCTTTCCATATGTATTTAGTGATTTTGGTATCATGGTAATGCAAAAGGAAATGTTCATATAATATTCTCTGCATCCCTTGCTTTGGATCTAGATTTTGGGATCTAGGGGTTCGGTAGTGGAAGTAGAGGATGTGTAGGCCAATGACTGAGTGACATTAGATTTCTTGTGAAGTGTTGAGCGGTCAATGTATTTAGCCAAATTTGACGTTGAGGCTTCACAATTAAGTGGCACCTGACATTTAGAGACTCCTCATAGGTTAGTGCAATACTCAAAGAGATCAAGATCACCCTAGATTATAATATTGATGCCATTGTAGGGAAACTTTAGGAATTGATGATACGTGGAGGGAACAACTTTCATGGCATGAATCCATGGTTAACTGAGGAGAAGATTATAAGGGATTTCTAGATCCAATACTTGGAAATTCGTATCCAACATTATGGGTCCCACTTAGAGCAGAAGTGTTATTATGCCTGCAGAGGATCGTTCATCATCATCATAACCTTTTATGACTATGCTCTTTGTCTTATCTACACACACTTCAGAGAAACCTAGTGCCTTAACCAATTTTAGGGGACAAACATTCAAGCCTGCTCTATCATCTATCAAGACTCATTTGATCATATTTTGATGGATGAAGGCTTCAATGTGTAGTGAGTCATTATGGTTCATCTTTTGGGTTGGGTAATCTTTGTCAGAGAAGGTAACATGGTGAGAGATCGCCAAGAATCCAACCATCGCTTGAAATCGGTCAATGTCAAGGTTGTCTAGGACAGCAGTCTCTTTCAACATTTTATCTAGGATGGACCTATGCTTGGGTGAGGTGTGTAGAAAATATAGTGTGGATATTTGTGCTAGGGTTTTTCCTAGATGATTCAGCAAGTTAAAATGGCCTTTAGCTTGGGATTTCTTAGGAGGCGAAGGGCCAGGTATGGTTATTTTAGTTCTGCAAGTGTTTACAATATGTTCTAGGGTCTTCTTGATGATAATGGTATTGATATGTTCATCTACAGCTCAAAGATGGTAGATTTTGGATCAGTTATATCTAGTAGCCGTATAATTGGACAAGTTATTGTTATTAGTACCTAAACCAGAGGCTTTCCCTGAACCATGGTCTTGAAGAGGATTCGTGTAGATCATGTGATCTTTATTGGACGTTTGTTGCTATTGTCCCTCTACCTCAATTACTTTATCTTCAATAAGGTCCTGAATAATATTTTTCAGTTGTCTACAAGTGAATGTTTTATGTTCTTTACCTTGGTGGTATTCACAAAAAGCATTATCATCCCACCAAGAGGGTTTAAATTCAGAGATGTAATTCATAGGTTCTTGTAATTGTATGACACTTCTTCAGTATGGACTCAATGAGTTCTCTAAGGGAAGTGTATTCGCGTTTAATGTATTGCCTAGGTGTTCTTTATTGTCTTAGTCCCTGATTGTTTTGTATGACATTGGCCATTGGTGTAAGGGTTTGTTGTGTAGTTGTTGGTGTTCCAAGTCCTCTTAGAGTGACAACAAGACCGGTTTTTTTACTGCTTTGGTATCCACAACCCCGTTGTTTGTGACATTTTTGTTTCGAGGCCATTATTTGTTTTTGTCATTAATCATGTGTTGATTGTTTGTACTCTTAGAGAACTTAAGGGTGCCCTTAGCAATAAGTGATTTTTCAATCATTGTTCCTTTTTCAACTAGGTATGCCAAGTGGGCACAACAATGAACTTGCAAGGGATCCTTTAAAGCATCTAGGAGGTTTTCAACAAACATGTCCACCTTTTGTTTCTCAAGGATCTCTATCTAGCATCGACTAAGCAAGTTTCTCCATCTCTGGAAGTATTTGATAAAGAACTTTCCATCTTCTTCTTTTGAGGTACACAAAGTGGCTAATTTGATATCATTTTCGATGTTAAAGGCATAGTTGTCTACAAATCTATTGGCTAACTCAAACCATGACAATATTCCTCCAAGTAATTGTGAAAACCACTCAAGTACAGGACCGATAAGAGTTATGGGCAATAACCTCATCAAGTATGTATGCTCTGATGCAATGTCAACACAAGTCATGCTGAATTCTGTGATGCGCTCTATCGAGTTGCTTGTCCCTTTATACTTTGGAAAGTTCAATATTGTGTAATGTTGTGGAAAAGGTGGCATGTAGATAGTCCTATCAAATGGATACAAATGAAGGTCCCGAATGTTGTAGGATTTTTTGGTTGTTACTTGCATGTTCTCAATTTTTTTTTGTAAAGAAAGCATTTGCATAGTTAGAGCATTCACCTGTGGATTTGGTATGTCATTCATGTTGTTAGGTACCATATTTTGTGTAGATACTTGATAGGTGTATTAAGGTGTTTGTTGTTGTACTCGAGGTATATCTGTATATGAGGGGTTCATGTTGGGTTACCTTTGTATGTTCTGACCTCTAGGTTGTGCCTAGGTACCTTGTTCTGGTGCGTTTGATGTAAAGGTATTTGATTGAAATCTTGGCTGTGTTGAATTAACTTGAAGCGACGTATGTGTACCCTTTTGTCCTTGTGGAGTAGTATTTTGAGGAATGACATGACTATATGTGGTACCCTTGACATTAACCATGGGTGTGGGTGTTGAACCTAAAAATATGATTTCGCTTGTGTCCAATCAGATTGTTTGAGGAGGTATTTGTGGTATTTGTTGAGGTCCCAAATGGGTTAGCACCCATCAGTTTTGTTGTTGATTGTATTACAGGGGCTGATATTGATTGGCTCACAACTTTTGTCATCGAATATGGAACAAATGATGTTATAGGTGGAGCTATGAAGGGAATCCCAAAAGTGGGAATAGTTTGAATCATTGAAGCACTCTATGTAGCTCCTCTTAAAGGTATATTGAGGTTTACCTAAAGTGTAATATTTTTTGGAATATGTGTTGTAGGTCCTTGATTTTGGTTTGAGACATTTGTAGGTGAAGGAACCACTTGTAGCATGTTTATGTCAAATTTAGGTGGTAATTTAACCCCATCTTCTAAGAGTTCGGCTAAAAATATCTTAGGCTCAAGCATGATGATATCATCAACAAATTCAACCACCTTAGGATCTTGGGATGCTACCTCAAGTTCCTCAACAGAGATATGACCTTGGTCGTCTCTTATGAGGAAATTTTCAAATGGGTTTCCATATGGTTTATATTTTGAAGGTTGTTGTGATGTTGACCCAATGTGTGTGGTATTGGTATTTACTTGAGGAGGTTTATTATCAAGGTTCAATTCGCTAGTGGGATTGTAAAGGTCATCACATTGTCATGAAGGATCCATTTCTAATCGTCTCTTTTGTAATCTAGTTTGGACCATAAGATAGGGCTTTCTTAAAGGAGGATGAATCGTAAATGCAAAAATCTTAGGGTATACAACTACCTTTTTTTTGTTTTTTTTGGAATATAAGGTATGACCTAAGATATCGTCTAAAATGTAAATATCTAGGATGTGAAAGGTAAGCTATGTTTTTGGTATTTTGGCATAAATTATGGCATGCAATTTAACTAAGGTATAATGCAAACTATATGTCAATACTAAGGGATGAGTTGCTAACTGACCAAGTTTGATGCAAGGTTCCAACTAAGATTGCCAATGATGTTTTAGGATCAATACCAAAAAAAATAAGTGGTAGGTTGATTGGGTGGAATTCAAACTAGCCTAGTGAGTTTGAGGTATTCCACTAAGATGACAAAGGACAAACTGTAGAATGATCCATTCAGGGAAATCATATTTGAATCAATGTTTTCAATCAAGGTAAGACATTTTATCTACCCTAAGGTCTAAAATGTATAATTCAATGATGAAACTATCTAGGAAAATTGAGGATGAACCTAAATATGAGCAAATCATAGGTTTGGATTAGGTTTACAACAAAGAGCAGATCCGATAATGAAATACTATAGTAAGTCTTTTGAGTTTTCTATGGTAGGTAAATACATTGTTCCAGACTACAAATATGGTTCATAAGAACATATGCATCACATGAGTTCATAGATGCGATTTAATATGTCAGATGTGTTGCAGGTTTTAGCAAGTATGACTCAGAATATCAGATATGTTTCTGGCATAAATAGTTGTGACTTAGAATGTCAGATGTGGATTTTTGTGTGATAGATGTGTTGAATAGTGAATTGGACCTATTTTTTGACAATCAAATGTGATTCAGAAAATCACATGTCGGTTTTTGTGTTAGAGATGCATTGAACAGTGACCTGGTCCTAGGTTTTGAGACATTTTCTGACTTGTTTAGGATCCAACCTTGTAATTTTTTTTTGTTTGATCAACTCTATCTGAACACTCGTAAGACACGCCAAGCAAATTGTTTGAAATGAATAAAAAAAAAATTACAATCTTAAGGTTGGAAATGACAATATCCATTGAACTCCCACTTAGAGTTTCCTCCAACCGCACTATCTAGAGCAAATGACTTAGGATCTTGGCAGCACAGGCTCCGCCTTATAGTGCACTCACTTCTCGGTCTTACCAAGATTTGGATTCCTACATGAACAAGGAATTTGTCATCTCTACTACAAGACAGTGTGTATAATGTGGGTTGGCTTGGGAACGACCATTCCTGCACTAGTAGATAGAAGGTTTTTGTCAAATATAAACAAATGGTTTTTAATTAGTACACCTATTCAGGTGACCACACAAGAGGCAATATTAGCTCCGATGAGGAGGTTTCTTGCTTGTTTGTAGGAGCACCTGTAATGTTGAGATTTCCTCAACATTCAAATTTATATACCAGTTGGGAGTAGCTTGGCTTTAGCTCATTACCGATTGATTCATTCCCTTGGGTTGAGTACTTTTTCCCACCAAGGTACGCCCTCTAATAGGTAAACATGAAAGTGGATGGGTTTGGCTTTCTGATCACTGAGGTTTCCCAATGTGAGAGCATAGGATCCTACCAACCTTCCCAAGCACAAAAGATAGTAATAAATCCACCCTAATTAAATGACATCCTACTATGTGAAGACTCAAAGAAGGATTAATTAACCATTTAATTAATAAAAGAAATCCTAGGTGAAGACTCAAAACATGCAAGAAAGAAAGATAAAAATGGGGCTTCAAATTATTTTTTTCAACAATCGTCTTGCAAAACCACACATTAGAAGTTTGTATTTTTGTCTTTTGTCAATCATCTTGCAAAAATTAGGTTAACTCCACTAGATCACACATTGTAAACTTTGAATTAGTCTTAAAAAAAACTTTAACTATTAAAATCAAAAAAATATTTTTACTAGTTAGATGCATCGTAGGAAGCCACATATATGTCACTTGAAGTCAGATGCAGTGTTTCCCTCTTTAGATGTGGTTCATGATTTTAGATGCACGTCGTTCTGTGCATTAGATATGTCGATTCGTACTTGTTCCTTCAAAAATCTAATTTTCTATGATTTTTTTTTAAGTTTGTTACTTCACGTCGGGTTCACCAAATGTAATAATGGAAAATAAATAGGAATAAAGAAAGCATAATAATGACAAGAATCACAAAATTCTCTAGATCATGTTAAAATCCCCAATTTGATAATGAAATGCAATGCAACAAAGGAAATCCATTAAATAAGAACCATATCACCTGATTCACATGCTTGCTTGACTCATCTCCATTATTCTTCTCAACTTTGCTTCGAATTTCTCAATCCCCTTAGATTGTGAGTATGCAATGTTAGACTGTAAGTATTTTGACAGCAAAACTTTGAAGATTGTGATTACCAAAAATAGAATTGAAAAACTTCTTTTATAGAAGCATCAAAGATTTGATGGTTGAGATTGATTTGAATTCAAATGGTTTAGATGGAGTGTGAGGATCTGATTGCATAGTTAATTGACTTGATTCCTTATTTTGATTAAATAGTTAAGTGACTTTGATTGATTAGTTTCAAGAGGTGTAACTGAGAGAATATGTGAGTCAAAAGGAGGTGACAGATCAATCGGGTGAGTGAACTGAGAGAGAGTGTTAGTTCAAAGTGGAGAGAATTATACATGAAATATTTACTTGAAAATGTAGGAGACATGTGTTCAAATAGAAGAATTAATTATTAAATTAATTCCTTTCTTTTGTGGAGAAAGTGTGTGCACATGATTAAATAGTTGAATGAACTATTTAATTTATGGAGGCACTTTAGGTGAGAGGATAGAGTTAGTTAATTAAACAAATAATCATTTATTTAATTAAATGTGGGAGAATATGATTAAATTTGAATGACTTAATTAAATAAATTTATGAAACTCATTAGAGAAGGGATTATAATTAAATGACATAATTAAATAAATTTATTAAAATTATTTAATTAATCCAAAGAAGAGATTAGAATTAATTAGCGACGTAATTAAGATAAATTAAGGTAATTTACTTAATTAATCAATTTTAGAAGAATAATGAAATTAAATAATTAAATGGTTAAGACTAATTAATTAGAGGAATTATGATGTTTAGTTATAATTAAATGAATAAAATCATTTAATCATTTTGTAGGTATCTTGAATTGATGATGAAAAATGTCGTCGCAGGCCTAAGCAATTTTTTAGTGTCTATAATACTTGATGGAGAAGTTTTGGGAATAGATAAACAAACATTGAAACTATCAAATAGAACTATGTGAAATATAGAAAGCATAACATAAATTTAGTGTTAATATTTAACTAAATCAAATTGAATATTACTATATATATATATATATACATACATTTATACATATATATAAATATATATACATACATATACATACATACATACATACATATATATACATATATAAATATATATACATACACACACATACATACATACATACATACATACATACATACCAAAACAAGAAAATAAAAATAAATAATTAAAACATATATATTTAAAATATAGTTAAAAAAAAACTAAGATTTATATAAACTTTTTTGAAAATTGAAGTAAATATATCAAATTAAATTGAAACAAAAAAATATCGTTAATTTTAAAGTTTAATAGTTTTAAATAAAAGAAAACAAATAACATATGTAAAAAAACTTTGTCCAAAAGAAATAAATATACAAAATTCTATAAAAATTCAACTAGTTTAATTAAAATAATTTTGAACTAAATAAATGTACCTAATATTTTTGTAATATATTATATGCATGTAAATACAAACAATATTTTGCTTATATGTCGAAAATATAATTTCATAGCAAGCATCATCATTAAATAATTATTAATAAATATAGACCACCATATAATTTAATAGGTAGACATACTTGTAATCGCTTCTAAAATAACAACTCTCTATTATTTGTTTGACATAAAGAATGGTGATTGTAAATTTGGTAGAGCATGTGTAATACATTGCTTTAAACTTTGTTGTTATTTATAATTTTTTTATACTATATATTTTATTTAACTTACCAAATCTTTACTTTATTTATTTGAACAATTGCAATTTTTTTCAAAGTTTGAAAACAATTGTTCATAATGGACAAATAAGTTCTAAGGAAGAAACTCGTTGTGATGTTCTTTAAAAACATATTAAAATGAACCAATTTAAAATCAATTTCAATTTACATTGGAATCTAAAAATTAAACATACATTTAATCATGTACAAAATTACTACATTAAACATTTGAGGTAACTATTGACGTTCATAAATTGATATATTTATCACAAAAAATAAAAATAAGAAATATATTATTCAAATATAATATAACTTCCTTTACTAATTACTTGTTTTCAATGTTATAAAAAATAACGCATTCCACACCTTCTACTACTTTGCAATTCCCGTATCATAACATTTATAAACATGCAATATTATTTTTCCAATTCATTTTACTATGACACAATAATATATTAATTCATAATTCATTTTAATTTTCACAAATTTCTTCTTCCTCTCCATACACCTGAGTTGGCCTAATGGTGGAGAACTTGTACTCTTGTAAGAGAGGTCACAAGTTCAAATCCTACAAGGGGTAAGATATGTACACCTTGTATTGTGGAGCACGAGTTAGGTGCCTCCCTCATATTGAGAGTATGAGGAGTCTCATATACTCTAAACCATCTATAGACCCAAAAACAGACCGCCTGAGGAGTCTCATATACTCTAAACCATCTATAGACCCAAAAACAGACCGCCTGATATCATAGACTATAAAAGAACCTTTCCTTTCCTTTTTATGTTGTCACAACAAAAATATATTTCCTATAGAACATCAAATTTCTACTTTCACTTGGTCGCTAAGATTAAGACAAAATTGAAATGTAATGTCGTGTGGAGTGGGAGTGAAGTCTTCACCGTCAACGTCAACATCAACATCGACTGGAATTACTGAAGTCGTGCAATGTCGTGTTGACTGGGATGTAAGTCGATAATTTCCATTGCTCCTTCCAACTTCCTTACGAGAAAAACGTAGTTAGTTGCAGGGAAATAACCATTTGATGTTAAACGCAATGATCACTTGCAGGGATATATCCAATGGAAATTCAACACAATGACGTTTCACAGTAGAAATATGCTTAATTGTAAGAATTATAGGGAAATAGTAGTGTTAAGTGTTAGATGAGCTGCACTCTCGAAGCCATGACAATGTTTGGGTTTGGATATTTGGTCTTGCTGCATTTCTTATTGTTTGAGATTCCTGTCTTGCATTGCTGGCCAACGTTAAAATTAGAAGATATGGAAAAAATTGAGCTAGGTATTTGTAGTCAAAATTTTCATCTATCTATAGGTTTAAATGATACTTTCTTAGGTGTCATGGTTTAAAATAAAGTTTATTATAATTTTGGCACTTTTTGGTGGCAAGGTTCTTAAGAGGTTATGGTGGACCAATATAGTTTAAAAGGACTAAAGAGTTTGGGAATCAAAGAGACATTTTTAATATTTGTAATGCATTTATCTAGATATGTTGGTGTTGTCAGTTAGTGTCATACGTTGCAAAATGCAAAAGATTACTCCAACCACCCTTTTACTAAATAATTTTTTTTTACAATATTGCATTCATGGTCATTATAGGAAAATGAAATTGATTTTAGAAAAACGAGTGTAGTTATTTGTAGTTAAATTAATTGTCGACCTATAGGTTCCAAAAAGACATTCCTAGACATGTTTGAAAGAACAATCATGCAAAAGTTTGACACTTTTTGTATCCTAGGGCTCTTAGGAGACTATGTTGGTTCAACTTAGCTTGGAAGGATTGAGATGCCTAGACACTAAAGTGACACCTTCAATGGTCGTAGCCCACACATGTAGACATGGTGGGATTGCCAATTTGGGGCCATAAGGTGTTGAATACAAGTATCTGTCCTAGCATCATTTCATTGAACACAATTGAAGGAGTTTGCAACATTAATTTTATGTACACCATGGGAAAATAAATTTGAGTCGAAAAGGTATTCACCTATAGGCTTGAACAAGATGTCATGTGAAATGTTTGCAATTTTTGGTCTCAAGGATCTTAAGAAACTATCGGTCCAATTTAGCTCAAAAGGATCAAGACAATTCGGTACCAAAAAAACACCTCTAGTAGTAGTAACTCACAAACCTAGACATGTTTGCATTATCATCTTTTTGCCATGAGGTCTTAAACACAAAACATTAGTCCTAGCACCATTTCACTAAATAAAATTGAAGCGTTTTGTAATATTGCATTTGTCACCACCATGGGAAAATAAATTGGAGTTGAGAAAAACCAATATATAAATTCTTAATTGGACCCATCATCCACTTGTAGGATCAAATGATAAATTCCTTGGTGGCCAACATAGTGTTAGTGAAATGTCATGCAAAATTTTGGCACATTTTTTGTCTTGTGGCTCTTAAGACATTATACCAAACGAATATTTGTATGTATATTTTACTTATTTTAAACACTACAAAAGGGACTACACTTTGATCATTCTATCAAAGAATCCTTGTGACCATATGCAACATGGATAATGACTTGAAGAAGGAACACATAGGACACTATTGATCAAGGCAAACAAAATAATTATTTATAATAGGTGTAATTTGGACATATTCTCCTAAAGGATGTCATACACAAATTGTTGTAGAGCTTTGATAAGCTGAACAAGGTTATCATTGATGTCAAAGGTATGTTGGAGACTATTGTAGTTTGGTTGTGACAGATGTCAAAAGTGAGTTGTAGTTTGGCTAGTTGGTTGCTAGTGTCTCTAAGAGATGCTCTACATTTCTCCATGGGTAATGCTTTGCTCTTGTAGATTGGAACATAGATTCACGATGTGTTAAATCATGTGTTATCCAAGCTTCAGTTTAGCTGAGTTACAGGAAGTGTTTTGGAAGTGATAGTTTGAAGACAGTGTTGTTTCTGTGAGGATGCTCACAAAGGTACAAATTTTGGTTCTGAAATCCTCTACATTTAAAAATATGGTTGTGCTGATTAGAAGTTAATCTTGTTGTGTTGGGAAGGTGTTATATCCATATTTTCATGTCATTAGTCCTTCAACATAGAAATTTGAGGTGATTTAGTACATGATTGTGTTGTTCGATGGTTGGTTTTGGTGTCTGTTGGCTTGCACCAGCAAGTGTTACTACATGAAGTTGTGAAATATTTGTATGAGAGTATTCCTTAAGATATTATGATGTTTTCTATTTCTACACAAGGTGTTTTCTAGTTTCTCCCAAACAAGCTATGGTTTGGAATGGAGGTGTTGCTAGGTTATGTTTTTGCTTAGCTGAATAATATATGTTGAAGGTGTGTGCCACAAGTTGAAGGTTGCATAGATTTCAAGAAGTGTTTGAAGTTTTTGTATGGGTCATTTCAATTCATCTAGGAGAAGTGCAAGTAATGTTCAATATTTCATGTGTACCGTCATGTTGTAATGGTCGATGTGCTACAAGTTTCATGTTTTCTTGCTTAAGTCCAACCTAATTTAAATTTGTGAAGCATGCAGATGTTTTTTATTGAAGATTGATGTTTGGAAGAATGTTTAGGACCAAATTAAGAATGTGTAGGAATCTACAAGGTGTGTTCTTCTTCCTACTACTACATGCAGTTCGTTCGGGTCTTGTCCTCTCATATTTCATGTGGATTGTTTGATCTTTGGATGACTTGTAACTATAATATTATTTTTTGTAGGTCGACACATGTATTGTAGTCAATGTAATATCATGCATATATTATAAATCTAGCTAATCTAGGTCGTATGGTTGAGTCGATTGTAGTGTTGAAAAATATCACTGTGTACATTTTTACACTTAATTTGGGAATAATTAATGATAAATTGGACTTGATATCACCTTGATCTAGTGTTTTGATGTGTTTTACACATCCACATTAGGTTTAGGGCCCTACTAAGATGAATAAACCTAACTCCGCCCTAATTTAATGTTGTGAAATGTATTTATTTACACCTTCACATTTAATTTAAGAAGCTTGTAAACTAAAGTGGACTTAATCTAGTGTTGTAATGTGTTTTACACATTCACATGGGATTTAGGGCCCTTCTAAGCTAAATAGACCCAATTTTTCCTTAATTTAGTGTTGTAAAGTGTATTTATTTACACTTTCACATTGGATTTTGGGCCCTCTTGCATTTATGACCTTAATATCATCATTTATAGGCCCCTAAGACCCTATATTGTGTATCCCAAGGAAAATTCAATTAAAAACTTGACAATACCAACATATAAACTTAATTTACACTCCATGACACTTTAGCAATCAAAATAGACCCTGTAGGACCCATTCGCCACTTTGGGAGAATGAGTCCCATCCAGGTGGAACCCATTCACCCAACTTGGTGAATGTGTTCCATTTGGCCTATTTTCAAGGTTTTAAGTGGGAAAAAGTAGGTTTTAAGTTCAAATTTCATGTATGTCAGCCTTTGGGATCTTATGTACACATGATATTAGATGGATTGCCTATATAAATGAGATTTAAAATCATTATTTCATCAATTCTACATGTTATCAAGTCAAGCATTCAAGAGTTAAGTATTCCAAGACTTCACAAGATCATCTAGAGATCATTCAAGATCATTTTTAAGGCATTCAAGGAAATAATTCTTCATCAATTATTGTATCAATTCAAGATCATCATCATGTCAAGAATATCAACCATCAAGCATGTTATTGAGCTAGTTTTGTGATGTAGCATCAAATATCCAAGATCAAGCATTGTCCTAATCCTATTTTCAAGATCAAGATCTATATCCTTCATGGCCATTTCATATTGAGTTGCAGATTTACAAGACATAATTTGTAAGGCATCATTCAAGGTATTATTTTCCATGATTCATGTTATTTGTTTCATGTTTTATTCCTTCATTTTATTGTCTCATCATTTGGTTTAATTACCTACAAGGGGAACTTGACTAAGACAAAATCATATTCCCTAACAATCAACTCTCTCTCTCTCTCTCTCTCTCTCTCTCTCTCTCTCTCTCTCTCTTTGTGTAATTGAAAATCTAGGTGCTTTGAAGACTTGAAGGATCATTGAATATTAGGTTACACACTTGGAGAAAGTTGTTGGAATTGTCTCCTCATTTGTAAGGTTGTAATCTTCACTAAAAGGTTAGTTAGAGCCTTGAAATCAGAGTTTCAGATATAGAGACAAAGTGGAATAGAAAGATTAGACGTTGAAGACTAGATTTAGACTTTGAAATTCTATAAAACCATAATTGGACCCATTCATCTAGATTGGCGAATGAGTCCCAGTTTAGGTCAATTTTGAGATTTTGGCAATTTCATATACCCTTTTTCCAAAAACCTGTTATGTGCAAAAACCCTGATCTGGGACTGATTCACCCAGAATGGTGAATGAGTCTGAGTAGGTCTAAATTTTAGGTTATTTAACATTTCAAGTCTCCATTTAAGCCTCTACAATTTTCCAAGTGCACACTTATGATTTTATAGCTTTTTGTTATGATTTATATGCATTTCTAGTCCATTCATTCAAGTTTCATGCATCACTACATTTTGTCATTAGATCTTACATTACATTTGTATTTCCAAGTCCTAGCTTGGTGGTTAATCCCCCATTAGTTTACATTTATCCCCTAGGATAGTCCCTTAGTAGATCTCTTTCCTCTTTGCATCCTTGGATTGAGATCTTTAGGGCATCCTTGAATGTTAGTCGGAGAAAAGTGGTGTTTTATGTCCTAAACCCTAGAGCATCCATTTCTCAACTAATTTTTTTGGTGAACCTACATTTAGAACATCATAATTATTATTTGGAGTGCATCATCATCCTATATCTTGCTTGTATTAACATTGTATTAGGGTTTGCATTAGTTAATTGCCATTCTAGGGTTTCTAATTTTGCATTAGTGAAAGTGTATATAGCTTGCATTTTTGCATCTCAAATCATTAAAATTCAAACAAAATCTGCATTTTCACTTAGGTTATAGATCATACAACATAAAAAGCATAAAATCAATTGAAATTCTTTGAGTTTTTTGAAAAAAATCTCACTGGGACTCATTCGCTCCTCTAGGCGAATCAGTCCCAATGTAGATTTTGCACTGTATTTTCCATAATTCAAAACCCTTTTTTTAGGCTTTTGTTTGTTGTTATAATATTTTTGTTTCATTTTTCATACTTTTTGTTACATTTAAATCATTAGAAGTAGCATAATTTACATTCATTACAATTATGGATAGAATCAGATTCTTGCACTTTTCATTTTCAGCATTAGTTCATAGTTCAATTAGATTACATTACATTCGAAATTCACTAGAAAAAAAAAACTAAAAACATCAAAATAAACAAACAAAAAATGGTTAACCTTAGCAAAAGTGAACCAAAGAAAAATGAGGCAGGGGAATGCCCACCTATTTCTCTAGGTTATTCAATAATGTCCTAAGAACCCTAGTTGGATTGACCATCAACCTCCCAAGGTGATTCAATTCTCAATTAGGACGACTTAGGAAGGGAGGGTGCTCTTTTAGGTTTTAAAGGGGTTCACCACCAAGCCAAAGCTTGGAAAAGACAAATAAGCATTCAACCTAAAAAAAATAGTTATACAAACTAAATGAGAGATGCAAATGATGAAATTATGAAACAACAAGATAGGATGTGTGTACTTGGGAAATATGGAGATGTTGTGAGGATTCTGGAAATGTAAAAATTTTGTCAAAATATGTCAGGGAGGACAAATACACCCTTACTGTTGTCTTAGTCCCACTGCTATTTTTTGGGGAAGATGCGGAATCTTCGGATCTTGAAACAAAATATCAAAGAATCTCTAAAAATACCCCAGGGAGGACTAAGATACCCTAGGTGGTGTATTAGTCTCATTATAAATTTCTAAAATCTTTGAATGTGATCCTGGGCCCCAAGGTATGCACTTGCTCCTTCTCAGATCTCTGGTTCTGAAACTTTTGGACTTGACCTGTAGGTGAGTTTCTGTGAAGAAGACAACTTTGTAATTTGCAACTTTGCAATATTGCACTGCAAATGATCTTCAAGTATTCAACCTGAATCTGCAATCATAAGAATACTAAGGAGGGAAAACTTGTTGAATGTTAGTGAATGGGGGTTTTCCTTGGTCAAACCCCTTGTTGGTAATCAAACCTTGAAATGAAATAGAATAAATGAGGGAAATTATGAATGAACAACAAGCAATGTTACAACTCACCAAACCCTTCTCGTAAAGTGTGCAACCTTGTGTGAAATGGCTAATTGGAATGTAGATCTTGAATCAATGGAATGCTTTGATAGATCTTGCTTGAATCAAAACCCTAGATCACACATGTTAGCACAAAAACACACATGATGCAATAATAGCCTTTGATATGATGCTTGAATCTTGATGATGGCTCCAAATGCTTGAAGAACTACTCTTGAGTGCTCTTTAGTAAATAATTGAATGCTTGGATGCTTAGATATCTTGTTAGGATAAAAATAAGATAAAGAACCTTGTATTTATACATGTATATGCTTAATATCCTAAAATTGCATCACACCAAGCTGACATAGGAAAATATTAATTAAAGGAGGCTAAATCTCGCTAGAATTTGAAATTAAATCTTGAAAATAAGACAAGGGGGACTAAGATTCCCTAGGTGGTGCCTTAGTCCCGAGGCTCAATTCTCAGGACACAGACTCCAAAAAGGGACCTTTCTAGGTGTGTTCAAAATTAGGGTCCCAAGACCCTTGGGGGACTAATACGCCCTAGGTGGTGTTTTAGTCTTGACCCAAGAATCAAGGACACACAGAAAAAAACATTAAATGATCATTTTCCCTTTGAAGATTGTTGGGATTAACCAGAAAAACATGTAGTTTATTAGGCTTGTGGATGAAAAAGAGGACAAATCAAGACATAAATAAGGATAAATAAAGCAAGGTGGGCCCAAACAAGTGTGAAAATGCAAGGGTATACATTTTCCTACAATACAAAAAGCATATCATTTAAACCCTTTATAAGAGATGACTTGGACATGTTAGATGAAGCCCTTGGTGACTTCATCTCGCCTAGATCATCCACTAAAGATTTGACACAAGAGGATGCAAGCATGAAAAATCATGACAATCATAATTGTGCTTCTCCCAATACCTCTCCTATTAGTGATGAAGGTACCTTGGTGATAGAGGACACAATCATTGAGAATCATGAAAGTCTTGTTTTTATTCATCCTCCTCTCCCTTGGAAATAAATTATGATACATGAAGCTGGATCATGGCCACTACTTTACCTAATCTCCATTCATCCCCCAACACCTCCCCTACTTGTGAGAATTCTTTAGTGAAAAAGGATACAATCATGAACGATCATGGAAAACACATTTGTGTGGAGGATATGTTGATATTAAGAGATCTAATAATTGAGATCTGTGAAAATCCCACCTCTCCTACTTGGGAAGACATTATAGGACATAGGGATGTAATTATATATACTCATGACAATCAAACCTTTCCTTCTCCTAATATATTTTCTAGACATGAAGATGATAGTTTGGTGTTAGAAGGTATCCTTATTGAGACTCATGAGAATCATGTGCCTCCCTTTCCTAATGCCCCTACCATTTGGGAAGACCTATTTGAACAAAAAATTATAATCATTGGTAACCATGAAACTCATAGTTATCTTTCTCTTGATGTCGCCCCTATGTGTGATGAAGATACTTTACAAAATCTAACAACAAAATGTAATGGACATCTTGTTTATTACATTCCTAAAAGCTCTCCTACTAGGGTGGATATTATGGCACAAGAGAATGAGACCTTAGAGAAAAAGAAGGAAATTATGGACAATAATAAAATTTCCCCCTCTCCTAATATCTCTCCTATTGGTGAAGAACATATTAGGGTGTCACAGGATCCAATCGATGAGAATCATGAGAATCTTAGGGAAAACATTATTGAACAAGAAAAATCCATTATTAATACGCAATAAAATCTAACCATTGATGACCCGCCTACTTGTGATGAAGTTATTTTAGAAGAACCCACCTTTGAATATCATGAACATCAAGTTTTTTAGTCTCCTAAAAACTCTCCTACTAGAGAAGGTATCATGGTGCAAGAAAATGACAACATTGACACACTTCTTTCAAGCAATAGCAATATGTCTTCCTTAGATGAAGATGATGAAGTGAAATTAGACTCCTCTTCACTAAGAGATCATGAAACTAAGGATAATTCTTTTGACATCATGCACATTAGACATCCCTTAGCACCAACCACACATGTAAAAATCATACAAAAGATAGAAAAATAAAAGAAAATTGAAGAAGCCACAAAGTTTGCTTAGGAAACCTTTGATTTCATACCTATATTCATGGGAGAATACAAGATCATAACAAAAGAGTCTAAAAAGGGAACAAGAAACTGGTAATGACAATACAAAATTCAAAAGAATCAGCTTCAACCAATTTAGAAGAAAAGATAACATACACAACAAAGTTTGATGAAGTTGAACAACCACTGAATCTGAAAGAAGTGAAAAGGATTTATGGAAGAGGTTTTGAACTTATGAAATAACTTGGAAAAGTATGTGGTTTTATAGAACAAGGAATCCATGTCCCTATAAAGCCTAAAATTGAAGAAATGACTAATGGTCTTGGTTATTGTCCCTCAATAGAAAAGACTTCATTCAATGCCAACACTATTACAAAATATTCTTCCAAGACAACTTTAACTTTGATGCATCTAAAACTGATAGATATCTCATTAAATATGTATCAAGTTGAAACTTTTTTTACTCATTATAATAAATAACCTTAGTTTTTGCTCCTTTCCATGCAATAGTTGTAGGATTATGGCATACTCACTATTGCATGATTTACATTCATTGCAAATCATTTTATTTTTGCAAGGAGAAAAATATCATCATCCATTCTCGACTCGCCCTTGTCCTTCACTAAGTGGGGGCAAGGGGTTAGTCAACCTTTTCCTCCTATGTCACTTTTCATTGTCTCTTTTGGCTAGTTGACTGCATCTCATTTACATATAAGAGCAAGCTTGGGATGTGGACGGCATGCCTTAAGTTGACTCGCATGACATACTTATCCATGATTTAGTTTTATTAAATGGAAACATATGACTTGGCATACTGGTTTTTGAATAGGCTCTCACGTCTTCTTCTACTTTAAAGCAATTGCTCATAGCAATGGTGTTAGCAACCACTTTAAAGTGGGGGCATACATCGACACTCATGTTTCACTGTGTGATTTTCTTCCTTCCTGCAATGTGTCTTCTTCTTAGTGGTGGCATTTGGTTTGATTTCCTCTAAGAGCATGATATTTCTTTGAATTTTCCTCTCTTGGAGACATTAGGAACAATGTTCCCTAAGAAGAGACCTTACACAAACTAATAAAAATCCCTTTGAACATTCCTTACACTATTTTTCATTTACAACATCAGTTTATTCATGAGCTCCAAGCATATAAAGTTTTTCTTGTCTCATGAACCTCAAAGATCACTATTGTGTGGCACCTTATCAAAGTTATCAAGAGGTATAACTTTGATATGGTTTGACGAGAAGCCGAACGATGACCTGACTTTCCCTTACCCACTTGCTATGAGTGTGAGTGCATACTGGACATGTGTGTATGTGTCTCACCTTCTTGGATTACTCACCCAACAAATAACTTGAAGTTCCATTGCCTTAGAGTGAGCGTGCATTTTTGGGAAAACCAACTTACATCTGATCAAAATCACATTGGACAAATAGTTGAGGCTTGATCCACCTCTTTTTATTCTTACTTTGTTTTTGTTTTTGTTTCTTTTAGACATTGCATGTTTGTGTATCTTGTTTTTCTGCAAATCATACACCTTGTGTGTTTCCTTTTGTACTTATGCTGGTTTGATGTAGGATCTTGGATCCTAAGGGCTTAGCCACCTCCTTTGATCTTTTTCATCCTATTTCATCTTCATTGGTATAATGGGACCCCTCTTGAATGTCTACTTTAGTGTGAGTTTGAAGCAAGTTCATCCTCTCACTAAAGTGGGGGCTAGATGTAGTGTCAAAAATATCATTGTGTACATTATCACACTTAATTTTCAAATAATTAAAGATAAATTAGACTTGATATCACCTTGATCTAGTGTTGTGATGTGTTTTACACATCCACATTAGGTTTATGGCCCTATTAAGTTGAATAAACCTAACTCTTCCCTAACTTAATGTTGTGAAATGTATTTATTTACACCTTCACATTAAATTTAAGAGACTTGTAAACTAAAGTGGACCTAATCTAGTGTTGTAATGTGTTTTACACATTCACATGGGATTTAGGGCCCTTCTAAGCTAAATAGACCCATTTTTTCCTTAATTTAGTGTTGTAAAGTGTATTTATTTACACTTTCACATTGGATTTTGGGCCCTCTTGCATTTATGACCTTAATATTATTATTAATAGGCCCCTAAGACCCTATATTGTGCATCCCAAGGCATATTTCAATCAAAAACCCGACAATATCAACATATAAACTTAATTTGCACACTCCCCGACACTTTAGCAATCAAAATAGGCCTTGTGAGACCCATTCACCACTTTCGGTGAATGAGTCCCATCTAGGTGGGATCCATTTGCCCAGCTTGGCAAATGAGTCCCATTTGACATATTTTCAAGGTTTTAAGCAAGAAAAAATGGGTTTTAAGTTCAAATTTCATGTATGTTCACCTTTGGGATCTAATAAATGGGATAATATGGATTGCCTATATAATTGAGCTTCCAAATCATTATTTCATTAATTATACATGTTATCAACTTAATAATTCAAGAGTTAAGAATTTCAAGACTTCACAAGATCATCTAGAGAGCATTCAAGATCATTTTTAAGGCATTCAAGGGAAGAATTATTCATCAATTGTTGCAAAAATTCAAGATCCATCATCATGTCAAGCATATCAAGAATCAAGCATGCTATTGAGCTATTTTTGTGATGTAGCATCAAAGATCCAAGATTAAGCATTGTCCAACTCCTATTTTCAAGAACAAGATTTATATCCTTCACGACCATTTCATGTTGAGTTGCAGATTTATAAGACATCATTTGCAAGGAATCATTCAAGGTATTATTTTCCATGATTCATGTTCTTTGTTTCATGTTTTATGCCTTAATATTTGTCTCATCATTTGGTTTAATTACCTACAAGGGTTTTGACCAAGGCAAACCCCTATTCCCTAAAAATCAACTCTCTCTCTCTCTCTCTCTCTCTCTCTCTCTCTCTCTCTCTCTCTCTCTCTCTCTCCCTCTTTGTGTAATTGTAGATCTAGGTGCTTTAAATACTTGAAGGATCATTGAATATTAGGTTACAAGCTTGGAGAAATTTGTTGGAATTGTCTCCTCATTTGCGAGGTTATAATCCTCACTAAAAGGTCAGCTACAACCTCGAAATCAGAGTTTCAGATCCAGAGACAAAGTGGAATAGAAAGAGCAGACATTAAAGACCAAATTCAAAATTTGAAATTATAGAAATCCATAATTGGACTCATTCACCTAGATTGGCGAATGAGTCCCAGTTTAGATTAATTTTGAGATTTTTTCAGTTTCGGATATCCTTTTTCTAGAAGCTTGTTCCTATGCAGAAACCCATATCTAGGACTTATTCACCCAAAATGGTGAATGAGTCAAAGTAGGTCTAAATTTTAGGTTATTCAACATTTCAGGTCTCCATTCAAGCCTCTACAAGTTTTTAGGTGCACACTTTTAATTTTACAACTTTATGTTTTGATTTATATGCATTTATAGGTCATTAATTCAAGTTTCATGCATCATTAGGTTTTGTCATTAGATCTTACATTACATTTGTTTTTCCAAGCCCTAGCATGGTGGTGAACCTCGCATTAGTTTACATTCAACCCTAGGATAGTCTCTTAGTATATATCTTTCCCCTTTGCATCCTTGGATTGAGATCTTTAGGGCATCCTTGAATGTTAGTTAGAGAAAAGTGGTGTTCTATGTACTAAACCCTAGGGCATCCATTTTTTAACTAAACATAGAGGATGTGTAATACATTATGATATTTTATGTAAGTGAATCAAAGAGAAAGAGAATAAGTGATAGATCCTATTTGGATTCAATTTGATCATATTTTTGTGACAAAAGAGAATTGAAGTGTGCGCCTAATTGTTTGTAGGAGGTAGTGAGCCAAAGTTAAAATTTCTTGAATGTTGAAAGCAGTGAGGCAGTAAGTTGTAGAGAAGGATTTTGAAGAATTTACAGCAGAGTTTTCAAAGAAGAATTGTAATCTTCAAAAGAGAAGGAGAAATTAGAATTGCAATCATCAAAAGGATTGGACTTCATTGTCAAATTCAAACAGTAGAATGATTATCATTTTGTAATCTTTTCTGAGTTTGTTCTCAATCCAAGGATTAGTTGCTTCCTTAGGTTGTAGCCCTAAAAAAAAGTTTGCAAGGAGTTGTAGCTTCCTTGGGAGCAACCCTAAAACCTCATTACATGGAACAGTAGCTTCCTTGGTTTGTAGCCCTAAATAAAGTTGTAATTTTCATGCATTTGTTAGGTTGGATTAGGACAATAGCTCCTAGAAGCTTTTCTCACTGTGTGTTTTCCCTTTGGGATTTTCCACATACATATGGTGTTGTGCATTGTGTTAATCTTTTATATTTTTGTTTGTAGTGTAAAGTTTAAGGTTCAATTTTATCTAAAGGGTTTAAGTTTTGATAGAATAATGATTCACCCCCCGCTCAGTATTTCGGTGTGTGTTCAACAGTTTGTATAAGAGAAAAGTTCCTTAGAAGAAGTATAAAAACTTGTGGAAGATCTAGGATGGAACAAGAAGGATCTCAGAAAGTGCCTAGGTTTGATGGAACTAATTTCACTTTCTAGATAGTTTAGATGGAAACCCATCTAACCTCTATAGGGTTTGGTGTTTGGAAATATGAGAGATTATTAGATGGGGGATTGGAAAACATACGAGTAGAGGAAGATTTTGGAGGAATATATTTGGATGCCAATTTGGATTGCACTTTAAGATGTATTGATTCTATTGATTTCTTCAGAATTCACATGGTTTTTAATTTTAATTTTTGTTTCATGTGCCTTTGTGGCCTTTTGCACTTAGCTTGTTTACAAGGGTCATTTTTTCTTTGCTTTAGCATGTCTTTCTTATGGGACATGGTGATCCTTATATTTGTGTGTATTTTTGAATTTATGCATTCTAGATTTGGCATCTAAATTGATTTTAATAGCAATGGTATGGGTTCACAAAGATGAAGGATTTTAAGATCTTATGGATGGGGTGATGGAGAGAGGATGTTGAAGGGAATTCAAAGATGTTTTCATTTGTTGATCTTGATTATGGATTTGAGGTGATGGAGTGGTGGATTTAATATTTGATGAGATAAATTTGATGGAGGTGATGGATTGAGGGATGTAAAGACCGAACATAGATAGAAGGGATGAAGGATTTGGTTTCGAGATATAAGGGTCCAAAATGGATTTGGACAATGAGGGAATGGGATTTGGAACATAAGAGCCAAAAATATATTTGAAAGATGAGAGGTGTGGATTTTTGGATTTGTATGGAGGTGAAAGATTGAAAAATGGTTGTTGCTTATGGTTTAGAACATAGATCAACACATTCTCCAATCATTCCATTGAAAGGGAAACCCTAGAGATCTCAACCTCAAGTGTGCAAAAGAGAAAGAGATCTCACTATAGGGTTGTCCTAGGAGCTAATTGTAAGCTAATGAGGGGTTCACCACCAAGCTAGGGCTTGGAAAGACAAAAGCAATGCAAGATGAAATGTTACCCTAATATGATGAAATCTTTCACTAAAAGACCTAGAAATGCAAGTAAAGGAAAACAAAAAAATGCAAGATGAAATATATGCACCTAGGAATCTGAAGATGATTGGATGGAGCTCTAAAATGTTAAAAATAGTGACTTTAATGCTAGATGAGACTAATACATCAAGTTGGGTGAATTAGTCTCAGATATATGGGTTTCTAAGTAGAAATAGGAATTTGGCAACTTTCTCCACACTTACTCTTCAATGAATCTTCAATCTAAATCTTCAAATCACACACTAAAGAGAGGGAAAAATGTTGTTTTGTTAGTGGATAGGGGTTTTCCTTGGTCAAACCCTTTTTTGGTAATCAAACCTTGAAATAAAATGAAATAGGAATGGATAATGATGAATGAACAAAATATGATGTTGCAACTCACCAAAACCTAGCAATAAAGAGGTTGCAAACATGTATGAGACAACTCCAATGGATGTAGATCTTGAATCTTGCTTGAATAGGATGGATCTTGAATGAAATGCTAGCTTGAATCATGAAACCCTACATCATAATTGTTAGCTCCAAAACATACATGATGCATGAAGACTTTGACATGATGCTTGATGCTTGAATGTTGCTCTAAAATGCTTGATAATTTTCCCTTGAAGACTCTTGAATTCTCTTGTGAACTAAATTATTCAATAAGGATGCTCTCACAAAATTATTAGGCCACTTGATTGCTTGTTAGGATAAAATGAGTGAAATAACCTTGTATTTATACTTGATTATGCAAAAAATCTCAAAATTACAACACTACAAGCTGACATCAGATCTAGGAGGATAAAATCTCACCAAGGATTTGAATTAATTTTAATTTTGGGCCACACGGGACTCATACACCCAAGGTGGTGTATGAATCCCATCAGGCATATTTATGGGACCAAATTAAGTAATTCTTATAAAGGTGTTAAACTAGGATCGGGACCCAAAACCCTAGTTGGGACTCATATGCCCAAGGTGGCATATGAGTCCTAGAACACGATATCTAGGCCACACAACTTGAAAACACTTGAATTATGATTGGATGTTGATTTGTGTTGGGATCATCCTTGAAAAGATACATTAAATGAGGCTTCTGGATGCAAAATAAGGCCAATTAAAGCATAAATAAGCCCAATTATTAATGACAACCTTAGAAAAGTGTGAAATTGGGTTACAACACTTTACAACACTCTAAACAAGGTAGGATTAGGTTTATTTAGTTTACAAGGGCCTAAGACCTAATGTGAATGTGTTGAACATATTACAACACTAATTCAAGGTATCATTAAGCTCAAATCCTATAAGGAGGGCCCAAACAAGTGTGAAAATTTCACCAAAAATATTTTTTGACACTATAAGAGGAAGTTTTAATTTGGGGGGAATACCTACATCTTGAAAATGAGCTATGTATACATGGCCACACTAATTTGTACTTGGTTTAATATAAATGGGTTCTAGGATGCCTTGATTGTGGAGGCCTAAACCTTTACCTTGATATTTCATTTCTTGACAAGTCATTTTCTAATGGGATACTTTTTAGTTAGAAGAAATAAATGAGTCCATTTTGAGGGGTATGTGAGGTGGAAGGAATTATAGGTTCTTGGAGGAAACCAAATCAAATGAAGATGGAGGAACCAAATTGATATGTGTAGGGTTCATGGGTGTATTGGATGGGAGTGATGGGATACTAAGAAGGATTATGATCATGAGGGGGATTTGGAGGGATGCTTGGATCTTGAGATATAAAGGGATCATTAGATTGAGTTGATGGGACACTTTGATCTTGATATGGAAGGAGATAATGAGATAGGGTGAAAAGTATGATTTTATCCTAAGATAGAAGGAGGTCATGAGATGGAGTGGAACGAATACTTTGATATTAATTTAGATATTGGGATTTTATGGTATCATTATTTGGAGTAAGGGATTGGAATAGTTGAATGTTTTTAGAGGAAATTAGGGAGGATGGAAGCTTGGTGGCAATAATGAGTGCACATGTGGAAAAAGGATTTTGGATATTTATGGGTGGAGGATTTGATGGTTTGAGGGATTGGATGAATTTGGTATATTTTGGAGGTGGGAGGTAGAGGATGGATGTGGATGCATGATATAAAAATATTGCATAGCTTTGATTTTACTCGGGATTTAGGATCCTTTACTAATAGTACTTGGAGGAAATCACGAAAGATATGGGATGAGGTAGATTTGTACGATTTGGATGATGTGGATTATGAGGATCTAAGAGATGAGCTATGGAATAAGAAGTGGAGGATTCAATGGATTTATGGATTGATGATGACGTTGATGAGGATCTTGAAAATAAGTTGGAGATGGGGATTTGGGATATCGATGGGTTCTAGAGGAACTTTTTATGTAGGGTTTTTTTGTTGGAAGAATGAAGAAGATAAGTCTTCATGTTGTCATTGATGTCACCATATTGCTAATGGTATCAGATTGGTCTAGTACCCTGAACCGGTATGCAAAATAGGTTTACATCCTCTGGTGTTTGGTCTGGTATTTTGGTCTGCATGTTCCCTTCGGTGATCATCATTGTTTAAGGTTTTGGAAAAAGGTTTATGGTTACTAGAAGAATTTATATATGCATTCCTATATGATCATATGATTGGATGGTGTGTTGGCATCGGTTCAGTGATTGTACTTCATTATTAGGTTTGTTCATGGCTGGCCTAATAATCAGTTAATAGTTTAACATGTATTGCAGATATATGTGTGACCCAACTTTGGTCCCAACGGACATAATATTGCATGCCACATAGCTGAATTACATTCAGATAAATTTTGTATGAAACTGACAGTTATCTTTTTGCAAATATATAATGCATCCAATTAGGCTGACCTAATTGATGCATGTTAATATATCAGATATATATATAGGTTGGTTTGTAGATGAAGAGATGAAGTGTGTATGTTGGATATGCAAAGTCTACAAGTAGAAGGGAAAATATTAGTCTATTGACATGCGATAGAATAATCTAAGCATCAAAGGAACTGAATTTGCACTTGTGTTGTAATCCTATCAGTTCATATTTTGGTTGTAAGCCATTTTGTTTATACCATCTTTTGTAGGCAGTGAGCCTCCCTGTTTGGATAGTGATTCCTTGTAAGCAGTGAGCTTTTGTAACTGGTAATGAGCCTCTTTTGTATCTGGTATTAAAACAACTATATATATAGTGAGCTAATCCTCATCATGGTTTTTCCTTCATTGGGTTTTCCACATAAAACTCTTGTGTTTATGTGTTATGTGATTTCATGCTTTGTTCTTTCTCTTCTTTGTTAAATGCATTAAATTAGTTGATGGTGTTTGTTTAATAAGAAAAGAAGATACTGATTCACCCCCCCTTTGAGTATCTTAAATATTCAACAATTGGTATCAAATCTTGGTTCCTCTAGAGAATTCTAACAACTTGAGGGAGATCCTATAGATTGAAAAAATGGATAAAGAAGAGCTTCAGATTGCCCTTGAAGATCTTGACAAGGCTAAAATTGAAAATAGAGATCTGAAAGAAAATATTGATGAATCAAATGAATGCATTTGGATATTGAAAGATAAATTAAAAAAAATCAAAGAGAGACATAGATAAGTGAGTGAGCAACTAAAATAAGAAAATGAAGAGATTACCATAATAAAGGTGAAAGTGGATAAAAATAAGAGATTTGAGGAGTGTCTGAATACAGTGATACAAAGTAAGTTTGATGTGTGCTCAAGGATTGAACAAGAAGTGATGAATGTAAAAGAAGAATTAGAGAAAGAAAAACTTTGTGAAGATGATTTTAGGACAAGATCCATCAAGCTTGATGAGTTGATAGCAGGACAAAGACCTTCTAAAGACAAAGGTGGCTTAGGTAATGAAGTTGGTGAAAATATGCCAAACTCGAATCTTGTAAATAATTAAAAAACTCAAGATAAAGGGAAGTAGAAAACAAATCTAGGAAGGAGACCACCTATTAGACAACCAAATGCTCTAAGGTACCCATCATTCAATGGTATTTTATTTCATGTAATAAATTTGGTCATAGGGCAACTAAGTGTAGGAATGGGATACATCATTTTTTTGGTTTGTTCTTTGGACAATGTTATACATGCAAGAAGATTGGACATAGAGATAGTGAATGCAAAAATCAAATGATGAATCGGTTTAATGGAGGTAGAATAAATCAATCTTTTGATGGCCATTGCTATAACTGTAATAAGTTTGGACACAAAGAAAATAAATTCAAATCAATGGCTAATGGAAGACAAGAAAGTCAGAGAAATGTTGTTTGCTATAATTGCAAAAAACTGGGACACATTTCAAAAGTGTTCAGAAGAAAAAAGGGAAAGCAAACTGCTCTAGAAAAAGATGATGAACTTGTGAAAAAGATTGAAAAAGATGAAATTAAGCAAGAAATGAGCAAGATATGGAAGAAGAAAGAAGAATCGAAGACTACTGATGTATTTGTGCCCTCATCTAGTATAGATGATTCCTCCGAGAATTAGACCTAGCATGGTCTTAGGGGAAGCTTTATTAGAAAATTGCTTGAATCCCCTAGAAACATGGCATGTCAGATGTTGTCATGAGGAAATATTGTAAGGAATGAATGGATAGAGGTGATGCAAAAGAAACCGGAAGAAAAAGTGCAAGAATATTCTTTTGCGAAGTAGATTAGAGTTTCTCAATGCAGTGGAAGAATTTTTTTATCAGCTTTTTGCAATTAATATGAATTAGGGAAAAGTGATGGTGTATAAAGAAAAATTTGCAAGTCGTTTTGACCACCCAAGCATTTGAAGAATTGAGAGAGTGACTTGGAACTATCTTAGAATGATTTTGAAGAAATTGGGAGCATCTCTGAGAGATCTTTGTGAACATTCGAGAACAAGCGACGAAATTTTATCTCTCGTGGCCACATAGGAAGGTAAAAGAAAAATTCTTGTTGAATTTGAAGAAGTTAAGTGCTATGATGGAATCTTGTAATAGAGGATCGAGTGGAAATATCCCACTAAGGCCAAAGGGAGTCAAACTAGATGAATTCGACCATCGAAAGATAAAGAAAATGGAATTAGGGTTAGATTAAAATGACTTAGAAAAGATAATAATCCTAGGTTTGGATTTGTGGGGAGAATTCCCTTGGATTACTGACAGATAATTCATCTTGTTCCTTTTGAGTTAAATCAAGGATGGCAGCATTGTGTTGGACAAAACCTATCCTATTATGAAGGAATCAATCGAGGTTGTCACCGTGTTATGCAGCATTGGAGACCTTCCTTGAAAGAAAACCATAAAATACAAGGAAGTAGAGGAGCTGATGGGAATTGAAAAAGACCCTTGAGTATTGGTGATAGATACAATTGTCGACCCTGCCGTGAGGTATGTTGCATATGGCGTTTCCTATAAAATTTATTTCAAAAATTGAGATGCCTCTACTTTGGCTATTGCCATGTATTTGGCACACAAAATGATAAAGGAGACTAAGCAGTTTGATCTATGTGGCTTGATTCTGGAAAATCTTACCTAAAATATATGAATTTCGTTGGTAGAAGGATACCCTTTCCACTTTGGGTCCTTACTTACATGTCTAGTATTCTATTTTCTAGACTTGCTACTGGGAAAGGAATGTGTTAAGTGGGAATCTAGGATTCCCATTGGAAGACAAACATACAGATACTTGGAAGGCTTGGAAGATAATGTAAGTGTGTATAAAACCTTTTTCTTATCTTTATAGAAAGATATGTGCTTCGATATGGTTATGTCTAGTTGATTTGAGGAGGGCTCATCCTCCAGAACAAAATAATTGGAAGTTATCATTAGTAATTCCCCTCTGGAATCTAAGAAAAGAAAAGATATCACCGAAGACATCTTTATCATTCTGAAAGAGAAGGAAAATAAAGAAGAATCTTAGCCTGGATCTGAATCCTCTGATCTAGATGACATCCGATCAATGTTAGTTAAAGGAAAGATGAAGAAAATTGGTGAAGTGTGGAATGCATCCTCTCCAGTGGATAGACTCAAGATTGATGATACTCTAGTTGACTATCTGCTTAAAAAAGGGATTGATGTATCAATTGTTTCTGACTCTTTGTCGGAGAATTTAGTTGAGCTTGTTCAAGAAAGAATGTTACTAGAAGGTCTGGAAGGATGTAAGTTAGAAGCCATGGTTGAAAAGAGATGTACTAAAGCTAAGAAAAGGTTATCCGAACTTATTAATGAAATAAAGAAATGCATCAAAGAAATGTCATATATCTATGCAAGTATTGTCTTCGGTGGCCTACTGCAGTTAAAAATTTTAGAAGCGGGATTGAAGCAATTGAATCTAAGGTAAACAACATCAAAAAGAACTTTGATATATCTTTGAAGACAAATAAGGGAAAAAAAGACTAAGAGTTGGTGAATTTCAAGAAAAGTTGATCATTGTGCAAAGACAAAGAGATGATGTGGTGAAAACCTTTTGGCTCATTAAAGAGATTGTTGAAGTTTGGTTAGACCATTTTTCTGAAATACCTACTGATGCTGAAGATTGTGAAACTTAGTGCTCATCTGCAGATTGGTCATCTTCTTTCACATTATTGGCCTTGTTGGAAAGCATATGCATGAGAATGAATTCTGTTGTATTTGTCTGGAAGAAGATCTTACCAACTATCAAAGAAAGATACAAGAAGGTGTTTCAGGTGAAGAGTGTCATTTTTACATGAATCTTGAATGTTCAATTTTATTTTATTTTACTACAAAAGGAGGAGAGAAAAGAAAGAGAAAAAGGGAAACTGAACAAGGTCTGAAGAATATATTGAAGAAGGAATTTTGAAAGGTTGAATGGTTGAAAGGTTTTGAAGCTTTAAGAAGTCTTTGGAAGAGTTGGAATTTTGCAATTTTGAATGTTACCATGTTTACAGCTTTTCTATTTTGGTTGCCCTTTGCCATTGATGTCAAAGGGGAGAGGGATTTGGAGAAGCTATAGAGGAGAGACTTTAGATACATTTATTTGGCACAGGTTGCCATCAATGACAAAGGGGGCAATTTTTGGAAGAATGGAGAATATCATTCTTCGTGTTGTCATTGATGTCACCATGTTTCTTATGTTATTAGATTGGTTCGATACCCTGAACCGGTATACAGAACAGGTTTACATCCTCTGGTGTTTGGTCTGGTATTTTGGTCTGCATGTTCCCTTTGGTGATCATCATTGTTTAAGGTTTTGGGAAAAAGGTTTATGTTTACTAGAAGCATGTATATATGCATTCTTGTATGATCATATGATTTGATGGTGTGTTGGCATCAATTTAGTGATTGTAGTTCATTATTAGGTTTATTCATGGTCAACCTAATAATTAGTTAATAGTTTAACATGTATTGTGGATATATGTGCTACCTAGCTTTGGTCCCAGCTAACATAATATTGCATGCCACATGGTTGAATTACATTGGGAGAAATTTTGTATGAAGCCGACAATTATATTTTTCCAAATATATAATGCATCCAATTAGGCCAACCTAATTGATGCATGTGAATATATCAAATATATATTCATGATGGTTTGTAGATGAAGAGATGAAGTGTGTGTGTTGGATATGTAAAGTGTGTGAGTAGAAGGGCGAAGATTAGTTTGTTGACATGCGAGAAAATACTCTGAGCATCAAAGGAGCTAAATCTACACTTGTGGTGTAACCCTATCAGTTCATATTCTGGTTGTAAGCCATTTTTTCTATCATCTTTTGTAGGAAGTGAGCCTCCCTATTTGGACAATGAGTCCTTGTAAGTAGTGGGTTTTTTTAACTCGTAGTGAGCCTCTTTTGTATTCCGTATTGAAACAACTATATATATAGGGAGCTAATCCTCACTGTGGTTTTTCCCTCATTGGGTTTTCCACGTAAAACTTTGGTGTTTATGTGTTATGTGATTTCATGCTTTGTTCATTCTCTTCTTTGTTAAATGCATTAAAGTAGTTGATGGTGTTTCTTCAATAAGAAAAGAAGATATAGATTCACCCCCCCTCTCAATATCTTGAATATTCAACATTGTTTACCTTGTCAAAGGAAGGGGAAGGGTGAGAAATAGGAGATGCATTATGATTTTATGGAGATGGAGAGGATGGTAGTTTCACACCAATACTTGGGAGGTCCCTACCTATGACATATTTATCATTGTTGAAGTGGTAGGAAAGCTTTAAATCAAAGAGGTCTTTCTGATTGGTGGTAGAATTGATATGTTCTTGGACATGTGAGGAATGGTGGATGAGGAGAGATCATCTTGGTCCACAAGACTCTCATTATCATCATAAGGATCATATTTGGATTGATCAATAAGACTAACTTCATCATCATCAAAGGCTTGTGGGGAGGTGTAGAATGGAGAAATGATGTTGGATAGGTTGGGATAGGTTAGAGTGGATTATAATAGATTAGATGATGATGAGTTTGATTTGGGGTTGGACAAGATGGAGGATTGAGAGATTAAATAGAGATTTTGGATGTGATGAAGCTCTAATTTTGGATAAGATTATTGGAGTGAATGAATGATAAGATTGTTTGGATATTAGGATATGGTTGATGTAGGATTAAAATATGAATGCTGATTAGATTTGGGATATATTGATTTAGATTATGACTTGGATTAAAATCTCAGAGACAGGTAGATGGTTGATGGAGATTGTAGATGAATTTAGGTGTAAAGTTGTATTGGAAGAAATTTTTGATAAAGAGTTGGTATGAGGATAAAATATGAGTCCATGTTGGATTTAATTGTGGAAGAATGTTTGGAAGATGAGACTTCAATATTTTTTTTAAATATGGGTAAGTGCACCAATCTGTGACACAATTTTGATGCCAAATTGCAAAAAAAACCCGTAATAGGCCATATTGCGCTCACCAAATTTCAAAAGCACCACATTTGGTGCTCTCCAAATGGCTTTACCATTTGGTGCTCTCCAAATGGATTTACCATTTGGTGAGCGCCAAATGGCTTGAGTTTTGCAATGAGTGAACAAGTGTGAGTTCTCTTTCTTTTTGCAATGAATTTTGGAATGCATTTTTCTAAACTCTTTTATTTTCGCTTTCTCTTCCAAGGAAACTATATACATGAAATAAACATTTAAGTATAAGTTTACATTTACATATGGAAATTTAATTTCTTATAATTTAAGTTATATTACATGTATATAGGAAGGATGTTTGAGAGTGGTTTCAGATCTCTAGGAATTATAATGCAAATTCTAGTTTTTGGAAGATCTTAAAAATTTTAGACTTAGTCAAATTTCAATAATCAGCAATTCAAATTTCAGTAATCAGGAGGTCAAATTTTAGTAGTCAGCAAATTGTATCAACTTTTTCTCTCCTTCTCTCTATTATCTATCTCTCCACTCCCTCTCTCTCTCCCTTGCTCTCTCTCTCTCTCTCTCCCCTCTCTCTCTCTCACCCCTCTATCTCCTCCCTACATCTGCCTCCCCCCCTCCCCTCTCTCTCTCTTTACCTACCTCTCCCTCCATCACTTTGTATCTCACTTATGTCTCCTGCCCCACCTCTTTCCCTCTCTACTCTCTATCTCTCCTCTCCCTCCCTCTACCTACATCTGTCTCTCACTCTTTATCCCTCTCTTCCCCCACTTTCTCTCTAACTCTCTCCTCTCTATCTCATAATTCTCTCTCCCTCAATCTCACTCTCCCCTCTCTATCTCACCACTCTCTCTCTATCTCTCTCTCTCACACAAAAACCTCTATCTCCCTCGCTAGAAATCCCTCCCTCCTATTGTCCCTCCCTCCCTCCCCCTCTTTCTCTCTCAATCGATCTTTTTATCTATCTCACCATTCTCTCTCTCTCACTCACACACACACCTATATCTCCCCACCTATCCCTCCCCTCTATACTCTTTATCTCTCCTCTCACTTTCCCTCTCTATACATACCTCTCCCTCCATCACTCTCTCTCTTCATCCCTCTCTATCTCACTTATGCCTCCTTCCCTACCTCTTTCCCTCTCTACTCTCTATCTCTCCTCTCCCTTCCTCTACCTACCTCTCTCTGTCTCTCCATCCCTCTCTTTCTCTCTCACTCTCTCCTCTCTATCTCACCATTATCTCTATCTCTACCTATCACCCCCTCCTCTCTAAATCACCATTCCCTCTCTCCCAATTTCCCTCCTTCCCTCTCACTCCCTTCTCTCTAAAGAAACATTCTCTCTCTATCCCACTTTCCCTCATTCCCTCTATATGTCTCACTTATCCCTTTCTACCTCTCCCTCCCTCCAACCTCCCTCTCTCTCTTTATCTCTATTTCTCATTCTCTCCTTACCTCTCTACTCTCTATCTCACCACTCTCTCCATCTCAGTCTCTCTCCTTCCCTCTCTCCCTCCTATCCATCCCTCTCTCCTTCCCTCTCTACCTACCTCTCACTCCACTACCTACCACTCTCTCCCTCACCCATCTTTCTCTCTTACTCTCTCCTTCCCTCTCTACTCTATATCTCTCCCCCCTTCCCTCTCTAATCTATTTCTCTCTCTCCCCTTCCTTTGTCCCCTCATTTTTTCTCCTCTAACTCTCTCTCCCTCTCACACACACTCACCTCTATCTCCTCCTTTCCTCTCCCACCATCCCTCCACTCTCCACTTCTTGCTATCTATCATCTCTCTCTACATCTCCTTCCCTCTATATTTATCTTTATCTCCCCTCTCCCTCTCTTTACCCACTTCTCCCTCCATCACTCTATATCTCAATCGTGTCTCCTCTCTCTCTCTCTCTCACACACACACACACACACACCTCTATCTCATCCCTACTTGTCCCTCCCTCCCCTCTCCAATTCTCTATATCTCTCCTCTCTTTACATCTCCTACCCTCTCTACCTATATTTATCTCCCCTATCCCTTTTTTTACCTACCTCTCCCTTCATCACTTTGTATCTCACCTATGTTCCCCTACCTACCTAGGGTTGAGGTATTAAGGGTCAAGGGTTGATAATTGAGGTTTGAGGATTGAGGGATTACGGTATAGAGTTTACTTGGGTTTAAGGGTTTAAGGGTTGAGGGTATAGGGTTGATGGTAGAGGGTATTGGGTTTAGGGTAGAGGGTATCAGGGTGAGGGTTGAGTGTTTAAGGTTTTAAGGGTTGATGGTATAGGGTTGAGGGATTAGGGTAGAGAGGGAGGGAAGGATGGAGGGAGAAGTGAGATAAAGAGGAGAGAATAGGAGAGAGGGATAGAGATATATGAGGGTTGAGGATCTAATGTATAGGATAGAGGGTTGAGAATTGAGGGTATAGGATTGATGGTTTAGGGTATTGGGTTGAGGGTAGAGGGTAGAGGGTAGAGGGTAGAGGGTAGAAGGTTTGAGGGTTTAGGGTTGAGGGTATAGGGTTTAGGGTATAGGTTTAAGGGTATATGGTTGAAGGATTAGCATTGAGGGTCTAATGTATAAGGTAGAGGGTATAAGGGTTTAGGGTTTAGGGTTTTAGGGTTGAGGATTAAGGGATTAAGGGTTCATGGTTGAGGATTGATGGTTAAGGGTTTAATGGTTTAGGGTTTAAGGGTTGAGGGTCAAGAGTTTAAGGATGAGGGTAGATGGTTGAGGGTATAGGGTTGATGGATTAGGGTTCAAGGTCCAACATATAGGGTACAAGGTATAGGGGTTGAGTTTTTCGGGTTAAGGGATGAGGGTTTAAGGGTTGAGGGATGAGGGTTTAATGGTTAAGGGTTGAGGGATTAGGGTAGAGATTTTAATTGGGTTTAAGGGTTTAAGGGTTGAGGGAATAGGGTTGAGGGTATTGGGTTGAAGGTAGAGGGTTTAGAGGTTTAGGATTTAAGGGTTGAGGGTTGAGGGTTTAGGGTATAGGGTTGAGTGTTCAAGGTTTTAAGGGTTGAGGGATTAGGGAAGAGAAGGTGGGATGGAGGGAGGGAGAGATGTAGGGAGAGTCTTGAGAGAGAGAGGGATGAAGTAGGAGAGAGATAGAGGTTATATGGTTAAGGGTAGAGGGTAGAGGGTTTAAGGGTTTAGGGTTTAAGGGTTAAGGTTTTAGGGTTTAGGGAGAGGGCAGAGAGATAGAGGGAGTGAGTGAGTGAATGAGTGAGTGAGAGAGAGAGACCTAAGAGAGGGAGAGGGGGTAGGAGGGAGAGTCTTGAGAGAGAGAGTGAGGGAGGGAGTGGGAGAGAGATAGAGGGTAGAGGGTTAAGGGTAGATGGTTAAGGGTTGAGGGTAGAGGGTTTAAGGGTTTAAGGGTTAAGGGTAGAGGGATAAGGGTAGAGGGGAGAGACATAGAAGGAGTGAGTGAGTGAGTGAGTGAGAGAGACTTGAGAGAGGGAGAGGGGGTAGGAGGGAGACAATTGAGAGAGAGAGGGAGAGGGAGTGGGAGAGAGATAGAGGGTAGAGGGTAGAGGGTTTTAAGTGTTTAGGGTTTAGAGTTAAGGGTAGAGAGAGAGAGAGGTAGAGAGGGAAAGAAGGTAGAGATATTGAGAGAGGGGAGGCAAGGAGGGAGAGAGAAATAGGTATAGAGGGACAAATAGGTAGACCCTTAAACCCTAATCCCTCAACCCCCATACCCTCTTAATCCCTCAACCCTCAACCCTCAACCCTTAAACCCTAATCCCTCAACCCTCAACCCTTCAACCCTAATCCCTCAACCCCCATACCCTCTTAATCCATCAAACCTTCAACCCTAATCCCTCGACCCCTATACCCTCTTAATCCCTCAACCCCCATACCCTCAACCCTTAAACCCTAATCCCTCAACCCCATACCCTCTTAATCCCTCAACCCTCAACCCTTCAACCCTAATCCCTCGACCCCTATACCCTCTTAATCCCTTAGATTTTTAGGTCCCAGTGCAGTTGCAGGCACATTCAGCAACATATGACAGTGAGCATGCCTATGAATGTTTTGTTGAATTTGGGTACACTTTGTATGCTGAAGATGAGAAAGATTTTTCATATGATAGTAAGAAGAATGAAATGAAAACTGATGAGATGAATAGGAATTATATTGAATATAATGATTTCCTAAAGGTTTTCAATGACAATGCATATTGCAGGGTAGGTGGAATGGATAGTTTCAAAAGAAATTTGATGAGCTCTATTCAGAACAAAGGTTATGACAGAGGAAAGTGCAGGTTTTCCTTTTTGAGGTGGCTTGGGGCCATCCCTAATGGTTTAATATTTTAAACTAAAGTAGGTACAGAGGATTAAGGATTTCCACTGCATGGACTTCTTAGCAATGCCTCTTTAAAAAATTATCTTCCATGCACAGTAGTTTAGGGTTTTCCACTTCTCCATTTGCTCCATTTTCATATTATTCATCTATTCATTCCCTCCATCTGTCATTGCCTTCAATTTTCATGGCTTTGCTTGGTCTACTCTACCAAAGATACTTTGGATTCTTGCAATGGTTTGCAAAATCACTCATCCCCAACAGGAGCCACTGTTAGAACCCAAAATTTCCATAAAAATTCCTAGGGTTTTCCTATTATTTTCCATAAATTTCCATCAAAACCCTAAGGTATTTTATTTGTTCATGCCTTATATTTTCACTATATTTCCCATAAAATTCATTATCCGCCCTCACATATTCCCCCCATTTAATTCCATTATATTTCATTACCTTTCAAAAAAAAAAAATCACCGCTTTTTATAAAGCTAAAATACCTTACTTCGCTGCTTTAATATTTAATTTTTATGTCTTACCACTTTATCGTGGCCTCCCATCAAAAGGGTTCACAGCATGGCAGTAGTCGTTCAGGAGAAGGCATAAAGTGCTTACCGCCACATTACGCACGGTCAAAACATTGACCGTGGTATCGTGGTGGGTGGTAACTGATAGTGGAGGTAGCGGTCAGAAGAGCCACTGCAGTACCATGGCCGTTAAAATAGTGACCGCGGTGACTGTGGTAACAGTCAGGGAGTGAACGGGTAGTGGTCAATGGAAAGTCACCGCGCAACCGCGGATGGTCACCGAGGAGTCTGCGGTAGCACGGTAGGAATAGATGCAACCAGTGATGGAGACTTGAATGACAGAGACATAGGCGGTAAGTTAACGGTGAAGTGGTTACCATGATACCGCAACTAGATTGAGGGATGATCGCAATAGAGCAGTAACAATTGGGAGAAGACCTTGACGGTTAAGACCGCCATACCACCGGGTAGAAAGATAATGACTGCGGTATAGCGGTAAACACAATAAAGGTCGCATGGAAATAAAATATATGAAGCAGATAAAGTGAAATAAAGGCAGGAAAGGATATAAAATAGAAAAATCAAAGGCACGACTATATTTAAACTAGCAATCGCACCTTGGTGTGCAATGGGTACGCCGAAGAGGTATGGAAAGTTAATTAGGAGGAAAATGTTTTAATTTTTTTTTGCATGCATTTGTGCAATACATAAGATCAAATTGGTTGGTCATTTAAGAAATGATTTTGTTGATATATTATTATTAATATATTTATTACTATTATATTATTATTATTTTATTAATATATCAAGTTTGCATTATGTTACATTATTATTATATTAATAAATGATTGGATTAGGTATTATATATTGTTAGTATTATATTATTATTGTTATATATTTTTATAATATAATAATATTATTATATTATGGATTTTTTGTTATATATTTACTATTATAGTGCTATATTTGTATTAATACATTACTATTAATATTAATAATATATTATTAATATTTAAATTATTATATTATTCATAATATTGTATTATTACTTTGATATTACTATTATATTATTCTACTATTATAATATTCTATTCTTCTTATTATTATTCTTATTATATGATTTTTGAAATATTATACTTAGTAAATTATATTTATCCTTAACATTATATTATTAATAAAATATGATTAATTGTAGTATTAAATTATTAAATTATTAATTTTTTTTTTTTATTATTATACTAATGTTATTATGTTATATTATATTAATTTTACTATATATTTATTATTATTATATTATGTATATTATATTATTATTATATTATGTTATATTTTTTTTTATTATATTATACTATATTATATTATATTATTATTATATTATATTATATTATTATTATATTATAAATACTATTGACGAATTTTTAGGAAAAGTGGAAATTAACTATTATTTTGCCTATTTTTTAGAAAGTTGAACTATTATTTTACCTATTTTTAAGAAATTAAGCTAAAAATAGACTTTTGCTTTCTTTATATACACATCCAAAAATAGTAATATACGGTTGTAAAGGGAAAAACTTTTGGTAATTATAATATTTTAATTTTGTTAATTTTTTTAATATTCATTCCGTTATAACCAAATTTCTATGTTTTTCACAATTAATCATCATCGATGGCTATGCACGGTTCAACCGTATTCCCTCCCCTCTCTAGCAGTGCACATCGTCGATTGACAAACTCAGTCCCCTATTCTCAAATAGGACATGCCTTCGGCATAAATATTTTATTTTCTGAAAGGCAACTTAATCAAATATTTTAATTTATGTAAATGGAATGTAAACGGTTTTACCAGAACAGTGAAGGGTCATAACTCTTCAGATATGATGTATAAATGATTGGAAAAATTAGTTGCAGAGGGGGGTGGTAGTTAGACAGTAGGAGTTAGATTTTTCTCAAGAAGGCACTAAAATGTAAATAATGACATACACATAGGTGCACCCGCCTAGGTTTTGCAAAGCCTGAAGAGTAGAAGGTACAATTGCATCAATTGGCCTTGTACGTTGGCCAAAAGCATTGTGAGAGCTTGGAAAACTCTCGTGGTTCAACCCCTATACCCTCTTAATCCCTCATACCCTCAACCCTCAACCCTCAACCCTCAACCCTTAAACCCTAATCCCTCAACCCATCTACAATCTTAATCCCTCAACCCTCAACCCTCAGCCTCAGCCTCAGCCCCTCGCCCCTCCAACCCGCCAAGCCTAATCCCTCGCCCCAGCACCCTCTTAATCCTCAACCTCAACCCTCAACCCTTAAATCCTAGTCCCTCAACCCCTATACCCTCTTAATCCCTCCCCTCAACCCTAATACCCTCTTAATCCCTCAAACCTCAACCCTCAACCCTTAAATTTTAATCACTCAACCCCTATACCCTCTTAATCCCTCAACCCTCAACCCTTAACCCTTAAACCCTAATCCCTCAACCCCCATACCCTCTTAATCCCTCAACCCTCAGCCCTCAGCCCTCAACCCTTAAACCCTAATCCCTCAACCCCTATACACTCTTAATCCCTCAACCCTCAACCCTCAACCCTTAAACCCTAAT